>CANTUQ010000058.1:0-435000 GCA_947683425.1 Excoecaria cochinchinensis
AAAGCGGCTAGCCCGGATCTCCATCTGAGCTAGCGCTCTGTATCTCTGGGCTGACTCGCTGTAAGCACCGTGTCCTGGAGCGGTCCGGATCGGAGGTTACCCTATGATGAAATCAATGTTCAAAGCCTGTACGGGAGGCTGAAGTTGGAGGTTTTAGTCCCGCGTTCCATGAGAAATGAGGTTTTTCTACACTTCAGGGGCAGAGGGGGAGAAAACGGGAGTTTTCCGAGTCGAAAAGGTTTTTTGTCCTCCACAGACGGCCAGCCCGTCTGTGGAGGTAGCCCGTCGCTTCGAGTCACCGACGGCTCAGGGTATTTTCCGACGCCCGTCGAAAAGTCACCGCCCCTGTCAGGAGCCGCCTGGTTTCCCGGAGCACGCAACCGTTCCTTCGCCCGTCGATGGATGTGGCAGGGCCGTCGGAAGTGTCCTTGTGTCAGTAGGATTCTTCCGACGCCCGCCCCTACGCACCGACGCCCGTCGGTCGTGTCTGGCTATATAAGGTCCGGATTTTCATTTGAAAAGGGTTGGAAAATTTTTCAGAAGAGGAAACTCTGCCAAAATTCGAGTACATTTTCTCTCTCTTCCAAAAACACCTTTTTCCAAAGAACTTTACTTAATCAAGGATCAAATCAATCAAAGGAACTAAAAGCTAATTAGTTTTCTTTAGATTTTGATTCCTAAATCGATTTTCTGAAGGATCGGAGGTGAAATAGCTCATTTTCTCTCTCTAATCTTTCATTCTCTTACTTCTCGTGGAACGCGCGGGGATCTAACCGACATCAAAATTCTACCCAAGGCAACTATCTAAGGGTAAATATTCCGGATTCTCTCTCCATTTCTATCTCATATTTAATCATTTATCATTTATTTATTCATTCTGTGAAATTTTTGAATACTTGTCATTACCTTTCTTCATTTTGACTACCCCATCTCCCCTTTTGAAATAAAACTTGCTTTTTGATCTTGAAAGGCCCTTGTTTCCTTTTTGTTTTCCGGAGACAGAGGTGACCGACGGGTCATCTTCATGACCGACGCCCGTCGGTCACCTACCTATGGACACCCTTTTTGAGTGACAAACGGGCATGTCAAATTACCAAACCGACGCCCGTCGGTCAACCAGGAAGGGCCGTCGGTGGGTTCTGCCTCCATTTTCGTTGATCATTTTTTCATCTCTATTCAGTCCCTTCGATTTTTTTGTGATTAATTTTACGAATATTAACATCTCTTAACTTTCTGTGAGTGTATATTGGTCATCTTGGATAATTCCGAGCTCGAGCAGCCGCCTACCATGCGTGGTGGATTTCGTCCGGTTTAGTTTTCTTAAACCTCTTGATTTATTCCTCTCACCTTTTTCATTGATTATTTTATGTATTTGAATAAGCTTTCTTTATCCCGTTAAATGTAAGAATATATCAACGATTTATACTTAAATAAAATTGAGTTTTGTATAAAATGCAAAAGGGTCCAACGCCCTATTTTCATTCAATAAAGATCATCACATATTAAATATCCCCTTTTTAATAACGATGCATGAGAGGACCAAAGTCCTCAAAATAAACAATGCCCCGATTTGTGTAGGAATCGCACATTTACCAAAGGGAGTTGTATTCCGCTCCTTGTGTTATTGTAATTTATCGCTTTTGATACTTATTCCGCTCATTTACTGCTTTCCGAATGTGAATAAATGTGCCCTTTACTCAACTGCATAGTGTGGAGAGAGAGCGAACTGATGACATTAAAGTTTGATCATAAACTAATCGAGGTAGAAATAGATGAGAAATCCCGGACCCAGCTCTGGTCTTTGGGCCCAAGAGGTTAGAGGTTATCCTCCAAAATACTTCTTGGGTCACGAGACTTTAGCGCTAATCCTAGGCCTCATGGCCCAACATGGATACTAAGCGCAAGTCTTAGGCTCTCCGAGGCGAGAGTAACTTTCCCAATGTTCTATTGGGTGGCGACTCCATGATACCTCCTTGTTGCCCAACATAGATGCACTTGTGATTTATCGCAAGATGCCAACGGACCCGCCAATGCCCCGATCGCCCACGTGCGGGTGGTCCGAAAGGGCGGCGCATCGGGGTCCGGCGTGCGTCACAGTGGCGACTCCACTGGGGACGTTTATGGTTCGAGATTTCGATTTGAAAATACCTCTTTTAACATTTATGATTGAAATTTAATTCATAAATTCGCTTTCTCTCAAATTTGCATTTGCATATCATTAGAGCCTTAGAATACGCTAGTTTGGTCCCTCTTCTAGCCCCGGTGCGTTCCTGAAGCACCTCCTCATTTTCACTCAATTTGGGGAAGTGTTAAGGATAATCACCAGCCCAAGCCACGTACCTCAATGGTATATTAAAATGGTAACCCGATCGGTCGTTACGCTCGTGATGAGCTAGACCCGTCGGCAGGGATCATGCTTGGGTAGCCTCAAAGAAACATCTCCCTTGTCTAAAGCTCATGTAATGGCTGTAGTCACTTTCCACAGGTAGAATGAACCTTAATCTCATGCTTGCTGTATGGATCCTTACGTATTGGATGAATCCAAATATCTCACTCGGTAACCTAGCCAAAGGCTATCATGCCCCGGTAGGGCCATGTCGAAATTTATGGACCGTCCGAATACGTAACGATCATTATCCATCCGCTTGTACATTAGCATAGGAGTGTTATGCTGCCGGTTTTTCGCCGTGCACCATGCGTGTCCATTGGGTCCCTCGTTGACCCTTGGGCTAATCCCACCTAGGAAAGAGACTGCACGACCACGTGTGTGGGAGAAATAAGGGTGGAAGGACCTACTTGCTTGCTTGTGCTCTGTAAATGTTGCATATCACGATCATGCATTATACCTGCATTTCATGCATCATTCTAACGTTTGTCCCTGCAGCCATCATAGATCTGCCCAGGTGGACTAGATCACCGACCGGGCGACTGATCCGAGTTCTTACTCCTGAGCTGTCAGATAGAGAGGGTCTGCCAGAGATTTTATCAGAAGTAAGTGGCACAGTATCTCAGATGGCAAACTCACCTAGGGGGGAAGATGCCACCAGGGCCATGATTGCGGAAGAAGTGGGCCGCCGTTTTGAGGAATTCGAGGGCAGGATGATGAATATGTTGGCCGCCTTGACGCAGCAGAACGCTCAGCCGAATGTTCCCCAGAATCCTCCTCCTCCTCCTCCAGTGAGACAAAATGAGCCTGAAGAAGAAAGGGTTGAAAGGCGAGAGGAGCCCGTTAGGCCGCCACCGGTAGAGTTAAGATCAGTGGCTTCGGGAGAGCTGAGAAGAAGGCCAGTGCTGAGAATTGATGACGATAGAGATATCGAGGATGATAGGTTGAGCGTGGCATCTGAAAAGGGGAAGGCACCTCAGGCTGATGATTTTATTTTGAAAAAGATGGAAGAGAGGTTTGAGGCTATGGCTCGTATGATAGGCAGAGCTCACGGGATGAATCCTGAGGATAGGGAGCTGGACGGAGAGGACCCGATCCCTTATAACTTCAAGATGCCGGATGTGCCGAAGTTCGATGGTACTTCTGATCCCACCGCACACGTGAAGCAATATTCTCTGGTCATGAAGGTGACCACATTGTCCAAGAAGCAGAAAGTAGAATACTTTTGTTTGAGTCTAACCTCTCATGCCATAGATTGGTATCACGGCCTTGACCGCCGCACTAAAGAAGATTGGGATCTGCTCACTGAGGAGTTTCTGAGGCAGTATGACTGTAATACCAGAATGGAAGTGACTCTGAAAGATCTTGAGCTACTCCAACAGAAGGCCGGGGAATCCTTCCATGAGTACCTTACCCGATGGCGGAACCGAGTAATGGAGATGCGCCGAAAGCCTGATACCCAAGATCAGATTCGTCTTTTCATTAAGAACGCGAGCCCGTACTTGAAGGAGGGACTGAGGATGAAGGGGTTAAAGGACTGGGAGTCTCTCAAAGATATAGCCATCGAAGCAGAAGGGGAATTTTTGACCCGAAAAGCTAACAATGATAATTTTGCCAAAAGGGCTAACCCCGGTCAAGGAGCCAGTAGGCCGGCAGGTCCCAGTAACAGCACTAGAAGAATGGGTGAAGTGTCTGCTACTGAGGTAGCCACCCAGAGGAAGTTTTCGAACTTGGGGAGACCATTATCCTGGGTCTTGAAAAGACTGATGAAGGAGGGAAAATTGCGTCCTCTAACTCCTAGGCCAGCTTTGACACAAGGGAAACCGGGACATAAGGACAACGAATTCTGTGCATTCCACCAGCACTCAGGCCATATCACTGATAAATGCAAAGCGCTTTGGCACTCTATTCAAGACTTGATCGATAGCAAGCAGATCTCTGACCCTGAGAGGAGAGAAGCTGAGAAGAAGCCTGGTTATAATGCCGTACCCCCACCTGTGTTTATGATCCAATCTAGCCTGCCAGAGTGGTACGTGCTACAAGATCTGTATGGGAATGAGGAATCTGCTGTCGGTAATTCCGAGAATGAGAAGGAGAAAGCAGTTGTGGCGACTCTTGATTGCTGGTCTAGCAGTGAGAGCGGTGGAGAAGCCGAGGATGAAGAAGGATTGAACCTTGATCTGTGGGGCTCCGATGGAGAAGAGGGAGAGATAAGCGCTATCACTAGAAGTGGAAGAGTGATCCCCGAGATTGCAAAGCTACCTGAGCCGGTACAGCCATTGGCAGAGAAAGAGCCAGAGGAGGAACAGATTATAAAGCAATTGAAGAAGACCGCAGCCCAGATATCTATTTGGGATCTGTTGAGGCAGTCCCCCTCTCATAGGCAGAAGGTAGTAGAGGCTTTGGTTGAGGCCACAGTCGCCACCACTATTTCCCCATCAGAGCTTTTGGGTCTAATCAAGGGAGGATTCGAGGAGAGGTTGATCTTTTCCGATGCTGACTTACCGGCAGAAGGCCGTAATCATAACCGACCCTTATACATTAAGGCACAGATTAGCGGCAAGCACACTGCTTGCATTATGGTGGACGATGGGTCTTCTATCAACGTATGCCCTTTGATAGCTTTGCAAGCTTTTGGCTTAAGCGAGGATATGCTCAGCGGATCCGATCTGACTATCACGGCCTACGATAACTCGAGGAGGCAAGCCTCGGGAACCTTCAAGACCTTGGTCAAGACAGGACCTATCGAAGTGGAAGTTGAATTTGTGGTTCTGCCCATTCCTGCTAACTTCTCGGCTTTGCTAGGGAGACCCTGGTTTCATAAATTAGGAGGAGTGCCATCCACATTGCATCAGATGATAAAATTCCCGCACGATGGGGAGGTGGTGACTATCAAGGCGGCCAGGGAAAACCAGGTCTCAGCGCTAGAAATTGCCAATCAGCCATTCAGTGGTTTCCATGTATCTATGATAAAGGAAGAGCACGGATCAGGAGATAGCCCGGCTGTGGTTAGTATGATGAAGAAGATGCACTATCTTCCTGGGGCTGGATTGGGTAGAAGCTCCCAAGGGCTGCAGACCGCGATCACCACTCGAGGGCAGAAGAACCGGAAAGGTCTGGGGTACAGAGGTGGCTTCGGCAAGAAGAGGGTAACAGACAGGATCCCCCACATTTCAGAAAGCTTTGTCCCCGCATCCTCAGTATGTGCTTATACTGGTGAAGATGAACCGCAGTGGGTAGATGGGAGGATTGTCCCTGGCTTTGAGATTTTTAATGATGTGTATGACTGGAACGTCGGGTTTGTCAAGACCGCTGAAGGCTTTTGGGATGAGGAAGTCATGACTCAGGGGATCACTTGGGACAAGTGCGAGCTTGAGGAGGTCGTTACTGAGAAAATGGTAGCCGCCAGGCTGAAAGGAAAAGGGAAGATAGCAGATTTAGAGCTGGAAATGGAGGATTTGAAGATTTCTTCCGACGTGCCTGAAGGGCCTTTGCTAAATCAGAAAGTCAGTAAGCAAGCTGCAACAGCGTCAACCTCGGGAGCGGCAGAAGAAGACTCTAGCCTAGATTGTCTTTTTATTCCAGAACTCTTTTATGATGTAAATGATAACAATAATATTATCAATAAGATGAACAATTTCACTTATTTGTGCGATGTTTCTGATGATTTCAACATGCATGAACATGATCATATTCCATCAATTTTTGACATTGACTCTACTGGCACAACGCCTTTCAATCTTGGAACTTCGGAAAATCCGAGAGAAATTCTAATAGAATCAAACATAACTCCTGAGGAGAGAACAAATTTTGAGAGAATAATAACAAAACATGAAAAAGTCTTTGCCTGGACCTACGAGGACATGCCGGGGATTGACCGAGCCGTGGCGGAGCATGCCATCCCGACTTACCCAGATTGCAAGCCTGTGAAGCAGAAGTTGAGAAGGCTAAGACCAGAATGGGCCGACAAGGTTAAGGAGGAAATCCGATAGCAGATCGAAGCTAAGTTTCTGGTGGAAGTCCAGTATCCTACTTGGCTGGCGAATGTGGTTCCTGTGGCTAAGAAGAACGGAAAGGTCAGGGTGTGCGTGGATTATCGAGATCTTAACAAAGCCTGTCCTAAAGATGATTTTCCACTACCCCATATTGATGTATTGATAGACAGTGCCGCCAATTGCGCGATGTACAACTTTGGGGATGGATATGTGGGCTACAACCAGATCCTGAACAAGATAGCTGACCGGGTTAAGACTGCCTTCATCACAGAGTGGGGTACCTATGCCTATCGGGTTATGCCTTTCGGCCTGAAGAATGCGGGGGCCACATACCAGAGGATGGCAACCAAGATCCTAAGCGACCTGATTCACAAAGAAGTGGAGGTGTATGTTGATGATATGATGGTCAAATCAGCCACCCGAGAGGGACACTTTGAAGCTCTAGAGAAGTTCTTCACCCGGATCGACAGGTATAATCTGCGACTTAATCCCAAGAAGTGCATTTTCGGGGTGACTTCAGGAAAGCTGTTGGGACATGTCGTCAGTCAGAGGGGGATAGAAATTGACCCCGATAAGGTGAAAGCTATCAGAGAGATGCCTGTGCCACAGAAGGAGAGAGATGTAAGGAGCTTCCTAGGCAAGCTGCAGTATGTTAGCCGGTTTATTGCAAAGCTCACTTCGATATGCGAACCTATTTTTAAGCTGCTTAGAAAGAACCAGCCCGTAGTCTGGAATGAAGACTGTCAGAGAGCCTTTGATAATATCAAGGAGTACCTGTTAAATCCGCCAGTACTAAGACCTCCGCAACCTGTCAAACCGCTTATTCTGTATCTGGCAGTAGAAGACGGTTCAGTGGGCGCCATGATGGCTCAAGAGGATGAATTTGGGGTGGAGTTTGCAGTTTATTACCTCAGCAAGAAGTTTCTGGCTTACGAAATAAAATATGCTGAAGTGGAGAAGATCTGCCTTGCAGTGATTTGGGCATCAAAGAAGCTAAGACATTACTTCCACTCATACAAGGTTCAGGCTGTAGCCAAGCAGAATCCTTTAAGATATTTGCAGGAGGCACCATCTTTGCTTGGAAAGATGGGGAGGTGGCTGCTCTTGCTACAAGAGTTTGATGTGCAATACATCACCCGCAAGACTATTAAGGGGCGAGCTGTAGTCGAATTCCTTGCTGAACATCCTATCCAAGGGGACACCCTCGAATTTACCTTTCCTGACGAGAGCATAGGCACGATTTCTGTTCAAGGATGGCAGTTGCATTTTGACGGGGCGGTAAACAACAAAGGAGCTGGAGTCGGAATCATCCTGACAACCCCAGATAATGAGAAACTTCCTCTTGCTAAGAAACTGAGATACAAAGCAACCAACAATGAAGCTGAGTATGAAGCGTGCACTTTCGGGTTAGAAGCTTTGGCTGTGTTGGGGGCAAGAAACGTAGAGGTATTTGGTGACTCTTCCTTGGTAATAAACCAGATCCGAGGTGAGTGGGCTGTTAAGGAAGAACGACTGGTCCCCTATGTTCAATACTTGAAAGGGATGTGTGGGCAGTTTGAGACTTGCACCTTCCACTTCGTGCCCAGAGATGAGAACCGTTTGGCTGATGCGTTGGCAACCTTAGTGTCAATGTGGGATAACCCTGAAGGAGTGGCCATGAAACCGGTGCTAATTTCGAGCTCTGATAGGCCCAGTTTTGAAATCAAGCCTGTAATGGAACTAGAGGCGTCAGATGGGAAGCCATGGTACTTTGATATCATGAATTACTTGGAAAGCGATAGATTTCCAGAAGAAGCCACTAAAAAAGATCAGAGGATGATACGTAAGTTATCTACTCAGTTCATATCCTTGGAAGGGGTGTTGTACAAAAGACGGTCAGATGGGATTCAGCTCAGATGCTTGAATGAGAGAGAAGCGTGCAAGATAATGGAAGAAACCCATGCAGGGTCTGCGGGGCCCACATGAATGGTTTGACCTTGGCCAAGAAGATAATGAGGCAAGGCTTTTATTGGCTTACGATGGACACTGATTGTTCAAAGTATGTCAAGCAATGTCAGTTATGCCAACAGTACGCGGATCTGAGACACCTGCCGGTATCAGAGCTACATAACCTAACATCTCCTTGGCCGTTTGCCGCTTGGGGGATAGATATCATTGGAGAGATTCGCCCTACGGCGTCCAATGGGCACAGATATATCATAGTCGCAATCGACTACTTCACCAAATGGGTTGAGGCAGAATCTTTCAAGAAAATTGACGCAAGGGATATGGCCAGGTTCATAGAGAGGAATTTGATCTGCAGATACGGTCTCCCTCACCACATAGTGTCTGATAATGGAGTGCAGTTTATGGGAGAGACCAGAAAACTTCTTGAGAAATATGGTGTTGAGCATCATAAATCCTCTCCCTACCGACCGCAAGTGAATGGAGCAGTAGAAGCCGCCAATAAGAATGTGAAGAAGATCTTGTCCAAGATGGTCCAAACCTATAAAGACTGGGCTGAAAAGTTACCCTTCGCCCTGTGGGGATACAGAACGACAGTAAGATCATCTACAGGCGCTACACCATTTTCCCTGGTATACGGAACAGAAGCGGTATTGCCAGTAGAGATAGAACTTAAATCACTAAGGGTGGTCATGGAGGCCCAAATCCCGGAAGCCGAATGGTCGCAGCAGAGATTGCAGCACTTGAACTTACTGGATGAGAGTAGGCTGAAAGCTTATTATCACAATCAGATATATCAGAAGAGATTAGCGAGAACTTTCGGAAAGAAGGTGAGGAAGCACCCGCTGAAAGAGGGGGACTTGGTGTTCAAACAGATGAGGCCAGGAATACCAGACATCAGGGGGAAATTCAGACCTACCTGGGAAGGGCCATACATCCTTAAGAAGCTGTTGTCCAGAGGGGCTGCAATCTTATCAGACAGCGATGGGAACGAATTCAAAGAGCCAGTCAATGTCGACAGACTCAAAAGGTTCCACGGCTAAAGACCAAAATAAAAAAGAAGAGAATAAAATGCCCTGCAAGTCGAAAACCGAAAAAAGGCGGCTATGCTAAAATTGGGCGCCTCGACAGGGTGAAAACCGAAAAAAGGCATCCTGTGCAAAAATTAGAGGCATGAGAGAGAATGTCCGATCGTGAAAACCCGAGAGGGCCGATCGGTAACAGGAGTTGATGCTGTTAAAATTTGGTTTCATGTATTGATAGTGCATAAGCTGCTGAGTAAATGCCAAAACTGATCATGTATGCTGAAATTATCTAGAAATGCACACAAAACTCGTGAAAGGGATGAATATTATTCTTTTCACTTTTGTCATTTTCTAGTTCTGCATTGAAAAGAAATATAGCGCAAAAAAAAATACACATGTAGGCTAAACTAGGTCTTGCTGCTGCTCTCGCCGATCAGATGCTTGAGCCCTCGAGTCCTATTATCGGAGGCTGGGCTGAGGATCCACTTCTTGTACCCGCTGGTTGAGGATGTAGAATGGTTGCCAAACCTCGGGATGACAGTCTTCACAGGTAATCTACCCCATAGCTCATGATACCGGGAAGCAAATGCGACCGAGAGATCTCCTCCTCGGAAAGAAAGGGGAACCCTCACTATATCCTGGGTCATCCCAAGCTGCCGTGAACATCGCGAGGTGATGCAGAAGGTGGCCTGGCGGAGGCCGCAGAGGGGGACGCAACCCGATGACCCATCGGTGACCGCATGAGACAGCGGGAGCCAGGCGGATGTGTAGACACCGGGTCCTGAGTCAGCCTAGATCGAAGTTACCCAATGATGAAAAATTGCCTTCTCAGGCAAAAAGATTAAAAATGATGATTTCCTTGTCAAATTTGCATTTTAAAATAAAAATAGAAAATAATAAAAATATTAAAAAAAATAAAAAAATAAAAAAATAAAAAAATAAAATAAAAAATAATAAAAAAATAATAAAAAATAAAATAATTTAGAAATTAGTTTTTGAGAATAAATTTAGTATTTTTTTAGTCATATTTAAAAATTTAAAAAAAAAAAAAAAGAAAGAAAGAAAAAAGAAGAAAAAAAAAGGAAAAGAGAGGGTGTGCTTTTGGATGGAGGGTGTGCTTTCAAAAGCACGGCTGTGCTTTTGAAAGCACGGCTGTGCTTTGAAAGCACGGCTGTGCTTTTGCACAGTGTGCATTACGCGCACTGCGCGCAAAAGCACAGCTGTGCTTTCACCTCAGTCGCCCAAAATCACCGAAATTGACATTTTTTCACCCAAAAATCTTGTGTTTTCAATTTCTTTGACTTTTTTGAAGATTTTTCCGGGATTTGGTTGATTTTTGTTCCTTTTTCACACTTAAATTAAGGAAAATTTAATAAAAATAATTTTATTTCTTAATTAATTAATTGTTTTTTTAGTTTTTTTGGGTAATAAAAAGAAAGAGATGAGGGAAATTAAGGGGTTGGCCATTTTCTCTCTAGGAAGAATTTTTAATTTTGCTGGTTTTCCTCATCTTCTCACTTCCTCTCTCTAAAAAATCCTCTCTACATCATTTGAGTTTTCTTCATCAAAAAATAAATATTCAAGGCCAAAAATTCAATTTTCAAGCTATATTTTCTCTTGAGGCAAAGAAAGTAATTCTTTGTTCTTGGGATTTGATTTTTCTCACCAATTATAATTTCTTGAGACAAAAAAAATAATTTTTTGTTCTTGAAAATTAAATTTCTTTTCATCAATTTTCTTCCTTTTAATTTTAATCAATAATTATTCTTAAGACAAAGAAATCAATTCTTTGTTCTTGGGAATCAATTTAATTTTCTTTTATTATTTCTCAAGCAAATTTTCTTAACAATAAAAGTTAAATTTTTATTATTTCTAAACCATATTTTGCAAATCAAAACAAGGAAAATCCATCATATTTTTTCATCGAATCCGAAATCTGAGGGTAAACATTCTAGACTCGATCTCTTGATTTAATTTTTGTTTTCATCATTTTTGCTAACATTTAAATTAGTAAACATGTAGATCTATATATTTGTTGTTGATTTATTTATTTTATGTCATTTTAGATGTAGATCTAACTTTTAGTATTGTTTTTAGATGTAGATCTAACTTTTAATTTCGTTATTTGTTCCCATTTTCTTTTAATTGTTCATCCTTATTATTATTATTATTATTATTATTATTATTATTATTATTATTATTATTTACTTATTTACTTATCTTTTGCTATTATCATCATCATATATGCCATTAGTATATTGTTATTAGTGTTATTTATTGTTACTATCATCGTTTATCGTTATTATTATCCTTATTATTGTTATTTTTATTTTTGTTGTTGTTGTTGTTATTGTTATTATTATTGCTTTATGTTTTAAATAGTGATCTATTAATTTGTTAATTTATTTTAATATGTCATTTAATGTATTTATCATATAATATACATGTTTTATTTAATTTATGTATTGTTATAAATGTTTAGTTGATTTTCTTACTTTGATTACTAACATCAATTTTATTTGTGTTTGTTGTCGGTGTTAAATCTTTGTGCTCCCCTGTTTGAGCACCCGTGCGAATGAAGGAGGAGATTCAAGGAGTTGTTATTTTTCATTGTACTTGTTATTTTTCCTTTATTTGTTTTATTGAGTTATTTGGCATGTAATAATTAATTAAACCATTTATTTTATGCACGCTTAATCAAAAATCACACAAAAATATTTCTACAAATAAAATTGAGTTTTCTAATAAAGTGGTACCAATGTCCTAGTTTTCCATCCAAAATAAATTGTCACTTTAAAATGATTTTCTTTAATTGTGCATGAGAGTACCAACGTCCTCAACATTAATAAATACCCCGTTTTCTGTATGATTTACATTTTATTTACAATGTGGGTTGTATTCCGCCCCTAGTTTTGTTGTAATTTAATTTTGTCTTTATTTTCATTTTTATTTATCGTTTCATATGTGATTGATATGCGCTTTAATAAATTACATTAATTGTGTGAGATGAAAAATGAAATTTTATAATTTAAAAACTCATTTATAATTAACCAAGGCACCAATAAGTGTGAAGTTCCAGATACCATCTCTGGTTTAGACCGATAAGAGGTTAAACTTTCCCAATTTCTTGTAAATTGGGTGGCGACTCCAAAATACCTCAAAAGTGCCTAAAGGTGTTATGGCGATGGATGGTCCTTTTCAATGTTCTATTGTAAAAGGAGGTGCCGAAAATATCTCATAACACCTAAGATCAAAAAAGACGCGAACCAATCCCTCGAATCCTAAAAGCGGATTCCCGAAGAGGGCCTTGCTGGTTCCGGCGCGCGTCACAGTGGCGACTCCGCTGGGGACTGTTTGTGACTTTGCTCTGAAAATGTCTTGGTTAAAATATATAATTGGGTTTTTTAAAACTAAAATTTCATCTCTCATCTAAATTGCATTGCATTCATGCTAGAGCTTTAGAATTATGCTAGTTTGGTCCCTTTCTTAACCCCGGTGCGTTCCTGAAGCACGACCTCATTTTCACTCAATTTGGGGAAGTGTTAAGGATAATCACCAGCCCAAACCTCGTGCCATCAAATGGTATATCAAATGGTGACCCGATCGGTCGTTATGCTCGTGATGAGATAGACCCGTCGTGCAGGGACCATGCTTGGGTAGCCTTAAAGTAACATCACCCTGACCAAAGCTCATGTAATGGCAATAGATACTTCCCCTAGGTTACATGTACCATAATACTATGCTTGCTATGTGGGCCATCGTATATTAAATAAGATCAATCAAATTAAATGGTTTTTATCAAAGGCTTTCATGCCCCGATGGGCTCATTTTAATTTAGTTGAATTATTTAAATATATAATGGCCAAAATTCATGCGCATGTGCTTTAAATTAAGAGTGTTATGCTGCCGGTTTTTCACCGCGCACCATACGCGCCCATTGGGTTCCCTGTTGACCCATGGGCCAAGCCCACCTAGGAAGAGACTATTTGACCTCGTGTGCGGGAGTAAAAAGGTTGGAAGGGTCTACTTGCTTGCATGTGTTTGTCTATGTTGCATAACACACGACCATTCATTGTATACGTCATTCATGCATGTTTTTATGATAAAATTAAAAATGAAAAAAAAAATTATTAAAAATAAAAAAAAATGCATTTCATTTTGTGTGTGTATATCTTTTTGTCTGCATATCATTTTACATATATTCTTTTCATGCATCGCATTATATCACTGTAATTCATTGATCTTTCACTCATCCAGGACCACCTACATAACGCACGATCATGCATTGTATATATATCATTCATGCACCGTTTTAATAATTTAAAATTTTCACCCATCATAGATTCGTTTAAGTGGATTAGAGGTCTTGACGGTCGGCTAGTGAGTACGGACTTGCCCTTTGGATTGCTAAGAACTAGTGTCTGTTTGGAATTCTGAGTCACTCTTTATAGCTAGTGAATCATCTTCCATGGCAGAAGAAACTGGAGCTTTGACTACTCAAGACCTCGCTGGAAAATTGGAGGATTTTAAAAAGGGGACATTCGCTGTAACAGAAAATATCGCTGTTCAGAAGGCACCAAATGCCAGGCAACCGCCTGTGGCCTCTGCTGTTGAACAAATTGAATTGCCTATTATGGAAGAGGCTCGTGCCTTAATGACCCAAGAGATGGATAGAAGGTTTGAGGAGCTTGAAAGGAGGTTGTTGGCCGCAATTAAGGAAAGGATGGATACCATGGCACTAGTTCTTCAAGCTCAACTCATGGCAACTACCCAGGCACCCCTCAATATGACTGTCACTAGCCTCGCAAGTCAGGGAGTTGGTAGCAGCGGCATAAGAAGGACAGGGAAAGTACCAATGGCTAAAATAGCACAAAGGCGCTATTCTGATCTTGGCAAATCTTTATCCTGGGTATTAAAGAGACTAATAAAAGAAGGGAAGTTGCAGCCCCTGCCTCCTAAGCCAGCCAAAACCCAAGGACAACCGGGTCATAAAGATGATGAGTATTGTGATTTCCACCAGCACACGGGGCATATGACGGACCGTTGTGCGAGGCTAAGGCATGAAATTCAGGACTTAATTGACAGCAAACAAATCACGGATCCTGAGAAGAGGGAGAGTAAGAACAAGCCAGGCTATAATGCGATCCCTCCACCAAATATGTGATTGGATCCGGTCCACTAGAATGGCATATCTTGCAGGAGCTACGTGGATATGAATAAGTCGCTGACACTTGTCGGGAGAGTGGGGAAGAAGACTGTTTTTTTATGCCTTATTCTTTTCATTCCAAGAACTACTTATGACAATTTGGTTATTTTCAATAAATTGCACAATTTCTGCTTATTTGTATGATATTTCTATGATTTCATTCCTTATGATCACGATGCATCCATTCATTTTGACATTAACCCAATTAATACGACTCCATCTAGTCTCGGAACTTTGGGGAATCCAAACAAAATCTTGATAGCATCTGATATAACTCTTGAGGAGAGGATAATTTTTGAGAGATAAAAAAAAAAATTTTGAAAGAGCCTTTGCTTGGACATGCAATGACGTGCTGATAATTGACAAGGACATTATTGGATCAACGCTGCTTCAATATATCGATGTGATGACAAGAGAAGTTTCAAAGGCCATTCCTTTTCCCCCTCAACATTCAAGGTGCATATAGTGCAGCAGAGCAAATCAAACTCCAAGTACTACATCGGGAACTAGACGAATGAAATCCTGAACCTTTCACAAGAAATATAACCAAGCCTTAAAATCCCTTTCACCCCAACCGTTTGAGATGCAACCTCATAACCAATCAAGACCAACCTCTAATCATATGAGGCCAAAAACACCCATGTAACCGAACTCAGGAGGACAGTTCATTACCTCTCAAAAAAAAAAAAAAAAAAAGCAAAGAACAAAACAAAAAAAAAAGAGGGGAAAGAACTATAGTCCTGTCCTAAACCATAGTTTTATCCTACAACTCCATCCCAGCCATCAACGGTTACCTCAGGAATTAAAAACCAATAAATGGAAGATGCAGATTGAAGCCAAGAAACTCAATATCTCAGCCAGTCTGCACAAGGCCTAAGAACGAAACTTTGATGCTAAAAGAACTATCGCCAGAAGGAGCAGCCTCCCCGGCTAACGAAGATGAAAGCAAATTCAATCTACACCGACGAACTGAAGGAGGGTCCATGGCAAAGGCTAAATAAATAAATAAATAAAAAAAGAGAGGAGAGAAAATATTCGATCAAGAAAACCCGCGAGGGCTGATGGATAACAAGAGTTTGATGCTCTCAAGATCTATCCCGAGATTAGATGGTGTCTCATATTTTTTTGAGTTAATGCCAAATGGTGATCATGTGTTATGAAATCAGATTGAAATATATGCATTTACGCAAAGATGTATTGATGTAACCAGAGCAATTCATCTTGCATGCCCAAAGTCGTCTGGGTCCAGCATGAAACCAACACACTATTACTATCTAACCTCTGCCACTCTCGCCACTCAGACACTTTAGACAACTTATCTTGCTACCCACTGTGAAGCCAATCCTGCAGCACTTTCTCGATAAAGAACCAAGCTCATACAACCAATATTTGAGACATAAGCACATGCCAATCATACCCGAAAGACCTTTCGCAACGACTCCAACTTCTCTCGCAAAAAAAAAAAAGAGGCCGTTAGAGATGAAAACCGTGACTGGCGCTCTAAGCAAAAGTTAGGCTAAAGGGCAGGGTGAAAACCTGGCGACAGGCAGTTTGCCCTACAAAAATAAAATAAATAAAAGCCGCTGGATTGGGTTGGGTCCATTCCAGGCAAAAAAATAAGGCACAGGGTTATGTGAAAATCCGACAAGGACGCATCCCCCACTAAGAAAAGCTAGTGTGAAAATCCACGAGGGACGCACTACCTTCAAATAATGACTACAGGTACCAGAGGAGAACCTCATAATCCCTTAAAGGCATGAAATTCAAAGGCAATCCAAGGGGGCACAGATCCTACCGTAACTGATAACCAAATCAGCTGACGCCTCCGAATCCACTCGGATGAACTCTTATCCTGCATTGCTGCATGACACATACATTTCACATGCATGCTCACCATCTATACCTGCATATCTACCTTCTAAATTTTGCAGAAAAAGAAACTCGATGCGAGCACCGACAAAGGGCAAGCGACGACACTAATCCAACATCAGTCCAATCATCAAATCAACATCAGCTCAATCATCAATCAAAACAAATATCCACCAAAGACCTCTCAAGGGGCAAACAATCAACCGAAGAGCTCATAGACAGCACCACTACCACTCCGAAAAACAGTTTGCACGAGGACGGTACTACTACTCCAAGGAGGGTTTGCACGATCTCGGTACTACTGCTTCAAAGGGTTTGCACGCTGCCGGTACTACCATTCTACGGAAGGTTTGCACGACAACGGTACTACCACTCCAAAAACAGTTTGCACGAGGACGGTACTACTACTCCAAGGAGGGTTTGCACGATCTCGGTACTACTGCTTCAAAGGGTTTGCACGCTGCCGGTACTACCATTCTACGGAAGGTTTGCACGACAACGGTACTACCACTCCAAAAACAGTTTGCACGAGGACGGTACTACTACTCCAAGGAGGGTTTGCACGATCTCGGTACTACTGCTTCAAAGGGTTTGCACGCTGCCGGTACTACCATTCTACGGAAGGTTTGCACGACAACGGTACTACCACTTCAAAAACAGTTTGCACGAGGACGGTACTACTGCTCCAAGGAGGGTTTGCACGATCTCGGTACTACTGCTTCAAAGGGTTTGCACGCTGCCGGTACTACTATTCTACGGAAGGTTTGCACGACAATGCTACTACCACTCCAAAAACAGTTTGCACGAGGACGGTACTACTACTCCAAGGAGGGTTTGCACGATCTCGGTACTACTGCTTCAAAAGTTTGCACGAGGACGGTACTACTGCTCCACGGAGGGTTTGCACGATCTCGGTACTACTGCTTCAAAAGGTTTGCATGCTGTCGGTACTACTATTCTACGGAAGGTTTGCACGACAACGGTACTACCACTCCAAAAACAGTTTGCACGAGGATGGTACTACTACTCCAAGGAGGGTTTGCACGATCTCGGTACTACTGCTTCAAAAGGTTTGCACGCTGTCGGTACTACTATTCTACGGAAGGTTTGCACGATAACGGTACTACCACTTCAAAACAGTTTACACGAGGACGGTACTACTGCTCCACGGAGGGTTTGCACGATCTCGGTACTACTGCTTCAAAAGGTTTGCACGCTGCCGGTACTACTATTCTACGGAAGGTTTGCACGACAACGGTACTACCACTCCAAAAATAGTTTGCACGAGGACGGTACTACTACTCTAAGGAGGGTTTGCACGATCTCGGTACTACTGCTTCAAAGGGTTTGCACGCTGCCGGTACTACCATTCTACGGAAGGTTTGCACGACAACGGTACTGCCAATTCAGAACAATTTGCGCTATGACGATACTACCATTCTAAGGAGGGTTAGCACGACCACGACACTACCACTTCAAAACTCCGAAGCCCTCTAAGAAGGCAAAATATCAAAGTCAAAAAACAGAAGGGTTAGCACGACGTCGGCACATGACCTCGGCACTACCACTTCAAATCAACAGAAGAGTTAGCACGACGTCGGCACACGACCTCGGCACCACCACTTCAAAATATCAAGCCCTCTGAGGAGGCAAATCCCAAAGCCCTCTGAGGAGGCATCTCTTTATCCGACTCTTGCTTCTCAGGGGGCAACCAACCAAAGACTTCTCAGGGAGAATCAGCCAAAGACCTCTCAGGGGGCAATCAACCATCCCAAGACCTCTCCGGGGGCGATCAAACATCTCAACCCAAGACCTCTCAGGGGGTGCAACTCAAAAAACGGCTAGCACGATGGCGGCACTACCATCCTACAGGAGGTTAGCATGACCACGACACTACCAAGAACGGTTAGCACGATGACGGAAATACCGCTCAACAGATTCAACTAAAAACAGCACGCCGACGACATGGCAATAATGACCACAACAGCATCACTCGCTTCGGAAAGAAGGCCGCCTCAGGTACGTGTCTCTTTCCTTCTTCTCCTTGAGTTTAGGCTCACCTAGACACTAGTGTACTAGCTTCCCCTAAACTGGGGGCAACTGTAGACACCGGGTCCTGAGTCAGCCTAGATCGGAGTTACCCAATGATGAAAAATTGCCTTCTCAGGCAAAAAGATTAAAAATGATGATTTCCTTGTCAAATTTGCATTTTAAAATAAAAATAGAAAATAATAAAAATATTAAAAAAAATAATAAAAAAAATAAAAAAATAAAAAAATAAAAAAATAAAAAAATAAAAAAATAAAATAAATAAAATAAATAAAATAAATAAAATAAAAAATAATAAAAAAATAATAAAAATAAAATAATTTAGAAATTAGTTTTTGAGAATAAATTTAGTATTTTTTTTAGTCATATTTAAAAATTTAAAAAAAAAAAAAAAAGAAAGAAAGAAAAAAAAAAAAGAAAAGAGAGGGTGTGCTTTTGGATGGAGGGTGTGCTTTCAAAAGCACGGCTGTGCTTTTGCACAGTGTGCATTACGCGCACTGCGCGCAAAAGCACAGCTGTGCTTTTTTAAAAGCACAGCTGTGCTTTCACCTCAGTCGCCCAAAATCACCGAAATTGACATTTTTTCACCCAAAAATCTTGTGTTTTCAATTTCTTTGACTTTTTTGAAGATTTTTCCGGGATTTGGTTGATTTTTGTTCCTTTTTCACACTTAAATTAAGGAAAATTTAATAAAAATAATTTTATTTCTTAATTAATTAATTATTTTTTTAGTTTTTTTGGGTAATAAAAAGAAAGAGATGAGGGAAATTAAGGGGTTGGCCATTTTCTCTCTAGGAAGAATTTTTAATTTTGCTGGTTTTCCTCATCTTCTCACTTCCTCTCTCTAAAAAATCCTCTCTACATCATTTGAGTTTTCTTCATCAAAAAATAAATATTCAAGGCCAAAAATTCAATTTTCAAGCTATATTTTCTCTTGAGGCAAAGAAAGTAATTCTTTGTTCTTGGGATTTGATTTTTCTCACCAATTATAATTTCTTGAGACAAAAAAAATAATTTTTTGTTCTTGGAAATTAAATTTCTTTTCATCAATTTTCTTCCTTTTAATTTTAATCAATAATTATTCTTAAGACAAAGAAATCAATTCTTTGTTCTTGGGAATCAATTTAATTTTCTTTTATTATTTCTCAAGCAAATTTTCTTAACAATAAAAGTTAAATTTTTATTATTTCTAAACCATATTTTGCAAATCAAAACAAGGAAAATCCATCATATTTTTTCATCGAATCCGAAATCTGAGGGTAAACATTCTAGACTCGATCTCTTGATTTAATTTTTGTTTTCATCATTTTTGCTAACATTTAAATTAGTAAACATGTAGATCTATATATTTGTTGTTGATTTATTTATTTTATGTCATTTTAGATGTAGATCTAACTTTTAGTATTGTTTTTAGATGTAGATCTAACTTTTAATTTCGTTATTTGTTCCCATTTTCTTTTAATTGTTCATCCTTATTATTATTATTATTATTATTATTATTATTATTATTATTATTATTATTATTATTATTATTATTATTATTATTTACTTATTTACTTATCTTTTGCTATTATCATCATCATATATGCCATTAGTATATTGTTATTAGTGTTATTTATTGTTACTATCATCGTTTATCGTTATTATTATCCTTATTATTGTTATTTTTATTTTTGTTGTTGTTGTTGTTATTGTTATTATTATTGCTTTATGTTTTAAATAGTGATCTATTAATTTGTTAATTTATTTTAATATGTCATTTAATGTATTTATCATATAATATACATGTTTTATTTAATTTATGTATTGTTATAAATGTTTAGTTGATTTTCTTACTTTGATTACTAACATCAATTTTATTTGTGTTTGTTGTCGGTGTTAAATCTTTGTGCTCCCCTGTTTGAGCACCCGTGCGAATGAAGGAGGAGATTCAAGGAGTTGTTATTTTTCATTGTACTTGTTATTTTTCCTTTATTTGTTTTATTGAGTTATTTGGCATGTAATAATTAATTAAACCATTTATTTTATGCACGCTTAATCAAAAATCACACAAAAATATTTCTACAAATAAAATTGAGTTTTCTAATAAAGTGGTACCAATGTCCTAGTTTTCCATCCAAAATAAATTGTCACTTTAAAATGATTTTCTTTAATTGTGCATGAGAGTACCAACGTCCTCAACATTAATAAATACCCCGTTTTATGTATGATTTACATTTTATTTACAATGTGGGTTGTATTCCGCCCCTAGTTTTGTTGTAATTTAATTTTGTCTTTATTTTCATTTTTATTTATCGTTTCATATGTGATTGATATGCGCTTTAATAAATTACATTAATTGTGTGAGATGAAAAATGAAATTTTATAATTTAAAAACTCATTTATAATTAACCAAGGCACCAATAAGTGTGAAGTTCCGGACACCATCTCTGGTTTAGACCGATAAGAGGTTAAACTGTCCCAATTTCTTATAAATTGGGTGGCGACTCCAAAATACCTCAAAAGTGCCTAAAGGTGTTATGGCGATGGATGGTCCTTTTCAATGTTCTATTGTAAAAGGAGGTGCCGAAAATATCTCATAACACCTAAGATCAAAAAAGACGCGAACCAATCCCTCGAATCCTAAAAGCGGATTCCCGAAGAGGGCCTTGCTGGTTCCGGCGCGCGTCACAGGATGTAAAACTGATATCGTCATCTGACAGCTCACTAAATCTGGTAATACCTTCACCAGTCGTGGCACACCCATACAGTCGCCGACGAGGCAAGAAATGGCTCGGCATGTACCGCGGAGTGACTCGAGGGGGTGGTTCAGACAGCATCTTCAGTTTTTCCTGTAGCCAGATCTGTGAAAAAAAAAAAAAAAAAAAAGCCGCTGGAGTAAGTAGGGTTTGCTTCAGGCAAAAATAAGGCACAGGGTTGTGTCAAAATCCGAAAGGACGCACCTCCCGCAAAGAAAAACTAGTGTGAAAATCCATAAGGGACGCACTACCTTTAAAATAATGACGTACCTGGAGTAATAAGGGGCTACCGGTAAAGGTTGTGGTGGACCCAGAGCTCACACCGTCGAAACCCAAGATGGTTTCGGCCAAGACGAGTGGTAGAGGTGACAATCCCAGATGAAAGTCACTCAGAACTCCAAGCAGACGAAAGTCACCTGTCAAGCCTCCTGGAACAACAGTAAGGAAGTTCACCATGCAGAATAGGAACGTGATACTTACCCGATAGGAGGGGATGTCAGTGAACTGATCTAGGGCCTCGATCAGTGGCTCTAGAGCAAAGGAGGAACTCAGAGGGATCAGCTGGTTGGCCTCCGAGGGGGATATGCCCAGAGCCAAGGCCACGTCCCGGGTCTGAAGTAGGCCGCAGCGGGGGATGCAAGGCAAAGCGCCAGGAGGGAACCGGGCTCCCAGAATGGAAGCTAATTCTTCGGAAAGAGGGCACAGTTCCTGATAGGTGAACTGGAAGACGTGAAATCGAGGGTTCCAGAAGTGGGTCACCGCCAGGAGGAGGTTCTGGTCGATCTTCACCCGACACAGATATTTCAGCCCAGCCAGAGAGGAAAGGGCGCCTTCTCCCCAAGTGTGTTTGTCATCTAAAATACGGTGCATCCTTTGAGCAGGAGGGGAAAACATTTTGAGAAGAATAAAAGCCCAAGGTGCTGGAAAATGAAGAGACAAGAAAATCTTGCAGATTTTATAGGAGAGGGTCACCGACGGCCTACCCGCCCCTCTACAGAGACGGTCTGCCCGCCTCTCTACGGAGACGGCCTGACCGCCCCTCCATAGGGACGGCCTGCCCGTCGGAAGTCCACCAGGCAGAAACACGCGTCATTATTGCATTCATCACGTGCATTAAATTGCATTTATTGCGCGACAGACGGCCCGCCCGTCGGTCGCTTGTACAGACGCCCTGCCCGTCGGTCACGAAATTCTATATAAGGGCGAGTGACAGACGGCGCAAACGTTGCTGTCCCTTTCTTCTTCCCCTCCCAAACGGTTCCTAAGCGGTTTTTAGCGTTTTTTGAGTCTTTTCTCCTTATTTTTTCGCGATTTCTTCAGTTTTTCGCATTATATACTCACCCGGTGCTCGGATATTTGTATTTCTCTAGTTTCTACACTTCTCCGGATTACAAGTAAGTAAATAATTACTTCTTTTTTTATTTTTATTCAATTCATTTCTACATTCTTTCTTCTTTTAACTTTAAGGAGTTTTAGATAATTTTAGAATTTAGGGGGAAATGCTGCCCAATTTTCTTTTTTTTTGTAATCAAATCCGAACTTTTTGCATGATCACATAGAAATAGAGTTTTTCTATAATATTGGTGCTTTAGAAATGCATTTTTTTTAGCGCACCATTTTTGTGCATGACTTGCTTTTGCGGCCTGAGGTCACTGTTTTTGAGTTGTTGGGGGCACACTCTTGCCGGGGTGCGCCCCAGTTACAAGCATTTAATATTGCTAGGGACTGAGGCCTATTATCTTGCTTTTTCACGCAGGAGGTTGGGCACATCCCTGCCGGGGTGCTGCCCAAATTTTTATCTTTTATTCTAGAATTGAATATTTATTTACTTTCCAAGTATAATGCATGCCTTAGGACTTAGAAAGCCCATCTTTATTCGCTTTAATTATCTCCGTGAGGATTACATGTTCCTTTGCCATGATGCGTGCAAGGCATGTTAGGCTACTTCCGTAGACAGGATGTTTGCTATTTTTATCTGTCATTACTTTTTTTTATCTCATGTTGGGCCGCCATTGCCCTGTTAAGGCCTAGATGGACCTTAGATTTTGGAAAATAAACCTGATAGTGCTTGTTTTGCCAAGTTTTCGCTATCTGACTCCTTCTCTTTTACAGGATGCCTCCCAGACGCAGAGCACCACAGGCCCAGCCCGAGCTTGAGGCCCCGGCTTGGATGGATGACGAGTCCGCTCAGAGGTACAGGGCGTTGGCTCAGGTAGAGTTTCGGGCCAGCCGCTTTGTATCTCGCCCTTTTCTAGAGGCCCTCGGGTTGGCCCCGGAGTTCGATTTACTTTCCGAGGGAGCGGGTTGGACAGAGTTTCTTGAGCCTGCCTTCCAGACATTTCCAGAGGCTACCCGCCAGGTCTTGGCCACTCTCCGCTACACAGGCTTTCAGAGCGCAGATACTGACCCGGGGGTGGTACAGTTTTGGTTTGATGGCGACCATGTCAGCATCACCAGGCAGAGGTTTGCTCAGGCTATGGGGCTTCCTACGGGAGAGGAGGTTGAGATCCCGCGGCGAGCGGTGAGACGCGCCCATTGGGCGGCTATTGCTATACCAGGAGTGCTGTATGATCACGATACAGCGAAGAGCACCGTACTGGTGTCTCAGGCACTCCGGTATCTGCACAGAGTGCTTTCCAGCTCGTACCTCGGTCGAGCTGGTAATCCAGGGTCGCTTAACGCGGCCGAGATCTGGAGCCTCTGGGCTATGGTGGCAGGCCAGCGTCTCAACATTAGCCACGAGATCTTGGCCAACCTGGTCAGAGTTGGCAGATGGTCGACACCGGTGGTGATGGTAGGAGGAGTCATCACCCGATTACTGTTGGGATTGGGGTTTAACCCCGAGAGGCTGAGAGGACCTCTACAGGAGGGGATCCATGTAGATGCTGCAGCAGTGGTTCAGATAGGGATGATCTCTCAGATTCCAGGCCAGGCGGAGGCTTATAGGGTGTTGACTATCCATGAGACCCGGCGGCTGTTCTCGCTTCCACCCTTGGGGGCATATCCTGATCACCCAGAGCACCAGGAGGAGCAGCCTCCACAGCCCGAGCCACAGCCCGAGCCACAGCCTCAGCCTCCGCAGGTACAGCCGCAGCCTCCACAGACTGAGCCTCAGCCGGAGCACCAGCCTCCTCCACCTCCTCAGTCGCAGGCAGTGCCTCCGCCACAGCAGCAGGAGCCTCCTAGGACCCCCTCGGACTTCGATTTTGAGATCACGATGGACGATCTCTTCGCCTCTTCACCGGCATCTAGGGCCCCGACCCCAGCCCCATCGCCGAGCGCCAGGGTGCAGAGGCATGCCCGCGAGCCTTCCGAGAGATACCATCCGTACTCCCGAGGCGATCCTGGGGCATCCACTTCTTCGGCACCACCACCAGAGCCAGCGCCACATCAGCCAGCTCAGCTGGACTATTCCCAGCTCCTCTCCTCCATGTTTATGGCCTTTGAGCGGCGACAGGATGAGAGGGATAAGGCCATTCACGAGAGGTTGGATCGCCAGCAGGCTGCTATCCAGGAGCAGTCTCAGACGGTGGAGCGCCTATCCCGAGAGCAGGCAGGCTACATGGAGCATGCAGCGAGGGAGCAGACTCGGGCCATGGATGCCCTTAGAGATGAGCAGACTCGAGTTCTGGAGGCCTTCAGAGGAGAGCAGATGAGGCTAGTTGAGCAGATTGCTCAGGGACAGAGGGAGTTGAGGCAGCAGCTCGCTCATGATGTGAGGACGTCACAGGACCAGGCGTCTCAGAGGGTTGACATGACCCTTCAGATGATTGATGAGTCACTAGACTCTCTAAGATCCCGCGTCCAGGCGCTAGAGGGGATTCTCCCTCCTCTTTCTCAGACCATGAGAGAGTTCAGGGAGCAAACGGAGCAGAGCTTAGAGCATAGGAGGACGGCCGCCGCTGAGCAGACCACTCAGCTGAGCCAAGCCTTCAAGAAGTTGGGGGACAAGATCTCTGAGACCTTAGGGTGTTTGGGCACCTGTACCCAGCCCTTCTTGGACGGCTATGCTCAGGTTCAGTTCAGGCGAGCCCATGATCACGAGGCAGGACCCTCTGCAGCTCCGCCACCACCTCAGGCCCATCCACCTCCGCCAGGGACCGTGCATATCTCGGATGATGAGGATCCCGATGAGCCTTCAGACTACACACCTCTCTGAGCTTCAGGGAGTTATTTTTGTATCTCTTGTATTTTGTATATGCATTGTACAAAAATGACATTTTTAGTGGAAAACTTTTGCTTCATTATTTGCATGTTTTTCTTTTCTTTTCGATTAATTGCTTAAATAACACCACAGGAAGTGTATATTCTCCTATTTACTCATGTGTCGATAAAAATGACAATGAAAAAATAATAATAACATGAAACAAAGACAAACAACAAAAGAATAATAATCAATAGCAGGTCAAAAGATGACCTTTCAAACATGAATTAACAAAATCTTTTATCTCACAGGTACAAAGGAATACCAACCTGAGCACGGACATCGATTAAAGAGGTCTCCTTCAAAACAAGGAAACCAGCGGAGTTTTCACACTCCAAGATCGAAGCTGCAGTTGAAGAAACACTGCTCTTCACCAGATCGAAGTTGCAGTTGAAGAAACACTGCCCTTCACCAGATCGAAGCTGCAGTTGAAGAAACACTGCCCTTCACCAGATCGAAGCTGCAGTTGAAGAAACACTGCCCTTCACCAAGATCGAAGTTGCAGTTGAAGAAACACTGCTCTTCACCAGATCGAAGTTGCAGTTGAAGAAACACTGCTCTTCACCAGATCGAAGTTGCAGTTGAAGAAACACTGCTCTTCACCAGATCGAAGTTGCAGTTGAAGAAACACTGCTCTTCACCAGATCGAAGTTGCAGTTGAAGAAACACTGCCCTTCACCAGATCGAAGCTGCAGTTGAAGAAATACTGCCCTTCACCAGATCGAAGTTGCGGTTAGGGAAACACTGCTCTGCACCAGATCGAGGCTGTAGCCAGAGAGTGCTGCGTCTCACCAATCGAAGTTGCGGTTAGAGAAACACTGCTCTTCACCAGATCGAGGTTGTAGCCAAAGCATGCTGCATCTCACCAAGCCCTACAGACCGAGATGAGGTCTAACCGGCAAAAGGCACGGAAGGTGAAAAGCCGTCGAAGGTACGCTTTCTTTCCAACCTTTCTCTGAGTTTTGGCTTATCTAGGCGCTTGTGCGCTAGTTTCCCCAAAACTGGGGGCAACTGTAAGCATCGTGTCCTGGAGCGGTCCGGATCGGAGGTTACCCTATGATGAAATCAATGTTCAAAGCCTGTACGGGAGGCTGAAGTTGGAGGTTTTAGTCCCGCGTTCCATGAGAAATGAGGTTTTTCTACACTTCAGGGGCAGAGGGGGAGAAAACGGGAGTTTTCCGAGTCGAAAAGGTTTTTTGTCCTCCACAGACGGCCAGCCCATCTGTGGAGGTAGCCCGTCGCTTCGAGTCACCGACGGCTCAGGGTATTTTCCGACGCCCGTCGGAAAGTCACCGCCCCTGTCAGGAGCCGCCTGGTTTCCCGGAGCACGCAACCGTTCCGACGCCCGTCGGTGGATGTGGCAGGGCCGTCGGAAGTGTCCTTGTGTCAGTAGGATTCTTCTGACGCCCGCCCCTACGCACCGACGCCCGTCGGTCGTGTCTGGCTATATAAGGTCCGGATTTTCATTTGAAAAGGGTTGGAAAATTTTTCAGAAGAGGAAACTCTGCCAAAATTCGAGCACGTTTTCTCTCTCTTCCAAAAACACCTTTTTCCAAAGAACTTTACTTAATCAAGGATCAAATCAATCAAAGGAACTAAAAGCTAATTAGTTTTCTTTAGATTTTGATTCTTAAATCGATTTTCTGAAGGATCGGAGGTGAAATAGCTCATTTTCTCTCTCTAATCTTTCATTCTCTTACTTCTCGTGGAACGCGCGGGGATCTAACCGACATCAAAATTCTACCCAAGGCAACTATCTGAGGGTAAATATTCCGGATTCTCTCTCCATTTCTATCTCATATTTAATCATTTATCATTTATTTATTCAGTCTGTGAAATTTTTGAATACTTGTCATTGCCTTTCTTCATTTTGACTACCCCATCTCCCCTTTTGAAATAAAACTTGCTTTTTGATCTTGAAAGGCCCTTGTTTCCTTTCTGTTTTCCGGAGACAGAGGTGACCGACGGGTCATCTTCATGACCGACGCCTGTCGGTCACCTACCTATGGACACCCTTTTTGAGTGACAAACGGGCATGTCAAATTACCAAACCGACGCCCGTCGGTCAACCAGGAAGGGCCGTCGGTGGGTTCTGCCTCCATTTTCGTTGATCATTTTTTCATCTCTATTCAGTCCCTTCGATTTTTTTGTGATTAATTTTACGAATATTAACATCTCTTAACTTTCTGTGAGTGTATATTGGTCTTCTTGGATAATTCCGAGCTCGAGCAGCCGCCTACCATGCGTGGTGGATTTCGTCCGGTTTAGTTTTCTTAAACCTCTTGATTTATTCCTCTCACCTTTTTCATTGATTATTTTATGTATTTGAATAAGCTTTCTTTATCCCGTTAAATGTAAGAATATATCAACGATTTATACTTAAATAAAATTGAGTTTTGTATAAAATGCAAAAGGGTCCAACGCCCTATTTTCATTCAATAAAGATCATCACATATTAAATATCCCCTTTTTAATAACGATGCATGAGAGGACCAAAGTCCTCAAAATAAACAATGCCCCGATTTGTGTAGGAATCGCACATTTACCAAAGGGAGTTGTATTCCGCTCCTTGTGTTATTGTAATTTATCGCTTTTGATACTTATTCTGCTCATTTACTGCTTTCCGAATGTGAATAAATGTGCCCTTTACTCAACTGCATAGTGTGGAGAGAGAGCGAACTGATGACATTAAAGTTTGATCATAAACTAATCGAGGTAGAAATAGATGAGAAATCCCGGACCCAGCTCTGGTCTTTGGGCCCAAGAGGTTAGAGGTTATCCTCCAAAATACTTCTTGGGTCACGAGACTTTAGCGCTAATCCTAGGCCTCATGGCCCAACATGGATACTAAGCGCAAGTCTTAGGCTCTCCGAGGCGAGAGTAACTTTCCCAATGTTCTATTGGGTGGTGACTCCATGATACCTCCTTGTTGCCCAACATAGACGCACTTGTGATTTATCGCAAGATGCCAACGGACCCGCCAATGCCCCGATCACCCACGTGCGGGCGGTCTGAAAGGGCGGCGCATCGGGGTCCGGCGTGCGTCACACTCGCCGTCCATCCACCCCAGAACCTCGACCTCAGGCTGGGCCTGTGGTGCTCTGCGCCTAGGAGGCATCCTACAAAAGAAGTGTTAGATAACGAAAATTTTGACAAAACAGGCATTATTAGGCTCGTTCTCGAGGTGACAACCCATTGGGGCCTCACCCGGGCAATAACGGCCCGAGTACGAGGTGAAACGGATAATAATAATAAAAAAAATGGGTGACATCCCGTCAAGGGATGTTGACCAGCATGCTTTGCACATATCAAAAGCAGAAAAACATGCAATTGGCATAGAAAGAATAAAAATGGGCAGCACTCCGGTAAGGGTGTGTCCCACTTTGGCGTAAAAAAGATATTCTAAAAGCGAATGAAAATGGGCTTATTAGACCCCAAGCCATGCATCATACACAAAATAACTATTTTTAGAATAAAAATCTAAAAAAATAAAAATTTGGGCAGCACCCCGGCAATGGTATGCCCTCCTGCATAGAAAGGCATCAAAACAGGCCTTAGGCCTCAACAACATAAAATATATAAAAATTGGCCGCACCCCGGCAAGGGTGTGCCCCCAATCCTGCACAAAAGAACGGCCTCAGGCCCCCAACAACACACAATATATGCGCTAGAAAGCCTATCTCTAAGGCGACAAAGGCATAGAAAAGTCCTATTTCTATGTGTTCATGCAAAGGCTCAAATTAATTGTACTAAAAAATTATATAAAAAACGGGCAGCATTCTCCCTAAATATTCAAGGCATCTAAAACATTCTAACCATTTTTAAGGTTAAAAGAAGAAATAAATTAAATTAAAAAGTAAAGTAGTTATTTTACTTACTTGTAGTCGCGAAAAGTGTAGAAAAACTGAAGAAAAATGAATGTCCGAGCGTCCGGTGAGTGGAGAACACGAAAAGATAAAGCAATTGCAAGAAAAAAAGAGGAGATACTTGAAAATGCAAGAAAAAAGCAAAAAAAAAAATTGTTTTGAGAGGGAAATTAAAAGTGACAGCAGCCACTGGTCCGTCTGTCACTCGCCCTTATATAGAGTTTCGTGACCGACGGGCTGGGCGTCGCTAGGAGCGACCAACGGGCTGTCCGTTTGTCGTTCCCCATTCCCCAATTAATGAGCATTTAATGCTCGTGATTAATGCTATGCTGACGTATGCATCTGCCTGGTGGACTCTTTCCAACGGGCAGGCCGTCTCTTTTGAGAGACGGGTAGGCCGTCGGTGGCGCTTCTCTATAAATTCTTCCAAAAATTTTGCTTTTTTATGCCACTTCATTTTCCCAACATCTTGAGCCCCTCATTTTCTCAAAATGTCTTCCCCTCTTCTCCAAAGAATGCACCGTATCCTAGATGACAAATACACTTGGAAAAAAGGTGCCCTTTCCTCTCTGTCTGGGCTAAAATATCTGCGTCAGGTCAAAGTTGACCAGAACCTTCTTCTGGCGGCGACTCACTTCTGGAACCCCTGGTTTCATGTCTTTCGGTTCACTTATCAGGATTTGTGCCCCTTGCCTGAGGAGTTAGCTGCCATTCTTGGAGCCTGGTATCCCCCTAACGCTCTGCCCTGCGTCCCCCTTTGCGGTCTACTCCAGACTCGGGATATAGATATGGTTCTCGGCATACCCCCTTCTGAGGCCGCTTGGCTGGTTTCTCCGGACTCTTCCTTCATTTTGGAGCCACTGATCGAGGCTCTAGATCGGTTTGCTGATGTCCCCACTTACCGGGTAAGCATCATCTTTCTGTTTTGTATGACGAACTTTCTCGCTGTGGTTCCAGGGGGTTTAACAGGCGACCCTCGACTGTTCGGGGTTCTGAGCGACTTCCATCGGGGATCATCACCCTTCCCACTCATTCTGGCTGAAACTATCCTAGGCTTGGACTCTGTGAGCTCTGGATCCACCACTACTTTCACCGGCAGCCCCTTATTGCTCCAGGTACGTCATTATTTTAAAGGTAGTGCGTCCCTTATGGATTTTCACACTAGCTTTTCTTAGCGGGAGGTGCGTCCTTTCGGATTTTCACACAACCCTCTGCCTCATTTTTGCCTGAAGTAAACCCTACTTACTCCAGCGGCTTTTTTTTTTTTAGATCTGGCTGCAAGAGAAACTGAGGATGCTTTCTGAGCCACCTCCTCGGGTCATTCCACTGTACTCGCCGAGCCATTTCCTTCCGCGTCAACGGCTGTATGAGTGTGCCACTGTTGGAGAAGGCACTACCAGATTTTACCAACTGTTAGATGACGACATCAGCTTCACGTCTGCCTTGCTCCCACTGTCTTATGTGGTCATTGATGGGCCATCGGGGTATGTTCCCCTCTGTGGGCTTCGTCAAGCTACCTTCTGCATCATTTCTCGATGTGCCCGTCAGCTTGGGATGACCCAGGATATGGTGAGGGTCTCCTTATCTTTTTGGGGAGGAGCTCTTTCGGCTGCCTTCGCCTCAAGGTATCATGAGCTATGGAGCAAACTACCAGTAAAGACTGTTATTCCAAGATTTGGCGATCATTCCGTGGCTTTAACTAGCGAGTACAAGAAATGGGTCCTTAGTCCAGCGTCTGATAATAGGACACGAGGGCTCAAGCATCTGGTTGGAGAGAGCAGTGGTAGGACTTAGCTTAGCTTACATATGTATTTCTTTTTGGGGTTACATTTCTTTTTAATACAGAACTAGAAAATGACGAAAATGAAAAGAACAATACTTGTTCCATTTCACGAAATTGTGTACATTTCCATGTAATTTCAGCATACATGATCAGTTTTGACATTAACTCGACCGTGTACACCCTATTAATACATGAAATCAAATTTTAACAGCATCAACTCCTGTTACCAATCGGCCCTCTCGGGTTTTCATGACTGGACATTTTCTCTCATGCCTCTAATTTTTGCACAGGATGCCTTTTTTCGATTTTCACCCTGTCGAGGCGCCCAATTTTAGCACGACCGCCTTTTTTCGGTTTTCAACCTGCAGGGCATTTTATTCTCTTCTTTTTATTTTTGGTCTTTAGCCATGGAACCTTTTGAGTCTGTCGAAATTGATCGGCTCTTTGAATTCATTTCCATCACTATCCGACAAGATTGCAGCTCCTTTGGACAACAGCTTTTTAAGGATATACGGCCCCTCCCAGGTTGGTCTGAATTTTCCTCTGATATCTGGTATACCTGGTCTCATCTGCTTGAACACTAAGTCCCCTTCCTTCAGCGGATGCTTTCTCACCTTCTTCCCGAATGTCCTGGCCAACCTCTTCTGGTAGATCTGATTGTGATAATAAGCCTTTAGCCTACTCTCATCCAGTAAGTTTAAGTGTTGTAGCCTCTGTCGTGCCCATTCGGCCTCTGGAATCCGAGCTTCCATGACCACTCTCAGTGATTTGAGCTCTATCTCGACTGGCAACACTGCCTCTGTCCCATAAACCAAGGAAAATGGCGTAGCCCCCGTAGATGTCCTCACCATCATTCTGTAACCCCACAGTGCAAAGGGTAGCTTCTCTGCCCAGTCTTTATAGGTTTGGACCATCTTGGATAGGATCCTCTTCACATTTTTGTTGGCGGCCTCTACTGCCCCATTGGCTTATGGTCAGTAGGGGGAGGATCTATGATGCTTGATACCATACTTCTCAAGGAGCTTCCTGGTTTCCCCCATGAACTGCACCCCGTTGTCAGACACTATGTGGTGAGGGAGGCCATATCTGCAGATCAGATTTCTCTCTATGAACTTGGCCATATCCCTTGCGTCAATCTTTTTGAAGGATTCTGCCTCTACCCATTTGGTAAAATAGTCAACTGCGACTATGATGTATCTATGCCCGTTGGATGCCGTAGGGCGAATCTCTCCAATGATATCTATCCCCCAAGCAGCAAAAGGCCAAGGCGATGTCAGATTATGTAGCTCTGATACTGACAGATGTCTCAAATCTGCGTACTGCTGGCATAACTGGCACGCTTGACATACTTTGAGTAGTCATTATCCATCGTAAGCCAATAGAAGCCTTGCCTCATGATCTTCTTTGCCAGAGTTAAACCGTTCATGTGAGCCCCACAGACGCCTGCATGGGTCTCATCCATTACCTTGCAGGCTTCTTTTTCATTTAAGCACCTAAGCTGAATCCCGTCTGCCTGTCTTTTGTACAACACTCCTTCCAAGGATACGAACTGAGTAGATAGCTTCCAAATCATTCTTTGGTCTTTCTCGGTAGCCTCCTCTGGAAACCTAGCATTTTCCAAATAATTCATAATGTCAAAGTACCATGGTTTTCCATCCGCCACTTCCATTTCCATTACCGGCTTGATCTCAAAGCTAGGCTTCTCAGAACTCGAAATCAGCACTGGTTTCATAGCTACCCCTTCAGGATTATCCCACATCGACACTAGGGTTGCCAACGCATCAGCTAGACGGTTCTCATCTCTTGGCATGAAGTGGAAAGTTCAGGTTTCAAACTGTCCACATATCTCCTTCAAATATTCAATATAGGGTACCAACCGCTCTTCCTTTACAGCCCACTCACCTCAAATCTAGTTGATCACTAAGGATGAGTCACCAAAGACTTCTATGTTCTTTGCTCCCAAAGCAGCTAAAGCTTTTAACTCGAAGGTGCATGCTTCATATTCGGCTTCATTGTTGGTTGCTTTGTACCTCAACTTCTTGGCTAAAGGGAGTTTCTCATTATCCGGGGTTGTCAAAATAATTCCAACTCCAGCCCCCTTATTATTCACTACCCCGTCGAAGTGTAACTGCCATCCTTGGACAGAAATCGCGACTACGCTCTCATCAGGAAAAGTGAACTCGGGAGTGTCTCCTTGAATAGGATGCTCAGCAAGGAATTCGGCTACGGCTCGCCCTTTAATAGTTTTGCGAGTGATGTATTCCACATCAAACTCCTGTAGCAAAAGCAGCCACCTCCCCATCTTACCAAGCAAAGACGGCGCTTCTTGCAAATATCTCAACGGATTCTGCTTGGCCACGGCCTGAACTTTGTACGAATGGAAATAGTATCTCAGCTTCTTTGATGCCCAAATCACTGCGAGGCATATCTTCTCTACCTCAGTGTGACGCGCGCCGGAATGTCCACTCGGCCGCCCCTATGACCGCCCGCTTGAGGGCGATCGGGCACTTGAGGGTCCGTTAACAGCTTGCAATAAATCGCAAGTGCGTCTATGTTGGGCAACAAGGAGGTTTCATGGAGTCGCCACCCAATAGAACATTGGGAAAGTTTCTCTCGCCTCGGAGAGCCTAAGACTGCGCTTAGTATCCATTTTGGGCCAGCCAGAGGGGTCTTGGAAGGTAAACCTCTCGCCCTAAGGAGCCTAGGATTAACGCCAAGTTTCGTAACACAAGAGGTGTCTTGGAGGGTAAACCTCTCGCCTCTTTGAGCCCAAAGACCATAGAAAGTTTGGGACTCCCCATTTATTCATACCTTGGTTAAGTTTATAATCGAGTTTTGAATTTAGTATTTCATGCCTTTTCTCATTCAATTTTAATGCAATTTAATTAAACGCGTATCAATCATATATTAAAAGCGATAAATAAAGTAAATGAAAGCAAAATAAATTACAATAAAACTAGGGGCGGAATACAACCCCCATTTGTAAATAAAATGCAAATCATATATAAATTAGGCTATTTATTAAAAATGAGAACGTTGGTCCTCTCATGCATAATTTAAGAAAATAATTTTAAAGCGATAATTTACTTTAGATGAAAAATCTAGGACATTGGTCCCATTTTTATTAAATAAAATCCAATTTAGTTTAATAGAAATATTTTTGTGATTTTCTTAATTAACGTGCATGGAAATAAATTTATTGTTACAAATTACATAATAATCAATTAAACCAAAATAATAAAAAGCAACAAAAATAACAACCAACTCCCAAGTGGATCTTCAAATCTCCATGGGCTCCCACTTGACAAAAACTCACATATGAAAAATAAGTATTGAAAAATAGAAAAAAACAAATAAAAATGAAGTTAGTATAAAAATAATTAAACATATAACTTGAAAATAATTAAATTAAGGCAAACAAAATTGCATCATTTATGATAAGCCAATTAAAATGACATAATAAATATGCAATATAACAAATTAGCAAAATCAACATGCATAAAAAAACATGATAATAATAAAATTCAACATGCAAAAACAAGCATAAAATAATGATGATAGAATTTAACATGCATAAAAACACATAAAATAATAATTATAATATCCGATCATGCATAAAAAGTATAATACATATAAAATTCAGCATGCATAAAACATATTAATAATAGCAACATGTATAAAAGCAAAAGTAATAATAAAATCAACATGCATAAGAAATAAATAATAGTAATAATAAAATTAAACAAGAATAAGGATAATAATAACAATACTAATGATGATAATAACTACAATAATAATAACACAATAAATAACAAGGAATATGAACAATCAAATACAATAATAATAATAATAATAATAATAATAATAATAATAATAAAAAACAAGAAAAAGGATAATAATAATAATACTAATGATGATAATAACTACAATAATAATAACACAATAAATAACAATGAATATGAACAATCAAATATAATAATAATAATACAATAACAACAAAGAATATGAACAATCAAATATAATAATAATAATAATAACAACAACAACAATAAAAGAAGATGAACAATCATATTAAACATGCATGGAATGATAAATAATAATAATAATAATAATAATAATAATAATAATAATAATAATAATAATAATAATAAATAAAAATAAAAATAAAAATAATAATAATAATAAATAATAATAATAATAAATCCAAAGAATATGAACAATCCAATTAAACATGCATGATAATAATAATATCAATAATAACATGGACAATCACATAAGCACATGGTAATAATAATAATAATAATAATAATAGAAGAAGATGAACAATATGAACAACATGAACAACATGAACAATTAAATATAAATAATATGAATAAAAATAATAGCATGAACAATTAAAGAAGAAATAAGAACAAAAAAAATAATAGTATGAACAATTAAATAAAAAATAAGAAATATGAACAATTAAATAATAGATCTAAAAGAATTTACATGATGATAAATTAAATAAAATTAAAAGAATAAAAAAGAATAAAATGATAGAACTAAAAGAATTTACATATTAACTAATTAAACAAAAACAAAAGAATGAAATTAAAATTAATTTAAGAAATTGAGCCAAGAATAATTACCCTCAAATTTATCTTGAAGAGATGAAGGTAGATGATCCAATTCCTTGTCTTGATTTGATGAATATGATTAGAAAAATAAAATATTGAAAGATGAATTTTACTCAAGAACAAACAATTAATTTGTTTGTCTCAAAGTAGAAAATTATTTGATTGAAAATAAGAAAATTCTCAAGAACAAAAATAGTTATTTTTTTTGCCTTAAGAATTGCTGGAAATTTCCTTAGAAATTGAGAGAATTTGTTCTTGAAAGAAGAAAGAAGAAGAAAAATATTTCCTAAAGAAAAATCCCCCTTAATTCCCCTTAAAAAACTCTTTTTATTCCCCCTTAAAATTCAGATTTTTTAATTAAGAAATTAAATTAATTTAATTCTCATAATTACAAAAAACCACTGAATTTATTGGGTTGGAAGATAGAAGGATTTTAGAATTAAATTTTGCAAAACAAATGAGTTAAAAAGCATTTAAAATGAAGAAGTTATGGTCAAAATGGCCAAAATAGGCAAAACGGACGAACAGGGGTGCGGAGGGGCCGACCGACGGCCTGCCCACCTGAAGGCGTGACCGACGGCCTGCCCGTCTGAAGGTGTGACCGACGGGCTGCCCGTCCCTCACTCAGAATTTTTTTTTTTTTTATAATTTAAAAACTCATTTTTTTTTCATCACAAAATAAATTTTAAAAATATTTTTGAAATACATTTTTATTAAATTTTAAAACAACAAATCGACAAGGAAATCGTCACTTCCAACTTCATTCTTTTTGCCTATAGATCGGCACACTTAATTTCATCATTGGGTAATCCTGATCTTGGCTACTCGGGACCCGGTGTCTACACTCAGCATATTTTATCTCATAAGCCAGGAACTTCTTGCTGAGGTAATAAACTGCGAATTCTACTCCAAATTCATCCTCTTGAGCCATCATGGCACCCACAGAACTGCCTTCTACTGCCAGATACAGGATAAGCGATTTGACTGGTTGTGGCGGCCTTAATACTGGCGGATTCAACAGATATTCCCTGATACTATCAAAGGCTTTCTGGCAATATTCATTCCAGACCACAGGCTGATTCTTTCTGAGCAGCTTAAAAATGGGCTCGCATATCGAAGTGAGCTTAGCAATGAATCGGCTGACGTACTGTAGCTTGCCCAGGAAGCTCCTTACATCCTTCTCCTTTTGCGGCACGGGCATCTCCCTGATGGCCTCTACCTTGTCCGGGTCAATTTCTATTCCCCTCTGGCTGACGATATGCCCCAGCAGTTTCCCTGAAGTTACTCCGAAGATACACTTCTTGGGGTTAAGTGGCATATTGTATTTATCAATCCTGGTGAAGAACTTTTCTAGAGCTCCAAAATGGCCCTCTTGGGTGGCTGACTTGACCATCATATCATCGACATACACTTCCACCTCCTTGTGGATCAGGTCGCTTAGAATCTTAGTTGCCATCCTCTGGTACGTGGCCCCTGCATTTTTCTAGCCAAAAGGCATAACTCGGTAAGCATAGGTCCCCCACTCTGTGATGAAAGCGGTCTTAACCCGGTCAGCTCTCTTGTTTAGGATTTGGTTGTAGCCCACATAACCATCCCCAAAGCTGTACATCGCGCAGTTGGCAGCACTGTCTATCAACACATCAATGTGGGGTAGTGGAAAATTATCTTTAGGGCAGGCCTTGTTCAGATCTCGATAATCCACACATACCTTGACCTTCCCATTCTTCTTTGCTACAGGGACTACGTTTGCCAACCATGTAGGATACTGCACTTCAACAAGGAACTTGGCCTCAATCTGCTGTCGAATCTCCTCCTTGACCTTGTCTGCCCATTCTGGCCTGAGTCTTCTCAACTTCTGTTTTACAAGCTTATAGTCTGGATAAGTCGGGATAGCATATTCTGCTACGCTTCGATCGATCCCTGGCATGTCTTCATAGGTCCAGGCAAAGACTTTTTTATATTTTCTTATTATTCTCTCAAATTTTTCTCTCTCATCAGGAGTTATATTTGATGCTATTAGAATTTCTTTCGGATTTTCCGAGGTTCCAAGATTAAAAGGCATGGTATCAGTGGAATCAATATCAAAAATTGATGGAATATGATCATGTTCATGCATGTTGAAATTATGGGAAACATCGCACAAGTAAGAGAAATCATTTGCCTTATTGATAATATTATAATTGTCATTTACATCATAAAAAAGTTCTGGAATAAAAAGACAATCTAAGCTAGAGTCTTCTTCTGCCTCCCTAGAGGTTGATGCTGCTGCAACTTGCTCATCGGCTTCTTGATTTAGCAGAGGCCCTTCAGGCATGTCTGAGGAAATCTTCAAATTCCCAATTTTCAGTTCTGGCCCTACCATCTTTTCTTTCCCTTTCTGCCTAGTAATCAACATCTTCTCGGTGACAACCTCTTCGAGCTCACCCCTGTCCCAGGCAATGCACTGAGTCATGACCTCTTCGTCCCAGAAGCTCTCAGCGGCCTTGATAACCCCGACATCCCAGTCAAATACATCATTGAAGATCTCAAATCCGGGGACAATCCTCCCATTCACCCATTGTGGCTCATCTTCACCAGTATAAGCGCATACTGAGAATGTTGGTACAAAGCTTTCTGAAATGTGAGGGATCTTATCTGCCGTCTTCTTCTTGCCAAAACTGCCTCTGTACCCCAGACCCTTCCGGTTCTTCTGACCTTGAGTGGTGATCGCAGTTTGCAGCCCCTGAGAGTTTCTACCCAAACCAGCCCCAGGGAGATAGTGCATCTTTTTCATCATGTTAACCACTGCTGGGTTATCCACTGGTTCGTGCTCTTCTCCTATCATTGATACGTGGAAGCCGCTAAATGGCTTATTAGCAATTTGAAGAGCCAACACCTGATTCTCCCTGGCTGCCTTAATAGTTACCACCTCCCCTTCATGTGGGAACTTTATCATTTGATGCAGCGTGGATGGTACTCCTCCTAGCCTGTGAAACCAAGGCCTCCCAAGCAGGGCTGAGAAATTAGCTGGAATGGGCAGAACCACAAACTCTACTTCTACTTCAATGGGTCCCATTTTGACCAGGGTCTTGAATGTTCCCGAGGCTTGTCTTCTTGAATTATTATAGGCTGTAATCGTCAAATCTGATTCACTGAGCATATCCTCACTCAAACTAAAAGTCTGAAGCGCCACCAGGGGGCAAACATTGATAGAAGACCCATCATCTACCATAACGCAAGCGGTGTGCTTGCCGTTAATCTGCACTTTGATATACAGGGGTCGGTTATGATCGCCACCTTCGACTGGCAAGTCGGCATTGGAAAAAACCAATCTCTCCCCCGATCCTCCTTTTACTAGACCCAAAAGCTCTGATGGGGAAATTGTGGTGGCAACAGTGGACTCAGTTAAGGCCTCTACCACTTTCTGTCTGTGAGAAGGGGACTGTCTTAAGAGATCCCAAATGGATATCTGAGCCGCGGTCTTTTTCAACTGCTTAACAATCTGGTTCTCCTCCGGCTCCTCTTCCGTCGATGGCTGCGCTGATTCTAGTACCCTTGTAATCTCAGGGACCACTCTCCCACTTCTTGTCACAGCCCTTACCTCTTCTTCATCCTCATCAGATCTCCACAAATCAAAGTTCGTCTCTCCTTCCTCTTCAGTCTCTTCACCGCTCTCACTGCTCGACCAACAATCAATGGTCGCTATGACTGTTCTTTCTTCTCTATCCTCAGAACAAACCTCAGCAATACTCTCGCTCCCGTACAAGTCCTGCAGTACGTACCACTCTGGCAAGCTGGATCTGATCATAAAAATCGGTGACAGCACGGCATTGTAGTTAGGCTTCTTTTTTTCCTCTCTCCGTTCGGGGTCAGTGATTTGTTTGCTGTCAATCAAATCCTGGATTGAGTGCCTCAGCGCCTTACAATTGTCTGTTAGATGGCCTGTGTGCTGGTGAAATGCACAGTATTCATTGTCCTTGTGACCTAGCATCCCTTGCGTTTTAGCTGGCCTAGGAGTCAAAGGTCGCAACCTTCCTTCCTTCATCAAGCGCCTCAAAACCCAAGATAAGGGTTTCCCCAAGTTTGAAAACTTCATCGGGGTAGTCGCGTCAGTAGTAGACACCTCAACCGTTCTTCTGGTGTTACCACTGGGACCAGTTGGCCTACTGGTTCCCTGACTGGTATTAGCTCTCTTTGCAAAACTATCATCGCTAGCTTTCCGGGCCAAGAATTCTCCCTCCGCCTCAATGGCTATGTCTTTTAGAGCCTCCCAATCCTTCAGTCCTTTCATCTTCAGAACCTCCTTCAAATACGGGCTTGCATTCTTGATAAATAGGCGGATCTGGTCTTGGGTGTCTGGCTTTCTTCGCATTTTCATTACCCTGTTCCACCAGCGGATGAGATAGTCGTGAAAAGATTACCCGGCCTTCTGCTGGAGCAATTCAAGGTCCTTAACAGTCACCTCCATCCTGGTGTTGCAATCATACTGCCTCAAGAACTCCTCCGTGAGTAGATCCCAATCTTCCTTGGTTTGACGGTCGAGGCTATGATACCAGTCGATGGCAGGGCCAGTCAGACTCAAACAAAAGTACTCCACCTTCTGCCTTTTAGACAAAGTGGTCCTTTTCATGACCAGAGAGTACTGCTTCACATGGGCAGTTGGGTCAGAGGTACCGTCGAATTTTGGCACATCAGGCATCTTGAAATTATAAGGAATCGGGTCTTCTCCCTCCAATTCTTTGTCCTCCAGGTTTATCCCCTGACCTCTACTCAGCATACGGGCCATGGCTTCAAACCTCTCTTCCATCCTCTTCAGAATGAACTCATCAGTTTGGGGTACCTTCCCCCTCTCAGATACAACACTCATTTCGTCATCCCTATCATCATCTATCCTCAGCACTGGTCTTCTCCTCTGACCTCCCGAAGCTACTAATCTCAGCTCTATTGGTGGCGGCCGAATAGGCTCTTCTTGTCTCTCAGCTCTTTCCTCTTCTTGCTCATCTTGTCTTATGGGAGGAGGAGGTGGTGGATTCTGTGGAGCATTCTGTTGTGCCAAAGTAGTTAGCATGTTCATTATTCTGCCCTCAAACTCTTCAAACCGTCGGCCCACTTCTTTCGCAATCATGGCCCTGGTGGCGTCATTACCCCTAGGTGAGTTTGCCATCTCAGATACGGTACAGCTGACTTCCGGTAAGATCTTTAAAAGGCCTTCTCTATCTAGCAGTTCAGATGCAGGAACTCGGATCAATCGTTCGGTAGACGCTCTAGTCCACCTAGGCAGATCAATGATAGTTGCAGGGACAAAACATTAGATGTGATGCATGGAATGCAACGCATGGTCATGATATGCAACACTCACAAAACACAAGCAAACAGGTAGGTCCTTCCGCCCTTATTTCTCCCACACACGTGGTCGCGCGGTCTCTTTCCTAGGCGGGATTAGCCCAAGGGTCAGCAGGAACCCAATGGACACGTATGGTGCACGGCGAAAAACCGGCAGCATGACACTCCTATGCTAATGTACAAGCGAATGGATAATGATCATCATGTATTTAGACATTCCATAAATTTTGACATGGCCCTACCAGGGCATGAAAGCCTTTGGCTAGGTTACCAAGTAAGACATCTGGACTCACCCAATACATGAGGATCCATACAGCAGGCATGGAATTACGGTTCATATCACCTATGGAAAGTAGCTACGGCCATTACATGAGCTTTAGACAAATTTTAAGGCTACCCAAGCATGATCCCTGCCGACAGGTCTAGCTCATCACGAGCATAACGACCGATCGGGTCATCATTTGATATACCATTAGGTACAAAGCTTGGGCTGGTGATTATCCTTAACACTTCCCCACATTGAGAAAACGTAGGGTCGTGCTTCAGGAATGCACCGAGGCTAAGAAGGGACCAAACTAGCATATTCTAAAGCTCTAATGGGATGCAAATGCAAATTTGAAAGAAAGCGAATTTATGAATTAAATTTTAATCATAAATGTTAAGCGAGGTATTTTCAAATCGAAGTCTCGAACCACTGATCCCCAATGGAGTCGCCACTGTGGCGCGCACCGGATCCCCGCGGCCGCCCCTCTGACCGCCCGCTTGAGGGCGATCGGGCATTTGTGGGTCCGTTGGCAGCTTGTAAAGATATTTACAAGTGCGTCTATTTTGGGCAACAAGGAGGTTTCATGGAGTCGCCACCCAATAGAACATTGGGAAAGTTTCTCTCGCCTCGGAGAGCCTAAGACTGCGCTTAGTATCCATTTTGGGCCAACCAAAGGGGTCTTGGAGGGTAAACCTCTCGCCCTAGGGAGCCTAGGATTAAAGTCAATGTCTCGTGACACAAGAGGTGTCTTGGAGGTCATAGTTGCAATGAGTGATCGGATAGACCTCTCGCCTCTTTGAGCCCAAAGACCAGAGCTGGGTTCGGGACTTCTCATCTATTTCTACCTTGTTTATTTTATGATCAAACTTTAATTTTCATTAATTCGCTCTCTCTCCACACGATGCAATTGAATCAAAGTGCATTTATTCACATTTGGAAAGCGGTAAATGAACGAGTAAAAAAGGGAAAGCGATAAATTACAATAACACAAGGAGCGGAATACAACTCCCTTTTATAAAAATGTGATACATACACGAATCAGGGCATTGCTTATTTTGAGGACCTTGGTCCTCGCATGCATTGTTATTAAAATGGATATTTCTTTTTGTGAGGATTTTATTGGATAAAAATAGGACATTTGGTCCTTAATTTAATGAAGAATTCATCTTTATTAAGTATAAAATATTTGGCCGATTTTTACATTAGCGAGAGATACAACAATTTTGTCATATACAGGAGAAGCAATAAATACATGAAATACAAAAGAGAGAGAGATAGTGAACTAAACCGAGCGAACTTTCCATATGCGAGAGAACTCTCTCAGGCTCCAACCAGTCCAAGAAACAGAAATGTACTCTCACAAAACAAGCCAAAAGGATGTTAAAATACAGAAGAAAGATTATAAATGCACATAAAAATTTGAATGAACAAAAAAAAGGAAAGGAAAAGATTTGAAAACGTGGGACAGAACCCACAGACGGGCTATGCTGAATGACCGGCGGGCGTCGGTCAAGGTGACCAATACAGCCCGTCGCTCATTAAAAAGGAGCCGTCTGTGTGGGTGACCGACGGATTATGCTTAAAGGTGACCGACGGGCGTCGGTCAAGCAGATGACCCATCGGTCACCACTGTCCTAAAAAAACAGAAGCTTTTCAAAAGCTAAAAAGACAAATTTTACACAAATTCAAAAGGAATAGCAATAAGAAATAAAAAGGGACAAGAGCAGCGATAATATAGAAAATGGAAATAAAAAAAAGAAAAGGGTCCGGAATATTTACCCTCAGAACAACCTCTTGGTTGGATTCCTTGTTGTTGTGTGGCTTCCCGTACGCTCCACGAGAAACAAAATGAAGGGTCAAGAATGAGGAAAATAGATTGTTTCCTTCTTGATCCTTCAAAACTGAGTCTTGGAATCAAAAACTTTAGGAAAACTAATTAGATTTAGCTCCTTTTAATGATTTGATTCTTACACTATCAAAAATCTCTTAAAGTTTATGTTTGTTGGAAGAGAGAGAAAACAGGTGTAAATTTTGACAGAGTTTTCCCTTAGAAATTTTTTTTCCAACCTTTTTATGAGAAAATTCAAAGTTTTTATAGGCCAGGGATGACCGACGGGCTAGCCGTGGTTAACCGACGAGCGTCGAAAGAATCCTACTGACACAAGGATTCAGCCGACGGCCCTGCCACTTATACCGACGGGCGTCGAAAGAATCCTACTGACACTAGGATTCATCCGACAGCCCTGCCACATCGACCGACGGGTGTCGAAAGAACCCTTCTGACACAAGGATTCCTCCGATGATCCTTCCAACCGACGGGCTGGACCCTGACCGACGGGCTGGCCGTCCGTCATGGAAAACATACTTTTTTGGACTCTAAAAAAACTCCTTGTTTTCTCCCCTCCTGCCTACAAAAGGTAAAAAAGACCCGTTTCTCGTGGAGCATGGGACTGGAGCCTCCGAATCCAAACCATTTGTACAGGCTCGGATACCGATTTCATCACAGGGTAATCTCTGATCCGGACTGCTCCAGGACACAGTGCTTACAACTAGTTCTACCCAAATCTGATTTGTTAACTTGATCACCCTTTTCCATTAATTAAACATCCACTAATCTTAATCATGCACTTTTACAAATTGGCCACTTAAACTTATTTTATTTGTGCAATCAAGTCCTTAATTCAATTACACTAAAGTCTAGAATTTAGCAAACTTCATTTTAAACTTATCTAATCACCACAACTAGACCAATTTGCTACAAGGGTATAATTCAGGCTGTTACAATATCTACAAATGGATCTTGAGAATCTTCAAAGTGATGAGGAGAAGGTGACACCTTATCATCTGTAGAATTACTTTTTTCATATGAAACGTTATTAAGAATGGCTATTAGTGCGGCTTCTGATAAGGCAGAAGATAATAGATTTATAATTTGACTTTTATTGGCAAAAAAATCATGCTACTTAATAGAAAGCTAAGTAGAAGTTGCCTTGCTAAAATAATGGGCTATAACTGCTTGAGAATTTGCCTTTTTAACACAAAATGAGTCCCACCACTTTACTTTATATTCCCTGTAGAGAACTAGAATAGATATTTCTTGCCCTATATGAAAATGACAAGTCCAAGCTATAATCCATGGAATACCAAATGTAGCTGAAAATTGAAGTAGAATGTCAGGCACTGTAGAATAGCAATAGTCTTGAAATTTTTTATATCCTCGATAAACTGGCTGAGGAAGAATGATGTCTATAAGTCCAAAGTATTCATACCGTTTTAAAAACCAATTAGGAAAACTTCCTGAAAATTTATTAGAGAAGTAGAAGAACCAAGAGTGATTAAAATTCCTTAAAATTTTTTATCTGATTAGAATTTTGATTTCCTGATGATAATGAGGATTTAGTCAAAACCTTCCAATTAGAATTCATTTCCCCTGTAAAAATTAACGGAAAAGAAAATCGGGTGAGCTATTATTTTTTTCTTTAATAAATTCAATATCAAAATCAAAATTACTTAATAAAGCCTGCCATCTTGCAAAAACTTGTTTAGAAATTAAATTTTTAACATCTCTCTTCATTTTTGTATCAATCCTTAACAAAAAAAAAAATCTTTTTCTATATAAATCATCTCCAAATTTTGTTACGTGTAAAATAATACTTATTATATCCTTCTTAATAGTAAAATAATTTTTCTGAGTAGGATTCTAACTCGCAGAATAAAATTGCACTAGCTCTTCCTTACTTCTTTCTTTCCTTTTTTTCTTGAGAATACCCCCATAGGTATCTGTTTCAACCATCAAATATGTTTCTGGATGAGGAATACTAAGACAAGGAATAACTCTTCCTTACTTCTTTCTTTCCTTTTTTTCTTGAGAATACCCCCATAGGTATCTGTTTCAACCATCAAATATGTTTCTGGATGAGGAATACTAAGACAAGGAAGACTTTTAATCTTTTCTTTAATCTGTTTAACTATCTTAATATGCTCTTCTGTCCATGGTTCATGATTCTTTTTTAACCTATTATGTAATGATTTGTATAATCTTCCTAAATCTTGAATAAATTCGTAAATATAATTTAAACATCCTAAAAATCTTTACAATTGTTTCTTTTCTTTAATATCAGGAAACTTAGTAGTAAATTCTAAGCTTTTATTAATCGGCATAATTGTTCCTTGGTCTATATCATGACCTAAAAATTTAATTTTTGTTTGGAAAAGTTTCGTTTTAGTAGGAAACTACTAATCCACTATTATAAATAACATTAAAGAATTTTCTTAGATGACTAATATGTTGATCAATAGAGTTTAAACATATCAATATATCATCGATATATACTATTGAGAATTCACTTCTAGATTTTAATGTATCATTCATAATATTTTGAAATTCTGAATGAGCATTTTATAAACCAAAAGATATAACATTCCATTCAAAATGCACAAAGGATAAGTTAAATCCTATCTTATATCTATCATCTTTACTAATTCGAATTTGCCAAAATATTGATTTCATATAAAATTTAGAAAATATTTTTCCACTATAAAGTTTCTTTAATGAATCTCTTTTATTCAGAATAGGATACCTAATCCAATGTAATACTTTATTTAAATATTTATAATTAATGACTAAACGATGGGCTCCTCTTTCAATCTTTGCTGCATTCATAACATAAAAAGCAGAGCAAGACCATGGTGACTTAGAATCACAAATTAATCCTTTGTCTTTTAAATCTTGAATTTATTTTTTCTAATTCTTCTGACATATGAATGGCTTTAGACTTAGTTGGATTTTCTTTTCATCAAAATCTTTAATATAAGTAAGTCTTACAATATGTTGCTTTCTATTCCAAAAGGCATTTAGTACATGGCGCAAACTTCTTTAGAAAAATTGTCTTCAATTTCTTTTATTTTTTGTTAAATATTTGGGTCTTTTAATTGAATTTTTATTCTTTTTTCTTCAATTTCATTAACTAAGAATTTAATTTGATTTAATTTATTTATTATTAAATTAATTTCCTAAATATTATTTCTTTTTAGTTGACTAATATCCCTTGAAATCATGGAAAAAGCAAACTAAAAAAAGTCCTTATTAAGAATTTTTGTTAATGTTCTACTATTACATATTTCGAAAGGGTAAAGCATGGTGTTCCAAGAATTACTTCTAAATTTAAAATTTTTACTAAAATTAGGTGAGTTTTAAAACAGTATCTCTTATTACAAATTTTAAATATGGCCAACTTATAATTGATTATTAACTTAGAGCCACTATCTATTAAGACTAAAGTTGATAAATAAAAATCATCATTAACTACTATTTCTGGTTTCACATGCCATTTTTTATAATTAATTTGAGAAATACTATTAATATACTCATCTTTTGATTCTTTAATGATTAAAAAAGAAGCATGTTCTTTATTTTTTCCATTATTTCTAATAAGATTACTCAGGTTGATTTCACTCACGGTCACTCAACTTATCACTTAACGCGCAAAAGTAACCGACTTTTTTTTCTGACTTAAATGTCACTAAATTTTTAATATTTTTGCAAAAAATTCATGTTGATCGGAATCCAGCGAGGACCCTCACCGGATTGATGACATGGCATGTCCTGTCAGAAACTACATGTCGTTTAACAATATTTCCAACAAATGCTATCAATTTCACTCACGGTCATTAAACTTATCATTTATCGTGCAAAAGTAACTAACTTTTTTTTCAACTTAAATGTTACTGAACTTCTAATATTTTTGCAAAAAAGTCATATATTTACTATTTCTCGCCACGTGTCATATGCCATGTCATCAATCCGGCAAGGGTTCTCGCCGGATTCCGGTTTACATGACTTTTTTGCAAAAATTTAGAAGTTTAGTGACATTTAAATCAGAAAAAAAAAAATCGGTTACTTTTGTGCGATAAGTGATAAGTTAAGTGATCATGAGTGAAATTGACCCAAGATTACTCAAGTTACTCTGAAAATTTTCTTCTTCTAAATTTTGAACTTTTCAATTTAAAATATTTATTTCTTGTTCTAAAATTCTAATTTTTTTTCTTGAAGATCTCGAATAGAGGACTCCTTTTTAATATTGTATCTATCACATATTTTCTTAAAACTATAAGGTTTAAAATCTCTATTTTCTTTTACTCATTTTAAATCTTTTAATATTAGTAAATAGTTTTTCTTTATCTCCGGATCATCTATTTTTTTCATAATTGATAACCCAGCAAATATCATTTGCACCAAGGACCATCTAGTCAGCCCAAGGCCCAAAAGCCAAAAGTGAATAGGCATGAGCTCCTAGACAGCGCACCCAGCCGATCGGACGATGTGATAGCCAGTCCTATCAATCGTCTGACATAAGGCAGCGCCCGCGTCAGTCACCTGCTCCCTGTCACTTCGCCGAAAACCTACTCTGGTTGCTAGTAATCACTTCCCTAGGCACTCGAGTGCCCCTCAACCATCTCTTATAAATAGCCCAGCCAACGATGGCCTCAAGTATTGAATCCTCAGCATTCTCTCTCTAAGCACTTTCTCTCTCTAAGCTACTAACTTAAGCTTCGGAGTGCTTACGCCTGGTCCGACCGGGCATTCTTCCTTGCAGGGTCATTCTCATCCGATCGGTTGGTTCCTCCCTCTCCAGATAAAGACATTCAGGGCTTTATCATTTGGTGCTTTCATTGAGAGCTATGTCGAACTCACGATCAAACGAGGACACGACCCCCATGGACTTCAACCAAGAAGGAGACAGACGCGCCAGCTTAGGCACCTCTCAGGGGGGAAGAGCCTGTCAGGTCCCCAATAGAGACCACCCCCTTCCTGAGTCAAACGACGCCATCTTAGAATGCTCGGAGGATTCTCTCGTCACTGTCCACGACATGCGTGCTATACTCAGTGACTTCACCAAAAGCATAGTACAAATGCTCCAAAAGGGCAAAATGCCCGAGAATTCCGAAATAGTTCATGGGAGCTATCCCATGAATTAAGACTTCGGAAGAAGAAGAGGCAAAGGGATCTCCATTAGCGAGCCAGGAGCTCAGGATGCAAGAAGACGCGATGCCGAGACCTTGGGGCACCGCGATAAAGGGAAAGGAATAGCGTTATCCGATAAAGGCTCCGCCCGTCACCACGCTGAACCCTCCACTTCGAGCGACGAAGATGACTTGTCCTATTTGTGTACACCTACTTGCTCTGTTTCCAGGAGCTCATGTTAAGACCCCGGCTCTGTGATTTTGAGCAAGGGGGATAAGTGGCTGAAATGGAAACTGGAGCTGTTTGGCCTGGCAAGCTCCAAAAGGGACATACCCAAGACAAGAACTCGCAAAAGTCAGGCATCCCCGTTTTGCAAAGAAATCATGGAGTTTGAAATGCCTCCCAGATGGTGAGACATCGGGATGAGTAGATATACAGGTGAGACTGACCCCACTACTCATGTGGCTAAGTTCTTGTTGAAAGTGCGGGCGTATGCCCGCGAAGAGAGGGCTATTTGCCGGATTTTCCCCAGCACCCTTGGTGGACAGGCCTTGAGAAGGTTTTGAAAACTCCCACGGGAATCGATCGTCTCCTTCTGGCAGCTCAAGGAGCTCTTAGTCTCGAGATTTGAGACCAGAGCACCCACATCGAGGTCGACAGGTGACCTGGGTGGCTCCTATGGGCGAGCCGACGGAAGCCTTAAGGACTACGTCGACCGTTTTCAAGAAACCGTGGGACAGGTGAAGAGCCTAAGCGAAGAAATGGCAATGACCGCCTTAGCGAGATGCCCAGCTATCCGTCCTCCATCCCAATCTGCAGAGACAATAACCCCCCAGGATTTTCATGAGCTGATGGACTGGGCCAAGCGACACATTCGGACGAATGAGGACTAGAGAACTGGTAGAGCCAGACCAACCAACGTGCTGAGCAGGCTTCAGTACCCTGATGGACAGCCCTTCACAAAAAAGAGAGTGACCGAGCGGCTTGGAAACATTTCGGATGAGCTTAAAAGCCTGCCGTACCGGAGCGAAAGAAACGTATCCAAGGGTAAATCCTCGGGTAAGGCAAGTGATTCGGCACCTCAGGGCTTTACCCCGCTCAATGTCGGCCCCTCCAAAGTGCTAGCCTGGATTAAAAAGAACCACCACACAATCAACTGGCCCAAGAGGCTGTCTAGTCGGAGCAGGCACAGAAGGGATCAGAGTCTATATTGTGAGTTTCACAGAAACGTCGGCCATTCTACCGATGAGTGTCACTCACTACTCAAGGAAATTGAATGCCTGGTGCAAAGAGGAGCCCTCCAGAGATTCGTCCGACCGGCCAGAGGGACAAGTCCCTATAAACGGCTGGATCTTGAGCAGGCCGACTATAGCTCAGATGAGGACGAGGAGCGAAGAAACCCCAGGAGTGCGGGTCCGAGTAGGTCAATCGCAGGAACGATAAATATGATCTCCGGGGGATCGACTTACGCAGAGGAGCTCCATAGGAAGAAGAGGGGGAAGGGAGTATTTCTCTCTCAGACGACCGAGCAGTCTATGCCTATCACGGTGTCCAGTGATGATGCCCGAGACATCGTGTTTCCCCATGAGGATGCACTCGTGGTCAGAGCACGCATTAAAAATTTCAATGTCAGAAGGATCCTAGTGGATAACGGCAGCGCAGTCAACGTGCTCACCTTGCAGGTGTACAAAGCGATGAGACTGCCGGTCGAGGAGCTAAAGCCGAACACAACGCCGCTGATCAGATTAGGTAATGCCACCATCCCGGTGATTGGATCCGTCGAACTTTTCGTGGAGCTCGGACAAGAGGCGACGGTTCACACCTGCAACGTAGGTTTTATGATAATCAACTTAATATTTGCCTATAACGCCATTTTTGGTAGGCCCTTGCTCGTCCAAACAGGAGTTGTCACCAGTGTCCGTATATGGTGATGAAAATTCCCACCGGGGAGGGCGTGGATATCATCAAAGGGGACCAGAAAGCGTCCCGAGAGGCTTATATCATGATGATCAAGCAACAAAAGGAAGCTTGCTAATAGACTGCCTAAGGTCAGAGGGCCGATGCGCCCGTAAACGACCCAGTGAGGCTGAGCTCCGTATAGGCACACGTCCCCAATTAGACTGCCTAAGGTCAGAGGGCTGACGTGCCTGTAGACGACCCAGACAGGCTGAACTCTGGACAGACGAATGCCTCCAGTTAGGCGCACGTCCCCAGTTAGGCTCAGGCTTTCCCCAATCTTTATGATGTTATATTGATCACTCTTCATCAATAAAAGAATCTTTTTATGAATTCTTCTTATTATCTGCGAAGGTTCTATATGTCATGACTTATACGCTAGACTTGACGTGCATCCCAAGTCAAAAACGCGAAAGTCGAGCTCTCTCAAAGACCAAATTCACCCTGCATTAACGTATAGAGGTCTCTCTTTTCTCCTTATTTAAATTACATATATAGTATGTATAACCCATGCCCATTTCAGATCATAGGCACGGGAATTCCAACTCTCTCTCAAGGATATATCCATCAAGGCCGATGCTTTTCCCGGTCCGAGCACATCACGATGATTATGTGCCCGACAGCCCATCCGATCCGATGGAAATGGCCGATCGTAGGCACCCGGATCGATGATGCTCCCGATCCGACGCCGCCAATTGGCCAATGGCAGGCCACCCATGCCCGTTCGGATCTACCGGCAGGCACGGTGAAGCTCGACTCTCTTACGAGCCTAAATTTTATGCAGCGGTCACGGGCCAATATGCAATATTATGCAGCGGCCCCCGACCAACATGCAATTTTATGCAGTGGCCACGGACCAACATGCAATTTTATGCAGCGGCCACGGGCCAATATGCAATTTTATGCAACAGTCCCGAGCCAATATGCAATTTTATACAGCGGCCACGGACCAATATGCAATTTTATGTAGCGGCCACGGGTCAATATGCAAACTTATGCAGCAGTCACGGGCCAATATGCAACATTATGCAGCGGCCCCCGAACAATATGCAAACTTATGCAGCGGCCCCCAACCAATATGCAAACTTATGCAGTGGTCACGGGCCAATACGCAATCTTCAGGGAGTCTACACTAATCACTCGAAATCTTGCGAATTAAATTTATTTAGTGCCAAGTCAATAAGACTTCGTGCGTTTTTTATTATATTAACAAGCAGATATGCACATTTCACATAAAAAAAAAAAAAGAAGAACTTTATTATAACGGTTTCGAATATACAGTTTATACAACTTGCAAAGAATCATTACAGAAAATAACTTATAAGAAGAAAGAAAGGCCAAGTACAAGCCTCTACATTTCTATATCAACAAACTCTGCGTCGCCAGGAGGACCAGCGGTCTGCTCAATGCCCGGCTCGACGGCGGCTTGAGAAGGGTCAGAGCCTGGCAAAGAAGGCCCCGCTCCCCCTTCAGAGACAGGCCCCCCTCAAGGAAGGGCCTCGGGCTCGGCTTCGGGCGGCGGAGGGACGATAGGCTCGACCTCGGAGCGGATCTCTGAGCTAGTCCCCGAAAGTGAAGGGTCCTCGCCTGGGCTCTCTCGGACTGCCTCCCCTTCGGGAGTGTCATCTTCGTCATCGCTTGATGGCAGGTCGGGCAGTGCCGTCGGATTGTCCATCCACTTGAGATCAGCACCCGAAAAGCACCTCTCGGCTTCGTGGACCAAACGGCTAAGCACTTGCGCCTGAGCCTCAGCAAGCTCATCAAGAAGACGCTCCCTCTGAGCGGCGACTTCGCCCTCAAGTTGGCCGACCCAGGAGGCCTCTTTCTCCTCCAACGACAGCATTAAGGATTCCGCTCCCCTGCGCACCTGATCGACCTCCAACTTCAGCTTGGCATTCTCGGCAGCCAGACCCTTGCACTCAGCATCCAACCTGGTTGCATCTGCCTCGAAGTGCCTGCACTAAGCGATTTCGGCAGAAAGGCGGGCAGTGTCACCCTTTAGTTTGTCCACCTCACCCTGCCGAGCCCTCAGCTCCTGGCTCTTCTGGTGGACCTCCTTTCTCAAAGCCACCGTCTCCGAATGGGAAGCGGCGGACTGCTTCTTCGCCTTGGCCATTTCAGTTTGTAGAGCGGAGGCCTCTTTTTGGGCAGCCTCCGCCTCCGCCCTAGCCTTGGCCCCTTCTTCGGCCTTCAACCACCAAGTTCCGGCCATCAGATTTAGCCGTTGGGCCCTCCTCGCAGCCTAGGGAGAGACAAAGCCAATCAAACTTCACACCAACGAATGAAACAAATAAACAAAAGGAATAGAAGAGAAAGGGCCTTACATCTATCAGTTGCTGGCTAATAGCCTGTGTCTCCGGGTTGAGCTGGCAGGCGTCCCCGAGCTCCCTATGGTCCTCATCCCGAAGGAGACCACGGCAAATGAAACTGGCCACTTGATGAGGTGACCAATCCTCACCGAAGCTGTCCCTCAAGAAGTCCCCCAAAGGAACGGGACGCCCACTGGACTGCCTCGGTTCTTCTCCCTTCTGAACGGCCTTCCCCTTGGCTGCCACCCGAGCATCTGATTCAGACACCAGCTCGCTCACCTTCTTTCGGGCTCTCTCCTCCATCTGCTGCTGCGCAGCCTCATCAATGCGTGTTGCCCTCCCCTGCACCATCTCCCTCAGAGTTCGAATTTCAGGAGGGTATATCACCCCGGGCGCCTCCTCCTCCTCCTCAGGCTCACTCCCTATCACATGCCCTCTGGGAGAAGCCCGAGCCGAAGGCTCTGTGATGATCGGGTTTGGGATTGGCATTGAAACAGCTGCTGCGGTGAGAGTGGGAGCCAACCCGACCAAAGCAACAGATAAAGGCACAGCAGCAGAGGAAGAGACCAGCAGCCTCCTCATGGCTTCAAGCTCGGACTGTTTCACGAGCCTCCTCCTTTTGCTGCCTGCCTTAGCCTCCTTAGCCTCCAGTTTGGCCGTCCTCTTGGAGGCAACCCGATCGGCCAACTCGTTGGCAGTACTGCTTCTTTCGGCCATTTCAGCTGCAACAAAAAACAAACAAGCAAGATAAGTTCTCCAGCAAAATGTTTTTTCATGCAAATGCAAATGCAATACTTTATAAATCATGGCTAGCCCAATCCTAACGCTCACGTTCGGCAGCTGCGGCCGTTTCAACATAGGCCCCCTGGAGCAGCTCCTTGGACTCAGAAGGCCCTCCCTTCTGAGCCACAGCATCCATCAGTTTTTGGATGTCGGCCTCATACAGGGACTTCCCAGCGGCCTGGTCTTTCAAGATCTTCACCTCAGCCGACCTGGCGAGACTCGCCCCGAAGCCGCCCTCCTTTCCCACTAGGAAATACCTCTCTTTAAAACCCTTCATGGAGGTGGGAATGTTTATTAATTTCTTCTTCGATCGACTAGTGAAGAAGAACTCCGACCCATTGCTCCGGGAAGAGACGTAGAAGAAGTGGGTCAAGAGGTCGAGGGTCGGAGCTACTCCTTCCAGAAAGCATAGTATCCTAAAGCAGGCCACTGAGCGCCACCCGTTCGAATGAAGTTGGTAGGGGGCGATGCCATACCCCTCCAGCACGGCGATCTCAAAGGCGCCAAAGGGGAAACGCATTCCGGCGTCCAGACTCCACAGGTGGCAGATGAACCACTCGTTGTCGCCCTCTTTGAATGGCCCCTCCGACACCACCATAGAATCTGGGCAGACCGCCACAGATACATCATCGGGAAAGCCGTATTTGGCAGGCACCTCGGCCACCTCCTCTGCCGTTAAGCGGGAGCACAGCTCAACTGCAGGTTGACCCTTATACACGTCCAAGAATGACTCACTCAGTGTCACATTGCTGCTAGACGCCATCACCGACTAAAGAAAAGAAAGGGGAATGCGAAACGGAAATGCTAAAAGGATGAATGCAAAAGAAAGGAAAAGCAAAGAAGGCAAAAAGGGAGGAAGAAGAAATTACTTACTTGGTAATGTGGGGTGTTTTCAACGAGAAAGAACTGGGAAAAATCTGTCAGAACTCAAGGAAAGTTGAGAAAAATTTTTGCAGAGCTTCGCTAGGGATTGCAAAAAGTAAAAGGAAAAAGACTTTGAGAACGCCTATTTATAGGCCAAAGCTTCTGGAATACGCCAACAATCCCGCCACTGAGACAACGCCACACGTCAAAGGCATTATGGCTACGCGAAGAACGAAGCGCCAACCTTGGTGTACGCGCAGCAATTAATAAAAACAACTATACGAGCAGGCGCGTCCTTTTAGCTAACCGCCTTTCAAAATTCAAAATCTCGCCAACGAACACCCGCGGATCGGAACGACTCAAAGCAGTTTTCCGACCGAATGGGACTTCAAAGGCGAATCTGCGCCCGATCGGACCTGTTAAGGGGGGACAAGTGATAACCCAGCAAATATCATTTGCACCAATGCCCATCTAGTCGGCCCAGTGGACTGGCAAGGCCCAAGGCCCTATAGCCAAAAGTGAACAGGCACGAGCTCCTAGACAGCGCACCCAGCCGATCGGACGATGTGACAGCCAGTCCCATCAATCGTCTGACACAAGGCAACGCCCGCGTCAGTCACCTGCTCCCTGTCACTTCGCCGGAAACCTACTCTAGTTGCCAGTAATCACTTTCCTAGACACTCGAGTACCCCTCAACCATCTCTTATAAATAACCCAGCCAACGATGGCCTCAGGTATTGAATCCTCAGCATTCTCTCTCTAAGCACTTTCTCTCTCTAAGCTACTAACTTAAGTTTCGGAGTGCTTACGCCTGGTCCGACCGGGCATTCTTCCTTGCAGGGTCATTCTCATCCGATCGGTCCTCCCTCTCCAAATAAAGACATTCAGGGCTTTATCAATAATGTCTAATAAAAGTTCTTGTTCATTACTTAACATATCTATGCTATTATATTGACAAGGACCAACGCATTCACAAGATTCTAACTCACTTTCAATACTAGAATTTTCACTTATAATGTTTAAGTCATTATCAGAATAATCAGAAACGTCATTATTATTACTTGAAGAATAATTAATCATAATTTTCATTATTTCATTTTTTTTAATTCTTCTGATATGTCTATATTATTTATTCTTTTCTTTACCCTACAATTTCTTGAATAATATCCTTGCTTTTCACATTTATAACAAATTACTATATCCTTTTTATTAGTCTGTTGTTTAGATTTTTTCAGGTTTATAAGACTTATGTTTTACGAGGTTTTCTTTTGTATATTTTTTTTCTGATTATAATATCTTTTTCTAGGTATATATTTTCTTTTTTTTTTTCTTTTTTTTTTCTTAGAAGAAGACATGACACTAATTTGTTCATAACCATATTGTTGACAAAAGGATATTGATTCTTTTCTTCCTACTATACTATCTTTCTTTAAATTTTCTTTGAGTTTAAATCTATAAAAATAGCTAATCCTTCACTATTAATATAATTTATTGTTTGCCCATAAGTTAAATCTTGATAGGGTACTATTCCATTATATTTGTTTTCAATTTAGTTCTAACCTTTTTTGCAAATAATTTAGGTAATCTTGTAATGAACCTTTCTTTCCAATAAGCATTATTACAATTTGATCTTGTTAAAACCTTTGTTAAGAATAAATCTTTATACCACCTAAAACTTTTAATTTTGGACAAGTTAAGTTTTGTAAAATTTTGAATTTCTTTCTTGATATTGTCGAGGGTCTCTTATAAAATTTTTCATAATAGCAAAAACTAAAGTAGGTATTATATCATCCTATTGAGTTTTGATTTGAACATTATTTTTTCTGTTTTAATTACAGTTTTCTTTGCTGTTAAAATATGTTGTTTATCATTGGCCAAAACATAATAGTCTCACCATCCTTTTAACTGACCAATAAATTTCGAGATTAAAGCTTGAGCTACTGCTAATTCACTATTATTTCTAAAGCAATAGGCACTAGCTGCCATTGACATTTCTTGCAATACATTGAGAATTTCATATTTTGCTAGACCATCTATATTGCATTCATATAATGATGTACCATCATATGTAACTTGAATAAAACTACCTCTTTCTTCATACTTAGTATTAGGTGGAGTAGGTCTTGGATAATAATTACAAGTTTTTGGTCTTGGAGTATATGCATTAAAATGCAACTTTTCAATTGTAAATTGTTCTTCAATTTTTTTTACGTTTTCTGTTTCTAATTCTTAATCTTTATTTATAACAATTATTTGTTTTTCTTTAATATCTAATTGTGCTAATTTTTCTTCTACTCTTTTTAAAATTGGGTCTTCATCTTTTAGATTAATAGTTATTCTTGGGGATTATTCAAAAGGTTTAAATAAAGGAGGTTCACTAACAAAAGATGGAAAGGGTTTAGAAGAAGATTAAGTATTTTAGACAGTAGGATTTTGAACAATTGTTTCTACTCTAATTAACTGATTTGCAATAGTATCTAACATTTGATTTGAAAAATTGTTTTGCAATATAACATGTATTTCTTTATTTACACTTATATTATCATATATTATTTCTATACAGAGATTGACCTTTTGATAGAACTGCTCAGGTTGTATTGATGAAAGCTCCAGAAAGAAAAGTAGAGCATAGTAGTCCACCAAAGTGATGCACTGTTGCTTAAAAAAAAGAACGTGAGAGCATGCTAAATGAAACATGTCAATAATTTTCATTTGTGTCTTGTTTTTAGATATGTAATCAAGTACCTGCCCAACAAACTCCTCACATAATGTGCACACTTGGTTATTTCCTATATCCTCATCAGAAGCTTGATTGTCCTTTTCTACTCTTAGTGTTATATCTACCATGCTTCTGTCTGAAAGTTCAATGTCCACTATTTCTTTAGCAGCGGAGGCCCAGCCAGCACCCAACATGAGAAGAAATAAAAGCCCAACTTTCATGTCCATGATTCCTGGAAAAATTGGGTGGTGCTTGAGTTTCGATGGAGAAAAGATAATAAAGACAGAAAGAAAGATAATTCCTTTAGAAATTAGGCTTTGATTGTTAGGTGAGGCAAACCTGAAATTAAGGTTTAGCTCTCCTTTTGCTCACTCTTTTTAGATAAAGTAAAGCAATTTACGGGAACGCGACCAACGTTTAACGTCCTCAAGAACCATTTTTCTAATATCTGACTCTAGCATGAACTTAATTATTATAACTTTAAATGGATAGTTAAGGTTTAAGTTCTAATAATAATAATAATATACCTAAACAAGATGTTAGGACTATTTATTCTATTGGTACTTTTAAATTTTTATAAGATTATTCTATAAAAACAATAGAACAAACTATAGCTATTAAGCAGGAACATGAAACTATCCAATTATATTCAAATAGAGCAATTATCGAACATAAAAAGAAAATATATAGATTTTTGCATATAGGATTAGTTCAAATTGTGATTAAACCTTTATTTAGATTAGGATTAGATATTCCTATTTTAATGTGATTAAGGGATGCTGGGCATATAAATTTTTTTAATTCTTCATTAGCATTGGCAAAAATAAATTTGGCAAATGGCCTGTATATTTTAATTGTTACCCTGATTATTCTATCAATTTACATGACCTTAATATTTTAGATACATTAACTTTAACAGTTAATATGAAAAATTTAAATTTTAAAGAAAATGTTAGAGCAATAGCAATAATATACCTAATATATTATAAAGTTATGACTACAATTTTAAACCCAAGGTCTAAGAAAACTTTAAAATGAGATGAAACTTATTATTTGAAGCAAATTAAATCCATTCTAATATTCAAATTCCTAAAAGATTAAAATGGAGTGAAATTACTAGATCAATTTACAAGAAATATATGAACCTAAACAACTTAATATTAATAATCAATTTTCAAGAATAATAAAACATAGTGATAGATCGGTAAGAATATGTTTTTCTGCAGATATTTCTCAATCTGCTCAAATATTAACATATTCTAATAATAGACCTTAAGTAAGTTCTGTTAATTCTCTTCTTATTTCCTATTCAGCCAGAAATTTAAAATAAAAGGGGTAGATTTTGATGAAAGTATTCCTCAACTGAAGAAAGTGATTCGTCAATAAGTCCAACCAGATCACAAATGGAAGCTTTTTCTCAAATTAATCAGTAATAATTATGTAGAGTTTTCAAGTTGATAAAGATTTTTTACGAAAAAATTTAAAGGCAGATTATAATGCAGAAAAAGCATAATTGTATTTTAATAAAAGAATTTAGAAATTTATGGTATAAGGATATGGAGTCTAAAAAAATAAATACCCCTTTATTCATATGGTTTGAAGATTATTGTAACACAAATGATATAGATTAATGTATTTTCTAAGGTAGAAAAAATTGTGTACTACAATCAATAATGAATCTATTGTATCTATTCATCCACCTTTAGAAGAAATAGTAATAAAAAATAATGATCAAACTTATCTTGCAAAATCATTTAGAGAAATAAGAACTGATAATATAAGTGTAAATAAAGAAATACAACATGTTATATTGCAAAACAATTTTTCAAATCAAATGTTAGATACTATTACAAATCAGTTAATTAGAGTAGAAGCAATTGTTCAAAATCCTCATGTCTAAAATACTCAGTCTTCTTCTTCTAAACCCTCATCATATTTTATTAGTGAACCTCCCTTATTTAAACTTTTTGAAATCCCTCCATGAACTACTTTTAATCTAAAAGATGAAGACCCAATTTTAAAAAGAATAGAAGAAAAATTAGCACAATTAGATATTAAAGAAAAATAAATAACAATTATAAATGAAGATTCTGAATCAGAAACAGAAAACGTAGAAAAAATTAAAGAACAATTTACAATTAAAAAGCTACATCTTAATACATATACTCCAAGACCAAAAACTCATAATTATTATTCAAAACCTACTCCACCTGATACTCAATATATAAAGAAAGAGGTGGTTTTATTCAAGTTATATATGATGATACATCATTATATGAATGGAATATAGATGGTCTAGCAGAATATCAAATTCTCAATGTATTGCAAGAAATGTTAATGGCAGTGCTAATCGCCCTAGAAATAACAGTGAATTAGCAATAGCTCAAGCTTTAATCTCAGGATTTACTAGTCAGTTAAAAAGATGGTGGGACTATTATGTCTCGGCTAATGATAAACAACATATTATTAGCAAAGAAAATTGTAACTAAAATAGAAAATAATGTTCAAATAGAAACCCAACAGGATGATATAATACCTAATTTAATTTTTGCTATTATGAAAAATTTTATAGGAGACCCACGACAATACCAAGGAAGAAATTCTGAAATTTTACAAAACTTAACTTGTTCAAAATTATAAGATTTTAGGTAGTATAAAGATTTATTCTTAACAGAGGTTTTAACAAGATCATATTGTAATAATGCTTATTGGAAAGAAAGGTTCATTGCAGGATTACCTATTAGAACAAAATTGAAAATAAAATATAATTAAATGGTATCCTATCAAGATTTAACTTATGGCCAGATAATAAAATATATTAATTATGAAGGATTAGCTATTTGTACGGATTTAAAACTCCAAGCAAAATTTAAGAAAGATAGTATATTAGGAGGAAAAGAATTAGGATCCTTTTTCTCAACAATATAGTTATGAACATATTAGTGCCCTGTTTTCTTCTGAGAAAAATGATAAATAAAAAATATATATATATACACCTAGGAAAAGATATTATAATCAGAGAAAAAATTATACAAAAGAAAACCCCGTAAAGCTTAAATAGTATAAACCTAAAAATCTAAACAGCAAACTAATAAAAAGGATATAGTAATTTGTTATAAATGTGGAAAATAAGGACATTATTCAAGAGATTGTAGATAAAGAAACGAATAAATAATTTAGACATATCATAAGCACTAACAAATGAAATTATGAAAATTATAATTAATCATTCTTCAAGTAATAATAGTAAAGTTTCTTATTATTCTGAAAATGATTTAAACATTATAAGTGAAAATTCTAGCACTGAAAGTGAGTTGGAATCTTGTGAATGCATTGGTCCTTAAAAAAAAATAAAAGATCTGGAGATAAAGAAAAAATATTTACTAAGGTTAAAAGATTTAATAATAGGAGTAAAAGAAAATAGAGATTTTAAACCTTATAATTTTAAGGAAATATGTGATAGATTCAATATTAAAAAGGTGTCCTCTATTCAAGATCTTAGGGAAAATTTTGAATTTTATAAAACAAGAAATAAATCTTTTAAAAGGAAATGTCGAAACTTTAGAAGAAGAAAATTTTAAGACTAGCTTGAGTAATCTTATTAGAAATAATGAAAAAAATAAAGAACAAGTTTCTTCTTCTTCTTTAATCATTAAAGAGTCAAAAGATGAGTATATTAATAGTATTTCTTGAATTAATTATCAAAATTGGTGTGTAAAACTAGAAATAATAGTTAATGATAAACTTCAAAATTGTATTTAGTAAGGTTTAATAACAACTAAATATTATGAAACATATTCAGAGAGATTAAGTATAGCCAATAGTTCTAAGTTACTAATCAAGTATAAGTTGCTAAAAGTAAAAATTTGTAATAAATGATATTGTTTTAAAACTCATTTAATTCTAGTACAGAATTTAAATTCAGGATTAATCCTTAAAACCCTTTAATAACCATGTTTTACCCTTTTCAAGTATGTGATGATGGAATATTAACAAAAATTCTTAATAAGGACATTCTTTTTGAGTTTGTTTTTCCCATGATTTTGATATTAGTCAGCTAAGCGAAAATGATATTCAAAAAATTAATTTAATAAAAAATAAACAAAATCATATAAAATTAATTCTTAGTTAATGAAATTGAAGAAAAAAGAATAGAAATTCAATTAAAATACCCAAATATTAAATAAAAAATAAAAGAAATTGAAGACACTTTTTCTAAAGAAGTTTGTGTCCCTGCACCAAATGCCTTTTGGAATAGAAAGCATCATATAGTAAGACTTCCTTATATTAAACATTTTGATGAAAAGAAAATCCCAACTAAGTATAAAGCAATTCATATGTTAGAAGAAATAGAAAAAATATGCAGAAAAGAAATTTATGATTTAAAAGACAAATGATTAATTCGTGATTTTAAGTCACCATGGTCTTGCTCCTCTTTTTATGTTATGAATGCAGTAGAGATTGAAAGAGGAGCCCCTCGTTTAGTGATTAATTTTAAACCTTTAAATAAAGTATTACAATGGATTAGGTATCCCATTCCTCATAAAAGAGATTTATTAAAGAAACTTAATAGTGCAAAAATATTTTCTAAGTTTGATATGTGCCAAAATATTTTTTAACTTTGATATGAAATCAAGATTTTGGCAAATTCAAATTAGTAAAGATGACAGATATAAAATAGGATTTAACATATCCTTTGGGCATTTTGAATGGAATGTTATGCCTTTTAATTTTAAGAATGCTCCTGTGACGCGCGTCGGATCCCCGCGGCCGCCCGTTCGACCGCCCGCACGTGGTGCGATCGGGGCACTTGTGGGTCCGTTGACATCTTGCAAATAAATTGCAAGTGCGTCTATGTTGGGCAACAAGGAGGTTTCATGGAGTCGCCACCCAATAGAACATTGGGAAAGTTACTCTCGCCTCGGAGAGCCTAAGACTGCGCTTGGTATCCATTTTGGGCCAGCCAGAGGGATCATGGAAGGTGAACTTCTCACCCTAAAGAGCTTAGGATTAGTGCTAAAGCCTCGTGACCCAAGAAGTATTTTGGAGGATAACCTCTAACCTCTTGAGCCCAAAGACCAGAGCTGGGTCCGGGATTTCTCATCTATTTCTACCTCATTTATTTTATGATCAAATCTTAATATCATTAATTTGCTCTCTCTCCACACTATGCAATTGATTAAAAGGCACATTTATTCACATTTTGAAAGCGATAAATGATCAGATAGATAATGAAAGCGATAAATTACAATAATACAAGGAGCGGAATACAACTCCCTTTCGTAAAAGTGCGAATCATGCATAAATCGGGACATTGATTATTTTGAGGACTTTGGTCCTCACATGCATCATTATTAAAATTGGAGATTTTTGTTTGTGATGATTTTTATTGGATAAAAATATGGCATTGGACCCTAGCTTTTGTACAAACCTCATTTTATTGAATAAAAAAACATTGAGTCGTGTTTATACATTAATGAGATATGAAAGGAATACATTCATATACATAAAATAATCAATGAATAACAAATGAAGGAAATAAACAAGAGGATTAGGAAACTAAACCGGACGAAATCCTCCAAATATGGTAGATAGCCGCTCAAGCTTATGGTAGTCCAAGAGAAATCATATATACACTCATAGAAAAGTTAAAAGATGTTAATATACATAAAATTAACATGTAGGGAACCGAAAGAATTTGAAAAAGATAAAAAAAAAAACGATTTAAAAGGATAGAGGCAGAACCCACAGACGGCCTTCCTTAGATGATCGACGGGCGTCGGTTAAGGTAACCGACATGTCCGTCTGTCACTCAAGGAGAGGCGTCTGTAGGTGGGGTGACCGACGGGCGTCGGTGATAAAGATGACCCGTCGGTCACCACTGTCTCCGAAAAAACAGAAGAGAGAAAAATTCTTTTCAAGCCCAAAAAATGGGTTTTATCCCAAAAGGAGATAAAGAGAGTCGAAATAAAGGAAAATAATGACAGATATTGAAAGAATCAACAAATAAAGAATAAATATGAAATAAAATGGAGAAAGAATCCGGAATATTTACCCTCAGATAATCGCTATGGGTGAAATTCTTGTGTTGATTAAAGCCCCGCGTGTCCCACGAAAAGCAAGATGAAGGACCAAAAGAAAGAAAAATGGCCTATTTCTTCTTCAACCCCTCAAAAGATTGATTTTGGAATCAATATCTAAAGGAAACTAATTATTTTTAGTTCCTTTTTGATTGATTTGATCCTTGATCAAATAGATTTCCTTTGTAAGTGTGTTTTGTTGGAAGAGAGAGAAAATTTGCTTGAAATTGGGCAGAGTTTCCCCCTTTGAAAATTTTTCCAACCCTTTTCTATTGAAAATTCGGAGCTTTTATAAGCCAGACACGACCGACGGGCGTCGGTGTATAGGGGCGGGCGTCGGAAGAATCCTTCTGACACAAGGATTCGTCCGACGGCCCTACCACATCCACCGACGGGCGTCGGAAGGGTTGCGTGCTCCGAAAAACCAGGCGGCATTCTGACAGGGGCGGTGACTTTCCGACGGGCGTCGAAAAATACCACAAGCCGTCGGTGACTCGAAGCGACGGGTTGACCCCACAGATGGGCTGGCCGTCTGTGGAGGTCAAAAAGCCTTTTGACTCGAAAAAAACCTCTGTTTTCTCCCCCTCTGCCCAAGAATGATAAAAAGCCTCATTTCTCGTGGAACGTGGGACTAAAACCTCCAAATCCAGCCCTTTATATAGGCTCGGACACTAATTTCATCATAGGGTAACCTCTGATCCGGACCGCTCCGGGACACGGTGCTTACAGCTCCTTTAGAATTTCAAAATATTATGAATGATATATTAAAACCTATAAATGAATTCTCAATAGTATATATCGATGATATATTAATATTTTCAAACTCTATTAATCAACCTTTTAGTTATCTAAAAAAATTAATGTTATTCATAATAGTGGATTAGTAGTTTCTCCTACTAAAATTAAACTTTTTCAAACAAAAATTAGATTTTTAGGTCATGATATAGACTAAGGAACAATTAGGTCGATTAAGAGAAGTTTAGAATTTACTACTAAGTTTCCTTATGAGATTAAAGAAAAGAAACAATTACAAAGATTTTTAGGATGATTAAATTATGTTTACGAATTTTTTCAAGATTTGGGAAGATTATGCAAACCATTACATAATAGGTTCAGAAAGAATCATGAACCATAGACAGAAGAGCATACTGAGATAGACAAATTAAAGAAAAGTCTTCCTTCTCTTACTATTCCTCATCCAGCAGCATTTTTGATAATTGAAACAGATGCAAGTGATATAGGTTATGGGGTATTCTCAAGGAAAGAAGGAAAGAAAGAAATAAGGAAGAGTTAGTACGATTTTATTCTAGAAGTTGGAATCCTTCTCAGAAAAATTATTCTACTATTAAGAATGACATATTAAGTATTGTTTTATGCATAACAAAATTTAAAGATGATTTATATATAAAAGAGTTTATGTTAGGGAATGATTGTTTATCAGCAAAACATATTTTGGAAAAAAATATTAAAAATTTAATTTCTAAACAAGTTTTTGCAAGATGGCAGGCTTTATTAAGTAATTTTGATTTTGATATTGAATTTATTGAAGGAAAAAATAATAGCTTACCCGATTTTCTTTCCCGTGAATTTTTACAAGGAAAATGAATTCTAATAAGAAGGTTTTGACTAAAGCCTTATTGTCATCAGGATATCAAAATTCTAATCAGACAACTAATTCTAATTAGTCTATTCCCATATCTCCAAATAGATTTGCCATTTTAGGACCTAGAGCTAGACCTTCATCTCCTTCTTTCCCAATTCTCAGACCTTAATTACCTTCTTCATCCACTCCTTCTAGCCCCTTGAATTATTTAACAGTAGTAGCCTCCTCCTCGTCCTCCTCTAATCCTCCAGTCTATACTTCAAAATAGCAATCCTCACAGTATATTCAAAACCCTCAAAGGCAAATCGTTAAAATTCTTGAACTAGAAGAAGTTAATTTAGTCAAAAATCAAAGTTTTTATAAACTAATTGATTATATTTTCCCATGGCTTCCACTTCTATGAAGACAGTTTATCTAAGACTAGAGAATTCTATGAAATGGTGCTTGTTAATACAAGATCTATAGAAATCAAGCATAAATATGATAAAGGGGATCCACTAAAAATACGTTATAGTAAAGTAAAAGTTATTCAAGTAATGGCTTTGACAAAATGGGGCCAGAGACAACATATTTTAAAGACTTTGGCAGGATACTCAGTTCGAGCAGTATACAATTATTATGATTATTAAAAAGCTTGGTATAAGGCATTCTATCTAAGGAATAAATTTTCAAAAAGTTTCCCTAATTGGTTTTTGAAATGGTATGAATATTTTGGACTTATAGACATCATTCTTCCTCAGCCAGTATACTAAGGATATAAAAAATTTCAAAAATATTACTATTTTACAATGCCTTATATTCTCCTTCGATTTTTAGCTACATTCGGTATTCCATGGATTATAGCTTGGACTTATTATTTTCCTACAGAACAAGAAATATCTGTTCCAACTCTCTACAAGGAATATAGAGTAAAATGGTGAGACTCATTTTGTATTGAAAATGCCAATTCTCAAGTAGTTATAACCCATTATTCTAGCAAGGCAACTTTAACTCAGCTTTCTATTAAGCAGCATGATTTTTTGGCCAATAAAAGTCATATTATAAATATATTATCTTCTTCCTCATCAGAAGTTGAACTAGCAGCCATTCTTAATAAAGTTTCATCTAAAAAAAGAAATTCTACAGATGATGAGGTGTCACATTCTCCTCATCACTCTGATAATTCTCAAGATCCATTTGTAGATATCATAATGTAAAAAAAAAAGTTTTTTCTAACAAAATTCTGTGTAGGTACTCACCAAAAGTTTTGTCGATATTAATAGCCAAATAGCTCAACAATAAGATTCTCACTCATGGACATTACTATTCAGGAATAGTAAGATTCTTAATCATGGACATTATTGTTCACAAACAGTAAAATTCTCAATTATGGTTGCCACTATTCATCTACAGAAAAGATTCTCAACAACAATAATTCGAGCTCACTTTTTCCATCTATATAAGCAAGCAATATTCAGAAGAAAAGGCAGAACTTTCTTGATAGACTCCCTACAAGAGGATAATAGTTTCCGCTTCCCTTTGTAAAAAAATCTTTAGATTTACAATTTGTATTCTCAAAAGCATATTCATGTACTCCCTCAACCTCTATTTGTAATTCTTCTTCAAAAATAAATAAGATATCATGCATTTTATTCTAATTATAAGTCGCTTGGTAGAAAAATTTGTTGATTTTTTATCAGCTATAGATTTTTCTGATAATCAAAAAAAATTATATTTAGGAGAAGAATTATTAAATTTACAAATATTTTTAATACAAAATCATATAGAATTGCATTTAGAATGTTTATGATAGAGTTGGGATACGCCCATGACTCTATTATGGATTAAGTTCCAATTTAGATAGAATTAAGTAATTCAATCTGATTAACATTACCAAATCCTATCTCAGAAAGAGTTTGAGTTATACTAGAGATAGATCTTTAGCCTTTAGGATCTCTATAAATAGATGAGAGATTTCAGTATTTGGTAACGAGTAAACGTATATGCCGCAAGACTGCTCATTCCCACTCACACTTATTTTTTGTCTTAATCTTTTAGGAGCTTTTAGATTGTGGAATAGTTGTTGTTATCCCGCATGTAGATAAAAGCCAGGCCAGTGATGAAAACAAATGGGATCCTTGTAAACGCTTTCGCAATGTGTTTTTGCGCTATAAGAGGTAAGTACCATTATTTAATGTTACCTCCATAAATTATATTTTGTTATAATTTTATCCCATTTGTTTTTGCGTCCTGGCATGTGGCTAAATAGATCTAAAATTTTATGTGCAAAATTATTAGATCTGGGATACATTAAACACAATAAAAATTTAATTTTTTTGTGAATAATATATATGTGTATATATTGCTGCTCGAAAATTGTGTGTGTACACTGCGATTCGAGGAAACGAACATAAGTGTTCAAAATGCAAAACTAGAAGTTGGAATTTTTAATTTTTAACCTCACCATTGGATTCACAGACCCTGAAAACCCCCCACCGGTTGAAACCTGGACATCAGACTCGGCAGGGAAGGAGGCGCATGTCTCACACGCACCGACAGATGCTTGGCACATGCGCATGGGCCGTGGCTCACATGCGTGATGCCACGTGTCAACAGTGATGCGTCACTATTGACACGTGGCCCAATGGCGGATCGCCACGTGGATGGCAGAGACCATGCCACGTGGCATATGGGAGGGGTGGGCACGTGGCTAAACTAGAGAGTGACATATGAATAGCTCAGGTCTTGCCACGTGTTAGTGATGACATCACTGACACGTGGCCGAATGGGACACTGCCATGTGTCTGATAAGTGTCATGGTAACGTGTCACCTGACTCCACGTGTACGATAAGTGGACCAATAGGGTTATGACACGTGGCATGCGTGGATGACGTGGCGACATGTGGCACTGTGTGGTGTTGCCATGTGGCAGAACGGATGGGGAGGCACGTGATGCACATGTGGCGTGCCTACACTCCCCCAAACGGTGCGTATGGGCGCATGTGGTCGTTTCCGACCACCGTTTCAGCTCCGATTTTTGTCAAATATTTTTTTTTAATTATTTCTGATTTTTTGGTCATTTTTTCAAAATTTTTTTGATGACCATAAAATAAATTTTTATTTTTAAAATTATTAAAAATATTATTTAAAGATGTAAAAAATTTGTTTTCTGCTTTCAAAAATTTTAAAAAATATTTTAAAAAATTTTTGAGGTTCTGTCCTTACTTATTGATTGAAATGTGTTTCAATTATGTGTATTTATACATTAGTGTATAAATATTTATGTAATATGTTACAGAAATGTTAAATAAGGACACTAGATCTTCCTGAAATTACGCATAGGTTGTTTTGAGAAATGCAAGAGTGCAATCAATAAGCAATATAAGAATGCAAAGGAAGATTTGAGCTGATGATATTGATGCAATAGTATATCATAATGTACATCTGTGAGAACAAATGCAAGAGTGCATTTACATTGGTGGTCTGAGTATGGAAATGAAATTTTGGTTTGAGTTGCCAAAAAAGAGAAGTGTTGAGAAGCAATACTAAAAATCTGTGATGGTATCGAGAAAAAGATGGAGCGTGCATCGTCCATGGCTTCATCAATAGACTTATGAGTTGTGTGATGAATTGATGAAATTAGTCAAAAAAATAATCCTAATATCAAAAAAGATTTTATGAAATCTGGACTTTTAAAATAATTGACATAAGTGTCAATTTGAGTTGGCGTTTATTTTTTATTAAATAGGATTTATGTTTCCTATTGATATTTGACATGAGTGTCTTATTTTTGGGATTATCGGATTTTATTTATTGGTTAAATAAATGTGTTTATTTTCATTGTTAATTGTCTTACAATATTTTATGAGTAAAATGATTGCATGTTTATTAAGTAGAGACTTAATAAAAATCTCCTCATAAGTTTGAGAACTTAATAATCCAATAATTCAGATTTATTATGCATGAAATTTTAACCTGTAAGGTTGGACATTAGGACTTAGAGAGTAATTGGATACTATTAGTACCCTTTTCGAATTTGAGCCTAATATAAAATTTTACTAGGTTATTATTTCAGATGCGTACCAAATTGTATGTGTTGCCTTATCTACCTTAAAAATGTGCAATATTGTTCCATTTGAGATCAGAGGATCCTAATGGATACTGCTTCCAAGTCAATTGTTGCCGAACTTAACAAAGATATTAAGATGAATGCTGACAATTATGAAATCTGAAATACGAAGATCCAGTACGTGCTTGAAGAGTGAAAGGCTATTGAACCCTCAAGTTCGGTTATAGTTGAACCTGAGGATGGCACTATAGTCCAGCATAAGCAGGACCGAGATGCTTATATGGTATGGAAAAAGAAGAATTTCACTACTCGAATTATCTTGCTAAGTGCAAAAGGATGATGAAATCACTAAGCAATTTCGCAAGTATCAAAATGATGTGGATCGCTTTGCAGAAAAAGTTTAGAGGTGTGTCTTTGACTAACTTCTAATCATTAATGATCAAATTTGATACATATCAGAAGAAGTCTAATTATACGATGCAAAAATATCTACGAGAAATGGAAAAGAATAAGTGAGCTTAGTGAATTTGGTCATAAGTTGACTAACGAGCAACAAGTCCAAACTGTTATCCATTCCTTACCCAAAAGTTGAGAGCATATAAAGATGCAACTAAATCGTATGGACAACATAAAAGGATGTTGTTTGTCATTTGGAGCTTAAAGGGACTATCAGGCAGTAATTAAAGTCAATGCCATAATGCATATGGCATAGTCCCATTTTGGTTGAATGAGTTCTTACCAGAATAAGAGAAAAGCTTTAAAAGTAGGGATAAGAAAAAGGCTCAAGAGCTTGAAAAGAAAAACAAAAAATAGAATCACTATAGGTCCAAAGGCAAAAAGGAGGTAAATGTTTCAAGAGTGAAATATTTCAATTGCCTACAGAAATGACATTATGCAAAAGACTACATTGTGCCTAAAAAGATACACTATTCTGACTCAAGAGTGAGTGAAATTTATGTATCCAGTTCTGAATTTTATCCTTTGTGGGTGATAAATTCAAAACCAATGGACCATGTAACAAGGGATCGAGATGCCTTTGTTATAAAATTTAGGTTATGTTCTTGCTTTAATTGAAATTTGTTTTCAATTTATATTTTGAGAATGACAATGTACACTTATGCTTGAATGATATTTATTATGGTTCTGGTTATATCCTAAATGATTTTATTGTTATGGATGTGTACCATGACTATTTGAGTAAAACTAATTTTTCCTTTAATTTCTAATTTTTCACATAGTTATGAGAGTAATGTGAAATTGTGGCATGCTAAATTAAACCATATTGGGCAAGACTGAATAAGTCGGTTAGCCAAAATAGGATTGATAGGTGATTCAAATGAGGTTGAATTACTTAAGCGTGAGCATTGCCTAAAAAACTAGTTAAAAAATTATTCGAAGAAGGTACTAGAGCCAAATTTCCATTGCAGTTAGTTCATTCTGACGTATGTGGTCAAATGAATGTGAGGGCAAGGCGTGGGGCCTACTATTTCATCACATTTATAGATGACTATACTAGATATGGTTATATCTATTTGATTTCTCACAAGTCAGAAGCACTGAGTTGTTTCAAGACTTATATGAGTTTAGTTGAGAATTAATTAGACAAAAAAGTTCAAAGCTTTAAGAACTGACAGAGGTCGGTGATTTCTTACAGATAAATTTAAAGCTTTATGTGATGAAAAAGGGATTGAACATCAGTTGTTCATTCCTAGAAAGCCACAACAAAATGGTGTTGCTGAAAGGAGAAATAAGACTCTCTTAGATATGGTTAGATCTATGATGGCAGAGATAAATTTGCCTATCTCCTATTAGGGAGATACTTTATTGACTGCCACATATGTTCTGAACCGTATACCCTCAAAATCTGTCATTACCACAACTTATGAGTTGTGGATTGATCAGCAAACTGACGTAAGCCATTTACGACCTTTAGGTTATAATGTTTACGTCCATGATACATCAATTTGGTAAATTGAGACCAAGAGGTAAAAAGAGTATCTATGTGAGATATTCTGAAGTATCAAAATGATACATTTTCGTGGGTGAGCAAGAAAATGGCACTGTGATAGAATTCAGATCACGAGTTGTCATATTCTTAGAGAATAAATTTCCTAAGTTGGGCGACGCGAATTAAGATTTCACTTTCTATTAATCTCAGGAAGAGGAAGTATCAGGATCATTCCATCCAAGTGGGAGGGATTTAGAGGAAGAAGATTAAGACCCTCATCCTCTAAACGATTCGGATGTTGATTCGAGTGGGAGTATTCTTGATTCCAATGGGAGTAAAGAATATGGTATTCCTAACTCCAGTGGGAGTATAGAACATGGTCCTAGTGGGAGCATTGTGAATCACAATGAATATATGAGATATATTTATCAAGTTTCAAAACTGCAAAAATCTAAAAGGATAAGTGTTTTATGCTGACGATTTAAAATCGAAAGCTTGAACGAAGCCCTTTTGGTTACCCCACAAGGCAAGAAAGATAATAAAAATATTCAAAATGCTTTTTAATGGCCATCTAAGGAAAAATTGATTAAAGCAATGGAAGAAAAAATGGCATCCATAAAATCAAACCATGTTTGAGAACTAGTTGATTTATTGGAAGGACACAAATTGGGAATAAATGGATTCTCAACGTGAAGCGAAAGGCTGAAAGTAGTATCAAAAGATACAAGACTCAGCTAGTTGCTAAGGGGTTTACATAACAGGAAGAGACTGACTATGAGGAGACTTTCTCATCTATCGTAAGATTTACGTCCATAAGGTTGATTCTGACCATAATGACGAGTTTTGACCTAGAGTTAAACAAATGAAAGTGAAGACTAGTTTTCTCAATAGAGAATTGGATGGAACTATTTATATGTTTCATCGAAAAATGCAGCAAACATAAGGTTTGCTGATTGATGAGTTCAATCTATGGCCTTAAACAGTCTTCAACATAATAGCACTTGAAACTTCATCATACAATCATGTCGAATGTGTTCAACATGATTGATGAAGATCATTGTGTTTATAGTAAAAGCTCTGAAAGTGAATTTATCATTTTGGCTTTGTATGTAGACGACATACTTAAAGTTGAAAATGATAAATGGTACGTAAATGAAATCAACGATTTGTTATCATCCAACTTTGAGGCAAAGGATATGGGTCATGCATATTATATTCTTGAAGTTAAAGATTTCAAGAGATTGTTCGAGAAGATTATTGTCTGTTTCTCAAGAGAAATATATCAACAAAGATCTTGAACGATTTAATATGCAAAACTGCAAACCCATAGATAACCCTATTGCCAAGAATCAGTTTCTTAGCAAAGATGTGTGTCCTAAGAAGCTAGAAAAATTGACCGTATGAAGAACATTCTGTATGCCAGTATCGTGGGTAGTCTTAAGTATGTGATATTGTGTACAAGACATGATATATGCTATGCAGTGGGCATGGTAAATAGATATTAATCTAACCTAGGCAAAGCACATTGGAAGCAATTGAAAGGATACTTATATACCTTAAAGTTACTGTAGACTATTCTCTCTATTATTAAGAATAGGATCTGCATTAAGAGAATACAAAAACGTTGGTTGGGTAGGAGATGTGGAAAAGAGAAAATCCACTTCAGGTTTCATATTCTTACTTAGCAAGAGTGCTATCTCGTGGAGTAGCAAAAAATAAACCTGTGTAGCCCCATCAACAATGGAAGCTAAATTTGACGCTTCCTTAACTGCAGTATAAGAGACAGTTTGGCTAAAATAGTTTGTGAGCCATTTAAAGAGTAACTGCCTTAGAGGTACCAGTGACAGTCTTTAGTGATAGTCAGTTGTTGATAGCTTATAGTAGAGTTAAGCATATCGATATTAAGTATCAATATACAAGAGATATTGTTGCATGAGAAGAAGTGAACTCACAGTACGTTTCTACGCATACAGATCAGTTGAGTAAACCTGTAACGAGAGATATGTTTTGAGAGACACATTAGATCATGTGTTTTGAGAGACACATTAGATCTCGAGTTTTGTGTAGAATATAATTGGTAATGTTATATTTTAATATAATTCCTTAACGCCATTATTTGTGAATAATAATCAAGGTTCATTGTTGGCAATATATGAGTGTGAATATTTATGTGTAAACATTTACTATTATTTATATGTGATTGAGCATGTCGGACAGAGAAGCAGCCCACTCACAAGGGTGTTTACCTTAGTTTTGTTAATGAGTTAGAAAAGACTAAGATGAGGCAATTTTTAAACATATGATAATGCTTGAAAGCTTGTTCAAAATAAAAGTACCGTCTTGCAGAAATTACAAGATGAGTCTTGTTAAGGTGCGAGATAAAGACATACATAAAGTTCTATGCTTTGGATTGAGATACAAATAAGGATTGTATGGAATTCGATGGTAAGTTAAAAGTAACTACCATATTCTGTCTAAAAATCCAAAAGTAGTCCTTAAGTAAGCGGACTAAAGTTGGATGTTTCGGTGCATCGCAACCTTATGCTTCTGTATGGTGTTTTATATACATTTTTAAAATGTGAGACATGCGCTCCTTTAAGGGAAGGAAAGAACACCATAACACATGTTTTATACCGTGTGTGCTTATGTGACCAAAGGGATGGAAATTTAATAATATTATTGATCTCAACTTTTCCTATTGTGAGACCATATTTATGTTTTAACCCTTAGAACCCTTAACTTATCCCTGAAATATAGTTCAATGTGCCTAATTTAGTTAGTTTCCAAGAGATCCGGAAAAAATTTATACCTGACGAATCTAACTAGAAAAGCGAGTTGAATCATAATGGATGACATACAGTAAGAGGGAAAGATAGCCTTTTAATCACATTCAATTGTTTCGTGGTTCACTGGCTAGTTTATTATAGTTTCTATAAGTAGAAACATAATAGTGAACACAAAAATTATTTTATGAGATCATAAGTTAAAACAGTGAATGTGAGAAGGCAATCTAGGGTTAGGCATACATAAAAAGGAGGATCTTATTTTTCGAGACACTATATATCCCTAACAGGTGTATAGCACTAGTGCTCTCGAGGTATGCTGGTCACACAATCTATCTGCCGGTATAACTGAAGATTAAGACTGGAAATCGTTCCATCATGTGCGAGTGGGAGATGATAGAGTTGCGATACGCCCATGACTCTATTATGGATTAAGTTCCAATCCAGATAGAATTAAGTAATTCAATCTGATTAACATTACCAAATACTATATCAGAAAGAGTCTGAATTATACTAGAGATAGATCTCTAGCCTTTAAGATCTCTATAAATAGATGAGAGATCTCAGTATTTGGTAACGAGAAAACATATACGCCGCAAACCTGCTTGTTCCCACTCACACTTGTTTTTTGTCTTGATCTTTCAAGAGTTTTTAGATTGTGGAATAGTTGCTGTTATCCCGCATGTGGATAAAAGCCAGGCCAGTGACCAAAACAAACGGGATCCTTGTAGACATTTCTGCAATGTATTTCTACGCTACAAGAGATAGGTACCATTATTTAATGTTACCTCCATAAATTATATTTTGTTATAATTTTATCCCATCAGTTTATGTGATTGTCAATATTTTTATATTAAACAAAGTTTAATTGATTTATTATTTGCATTTTTATCAAGATATTAAAATACTAATATCTCTTTAAATTAATAATCGATCATAAGTCTTTTGTTGTGTGTGTGTGTATATATATATATATACTAGCCTAATTTATACGTGTGTTGCACGTAATTAATTATTTTTATAAAATATATAACTATTTTTAGTTTTAGTTTTTAATTTAAAAAATTTATACTTAAAACTTATTGTAATTAAATTATAAATATATATTTAAATTATGTTCCTTAATTCTCTTCAAACCCTTTTTGCTATTCATAAAAAAATATATATATATTGAAAAGCTACAGCTAATAGATTATCATTTGTCAAGCTATTAATAGAATTTATTCTCACTTCCATAAAAATATACAGGTTAATACATATGCAGCCATCTGAATTTGACTCAATAATCTATTTGAACACCTAAACTCACCTAAACTTTAATTGTGACTTATTGAGCACTTGTATTTGTTCATTTTATAAATAACAAACACAAATTCACATTGAATTTGAAAAATTAAACCGTGTGACACTCAACTACACTGATTGATATCACACAATATAAAAATCAACAAAAAATTTCATCAAAATATATAAGAAAATTAATTTATTCCGTTTTCAATTTTTACCAGTTTCATTGTACATGTGGGACATACGTTTTCGTTACAGTGGTTCAAATGCTACATCAATACAATTGAATGTCACATGCTCCAATTTTTCAAAAATAGTGTTAATTTGTGTTTATTATTTACAAAATTGACAAGTATAGGTGCTAAATAAGTCATTGTTAAAGTTTAAATGTTTAAATGAATTATGGAGTCAAGTTTAAGTGTATTCATATGTATTAAGCCAAAATATAAGTGTATTATTGTCTAAAAAATTCAATATGATTAATCAATTTAGGCAAATTTTTAACTTTTTTTTAAAAAAAACTTGTAGATTGATGAAAAATTGAATAGAAATTTTATTATCCTAATTAGCTTATAAATATTAATGCAAATACTTAATATTCAGATTTATTAAAATTGCAATGAAGAAAAGTTGTTTTTTTAAATCGAAAAGTTTTATGGATGCATATTATAAAATAAATTGTCATGTATATATTAAATTGAAAATTTTGAATACTTATTATTATCATATTTTAAAATGTGTTGAAGTCTAAATACATAAATATAATTTTACATTTTTTTAATCCCATGTAATTGAATTTTAGAATCTTAATTGCAATTATAAAATTTTGAATATATCATACTTTTCTTAAATAATATTCATCATACTACAACAGCAATTTGACCTTGGTTTTGGTGACGAAAGCCCAAAGAATCTTTGTAAAATTGGACTCCTTTTATCAATTAGTAATTTTCTATTCAAATTCTTAAGAAAGTCATTTTTGTTAATCACATTAAAATATAGAGGTAGGCAGTGTTTGGCATTGCTTTTGGAAGGGTAAAAAACTAATTATTTAATAAAAAGCTAATTATGGATAAAAATAGACGCTTGGTAAATGATAATTTTAAAAAAATTAATTTTGTGAAAAGTGAAAAAATCATCTATTAGAAAAATAATTTTTTTTTTATTTTATAAGTTATTTTGTGTTTTATTTATCAAACAATTACATATTTTTCGATTCGGTTTCGTTTTCAAAATTTTAGTATGTTCGGTTAATTCGGTTCGGTTCGGTTTTGAAAGGCAAAAATCAAGAAAAAACTGAACTAACCAATTTAATATATAATTATTAGTTAAAGGTATAATTATTGGTTCATTTATTTTATATTTAAAAATTGAAATGGTATTTTTATTTTTATGAACTTTGAAATTTGAATGGCTAACTAATTTATTTTCAATTTGGATGTTTTTATTTTAGTTTTATGATTTGTAATTTTGCATAATTTTTAGACAATTTTTTTTAATTATAATTTTGATATTTTAGTTATATGGTTAATCGAACCGACCTAAAATTTTGGTTCGGTTTGAATTTGATTATCATATAACTTTAGTTCGGTTCGGTTTGCTCAAATCATAAAATTTCGATGATCGGTTTTATCAGTTCAGTTATTGAACCGAACCGATCGTTACTAACCTTTATCATGAAGTAATTGAAAAAAAAAAGACAGATCGCTAAAACTTTTTTTTCCATCTATTTTTTTAAAAAAAAAAAATATGACACATGTCGTTTACACATCGGATCATTGTCCCACATCTGCATTACATGGCTATTACACACTATTTTTTAAAAAAGCAGAATAATCAAGTATTAAATAATTGCAATGTTTTTTTCTTTAAAAAAAGTGTTAAATAATTGCAAATATTATAAGTTTATATTAAAAATAACTTTATTTGGCTCACAGAGCATAGGTCTTACTTTCAAATTCTTCCGTCTCACCACTTTCCTTTGCATTAAAAGAATATCTAAGTTCTATTTCACCAGTTAAGACAAATACATCGATCAGGATAAGTGCATAGAGGTTGACCCTCTCAAGTTTAATGGTGTTTATGGACCGGTTCATGAGCTCAAAAAAAATAATTTATTAATATCGATTTTTTTAAAATATTAATCATTAACCAGTTCATTACAATTGGTTAATCAATCCATCGATTTCGATTTTTCGGATCGCTTAACCAATATTTTTTCGGTTAACTACTACAATTATAAATATATTTATAAAAAAATTAAAATATTCAATGAACTTAAAAATAAAAATTAGAAAACAAATATAATATAATATAATATTCAAATTACAAACACAATAATTATTGTAACAATAAAAATAGAATATTTGCTAATTGGGGTTATAAATATAGTAAATTTAATAAATTTTCTGATTTAATTTATTTACTTGCTTTTTATTAATTATGTATTGACTCATATAAGTATGATAATTTAATTTGGATAAAAGGTGAATAAGGCATGATTAGTTTATAAAGGGGAGATTAAGAAATAATAAAATGGAAAAAGAAGATAATTATTAATTAGTTAATAAAATTAAAATGGATTGAGTTTAAACAAGATATCTCTTCATCTCTTGCTCTCTTTCATCTCTCTCTCTGCTTCATCTCTTTCGATCTCCTTCTCTCCTAAATCTCAATCTTGCTCTCTCTCTGCTTCCTCCATCACCGATCTTCCTAGCAAAAAGTAGAGAGAGGGGGGAAGAGAAAAACCACAAAAAAAAAACAAAGAAAAAAATAAGAAAAACTCAGATCGGCTTCTTGAGATGGCAGTTACATGGTTGTTTTTGTACTTCTTGAGAGACGAGGGAAGACCAAAAAAAAAATCATAGACCACAAACCCAATGAGGATGAAGCAGCTTCTAGATCTGGTGTTTTTTCTTTCTTTTTTGCCTGAGATTTTTTTTTTTTTGCCTATTTTAGATCTGGCGTTCTTGCCCGTTCCAGATCTAGTTCTTCTACCTTCTATTTTTTTTTTCTCTCTTAGTTATGTTTCATTTGTTGGTTTGTTAAATTTGATTTTCTATTTCAGATCTTGTTAATTTTTTCATGTGATCAACTTTTGTTTCATCTATGGTTTGAGTTCGGTTTGAGTTTTGTTTGGTTTAAATGGATTTAGATCTGTATTCAACTTTGACAAAGAGAGGTGAGGGAGGGAGAGGTTGAGCAAATCCGAGAATTTTCAATTTTTTTATTATATATATATATATATATCGGCCAATTAACTAAAACCGACAATTTTTTTAAACTGTGAACCAAAACCGAAAAATTAAAATTTTATTAACCATAATCGAAATCGATTTGTTCGGTTAATCGAAAATCGGATCGATTTTAGATCGATTTTTCAGTTAATCTAGTCCACTAATTTTTTTGTTCACTCCTACTCAAGTTAATTCACTTTTTGCCCTCCCTCTTTTTCACTAAGACCTTTTTCTTCTTACGTACGTTTAGGAACCTATCAACGGGATATTTTTTGTGAAAGCGTGGGAAATTTCTAAATAGTAATTCAGTGCGCGCACATGTGGTATGTGCACATCTAGACTGTCAAATTGCCCGTGCTCTTGTAATCAGATGGTTCAAATATACGGCCACTACATGGGTGGATGCATGCACCTAATCACATCCCGACATTTCTACTACTTAAAAAGAAAAAACAAAAGGCAAAACTATACACTTTTTTTAAGCCTAAATGATAGGCCAAATGTGCATTTTTATTCCCACATTTGCCAAAATGGACAAATTTACCCTTAACGTTTATTTTGGTGCAAATTTGCCCCTAACTTTTTTAAAATTAGAGATTTTTGCTCCCACCGTCAGCGGTCAATTAACTTATTAACGGTCAAAGTTACTAATAATTGACGATAGGGGAAAAAATCTCCTATTTTATAAACGTTATGACCAAATTTGCACGTTTGAAAAAACGTTAGGGGCTAAAATACATTTTTGGCACTCAAACATTTAATCCACATGTCCAATAGATGTATGACACGTGTCGTACTAACAATCAACTAACGTATTAACGGTCAAAGTTAGCGGCAATTGACGGTAGGGTCAAAAATCTCATATTTTACAAACGTTAAGGACAAATTTGCCTCAAATAAACGTTAGGGGTAAATTTGCTTATTTTGACAAACGACAGGAGTAAAAATGGACCTTTAACCCTAAATGATATATTAAACCTTTTTAATTAAGGCATTCATTCTCTTCTTTTTTAAATCGTTTATTCTAATCAATGATTTAAAACATAATTATAAATATTATCAATTTAGATGTTATGACTTTCAAAAAATTAAAATACTGAAAATATTTTTTAATAAATTAAAAGTCCAAAATGATATATTAAGCAATGTTTTAAAAACCGGACCAGACATCGACTTGGCCTGCAACTGAATTGGGAGTCAACTAATTGGATCGAGTTGACTCGGAGTTTTTATTTTTTTTAAATATAATTATTTAAAAAAAATAAAAATATTATATATAAAAAACACATTCAAATAACCTATTGATTATCAAAAATTAATCTAAAAATAGTAATTTTAAATCCAACAAAATTTACAAATACAAAAATCAAATAAGTTATTAAAACATAAAAAAAAATCTACTGTTCATATAAATTCAAATAAAAAATATAAAATTTTTGAATTCAAAGAAATAAGCAATAAATTTAGTCAAAATAAAGGCAATTTTTAAACTTGTATCAAATTTAATATTGGCAAATGAAATGAAAGTAATAAAGGGAGATGAATCACACATGAAAATAAAGAAATCAGGGAAATAAAATAATTGTTTATAAATAAAAAAAAGTAATAAAATGATGTGAATTCCGCATTAGAAAAAAAACATGGGAGGCAAAATAATTATATATAAATAAGAAAAATATATGAATCACACATTTAAAAAAAGAAATAAAGGAGTCAAAATAACTGTATATAAATAAAAAAAAAAGATGTAAATTCCACATTAAAAAAAATAAAAAATAAAATAATTATTTATAAATAAAAATAAGAGATTGAGCAAGGTTAATGAAAATCAATGGCTTTTTGTAATTAAAAACCAAAACCGGAAAACTTAAAAATTGCTAACCATGAATTGAAAAAATTGATTTAATTAATTGAAAAATCGGTTTGACTAATTTTTAATTGATTTTTTTCTTTTTTTACACCAAAACAATACCATTTTGGTATTTTAGGACAAAACTGGATTCTTCCCAATTTAATAGTTGACCGATTTTTTCCGGCTCAATCTAATTTTATCTAATCTCCTTTTTATATGTTTTTAGAACCAGACCTTCGGCCGGTTTCCGGTTAAACCGGTTCGACCAGCCGATCCGGTTCAATTTTCAAAACATTGGTATTAAGCCTCCAATTTTTTTTATTTTTTTTTTAATTCTCCAAAAACATATGGTTCATGAGTAATGACTACTACAGGATCATTTTCTTTTCACTTGCTGAAAAAAAGTACTGATCATGGTAGTGCAATGATTATGAACAGGGTCTATACAAATGCCAACCACTATGTGAAAATGTGAAAAAAAAAATTGGTTGTCTTTTTCAAGACATTCCAATGGTAAAATTGGTTCTAATGGACTGAGAGCTCTCAGATTCAAGATTCCACTCTCTCCTTCCCTTGTCCAAAAACCGAAAAAGGAATTGGCTATTGTTCCCGTTTTGAGAGTTGAGAATGTACAAACTCCTCTCAAACATCACAGTCTGCATTGTCTCTGCACCATGGGAATCATGCCTGCTGTTTCAGCTTAGCTACGTCTCTTAAAACATCTTCAAGTGGTGCTCTAAGAATGCTTTTCTTCGACTGGAAAGAAGGGGAGAGCAGCAATCAGTTTATATTAAACCATTGAAATAATACACAATTGTGTTTTCACATGCACTTAATTAGTTAAGAGTATACCTTCAAGGATGGGACAACAGCAAATACTTCATCAGCACTGTCGGGAGAAACATTGGCGATCACACATATCTGCAGACATAAATTTGAAATTACAGAATTGCTTAGCCTTTTGTTATTTTTTCTGTGAAACATCACGTAGAAACCAAGAATGCTACCTCTCCATCAGAGACACCGTGTTTTTTGAGGCTCCTGATGTTTGAGTTAATAATTCAACAATAGAATAATCCCACAAAAACAAATGCCTCATAAAATGTGCACAGTAGATCTTATAAATTTTCTTATGAAATAAGGAAATAAAGGATACTCGAGAATTTGTCTAACTGATTGAGGATTTGTATAGTGAGCACTATTCTTTGCATACTGAAATCCCCTATCAAATGACCTGTAAATAAATAAAACAATTGTAGCACATCAATAAACTTCTATTTGGGAATTGTAGCTTAAATATTTCTTTTACTCACACAGGAAGTTTAATTGTAGGATCTCGAGACAACAGAACCATCTGCTCCTGGATTCCTTGTAAGACTTCTGCAGCCTCACAGTCCATCATACATTTGGCATTCTTTGGAAGGTCTGCAAGTAGAAAGCCAATATTACTATAATATTATAGCATCTGGCAGCAAAAGCAACCTAAGACTTGTAAGGAAAAAAAAAGGCTGAAAACCAACATGTAAATGAAAGCGACGCAAAATATGATAACTGTGTAATGACAGGCAACATGGGACAACAAAAATTTACAAAACCGCCATTAACTTACTATAGACTTTCAATCAGTTTTATGGCACTTGGATCGTTAGTAGTTTCCAACACAGAACTTCAAATAAAAACTAAGCGACTTTAAACCCAGTGGAGTAATGAAGCAAAGAAATATTAGACAAAACACAGCAGATGACAAACAGAAATTCCAGAAAGTAAGGACAAACCTGTATGAACTAGCTGACAAGGTAATTAATTATGTTTAATTGGTCACTGAAGTGATTCTGACTTCTGCTTCCACTGCAATTTATGTACATATATATACACATTTATAGACAAACACACACTTGCGAGCGAACAGGACTCGTGTGCACACACATGTATGTAATTTTGTACACAAGACACTGAAATATAAAAAGAAGAATTCACGTCTTGGGAAAATATAATTGAAAGAAACATGGAATATAAGCAGTCACCACAGCAGTTGCCAGTGTAATTTATTGCAATAATGAGAAAAATCAATGGTCACGCATAAATATCAGCAAATTAGTCAAGTAGGCATGTGCATGCATGCACAAACGCACAAACATTGGTCAACTGGGAAAACCATTGTTCCTTTGTTAGTCAATAGCCTATAAGTAAATATTTGATACACAACAAGAAACCTAAAATTTGAAAACAGTGAATAGATTACTGTTGCAATAAATGCTAATAAATAAATTGTTGAACAAGATTATTCATATAGATTGGATTATTGCATACCCTGCTCAATTTTCAGTTCAAGTGGTTGTGGCTCTTTTGTTGAAGGAACCTTTCCACCATTCATAATCTTGTCTCCTTTACCGCCCCCCTTGTTCAAACTACCTGGACATTGATATTTATATAGGCAGAAACAAATACACAAAAGTGAATGTTAGCAAAGAATAAACTAAGATGATGCAAAATTGCATTGAAGATGAGAAATAATGAGTAAAATGAAAATATAAGTGAAGGAAGATTTGGACCTTTAGCAGCTGGGGCATCAAATTTTCCACCAGATTTTGATAAGAGGTCAATACCTACATATGTAAAAGATAGCAGTTAAGGATGAAAATGAAAAAGCGTGAAGTAACATTAAAAGATGTCAAATAGCTTTGACATGTTACAAGAAAATCATCACAAAGAAATCAAAGAAGAAAATGGATATGAAAAATAAAAAAAAAATAAAGGAGATGTATTAACCTTCAGAATTGAACTGCACTTTCCTTCCCCTCTTTAACTTTGCAGAACTGTCATCCTTCCCTTTCACCGGCACTAACAAGAAAATTAAGAAAGAAAAAAAATTGCTTCACAAGCATAAAATTATATCAATATAGATTCACCACATGGCAATGGGGAAGAAATTTGAAGAATGCATCTGGGTATTTTGAAAGAGAATGTCATGATACAGTAAGAGCTCTCTCGATCAAGATAACAACATTTAATGTTCATTTGGACTCCAAGAAACCAAAATGAGTGGTAAATTTCAACCAACTGGCGTTGAAACATTAATGTCCATGAATTTGTATTTGTAACAAAAAAAATCACTCAACTTTAATTTTTTTTTTCCATAGAAAGATCCTTCCCTCATATATTATATCGATGGCACCGCAACTGCAATCAGTTAGTAACCACCGTTTCTAATACCAAAGCTTCTTCGGCATACTTTTCTCTCTCAACCATGTGTTGAGGCCACAGTTTCTCTCTTCTCTCAACTACTTAAACATCTGAGAGAGGCTTTACAGTAACATTATGTGAATAACAGGTGGACAATGGAAGGACTTTTGTGTCAGAAAAATAAAGTTTATATATTTTTTTCAATTCAAACTAAAGTTCATCAATGCTATTGTTACAAAGTGCAGAATATCATGAACGATGGGTGAAATTAACATGGAAATAATGTACTAAGACCTAGTTTAGTAATGGACAAAGACCTTTGTAATTGGCAAAATTAGAGTGAATTTCAAGCTTCAAAATCACAAACAAATTTCAGTGAAACAAAAGGCAAAATGCAGTAACACTCCAGCCAAGAAATGAGTGCCATTATATTGTGTCAAAAAGTACAAGTAAACACAAGCCAAAAAAAAAAAAAAAAGATAGGCACACTCGGAAAATTCATGTGGATTAAAATTGACATCACATCCCAATAAAGATCATGGCTTTAAGCAGATCATAGGTATTTTTGTTTCCTTTTTCTTGCATCCATCACAAAAAATGTGTTAACAGAGTCAAATAAAATAAACAAATTCTCAAAACAAACAGAAGAAGAGTAGTAAAGAGCTCCAAACCATCCTTCTCAGGAGTAGACTTGAGAGAAGATTTGAGACCTTTACTGGGAAGTGAAAACCCTTTTCCTCCTTTTTCCATATCCAAAGAGTAATGCTCGTGTCCCTGCAACTCAAACTCGAATTTAAAAGCCAATTTATTATCATACTAAACCTAATCAAAACCATCACTGAGTAAACCCTAGTAGGTGCATACACAAGGGAACTATAAAACCCATATTCAAACCTACATTAACAAAACAAGGAAAGAAAAAGCAAAGGTTACCGGAGCGCAAACGGAAAAAACCACCGGAGTCGAATTTCTGACGGATACCAGTTATTTCTCTGTTTTCTTTAACTTGGGCCACTCTGCTTCCTTTTTATTTTTTTTTATATCAGGTTTCTGCGTTAATACCGGGTAAATTACAAATTTAGACATAAATTATTAGATACTTTTTTATATCAGGTTCAGAAAATAAAATTTTGTAATATTGGTCTTTAATTTCGAGCATTTTTTAATTAAAGAATTCCGTAGAGGTGGCAAGTTGGGCGGGTTTGGGTTGGGTAACTAATGGGCGGGTCACAAATGGGCCAAAAATTATGGGTCACAAATGGGTCAAATATTCAAATGGGTTGGACGGATTGGGTTAACTCATGGGCTAAAAACTCTTTGAATATACAAAAAATTTATAATAATACACAAATGAGTCGGGTGATCCAAACGGATTGATTTTGGTCCAAACGGATTGAATGGCCCAAATGGGCCGCTTGAGACCCAAACGGGCCGAGATGTAATTTGATATTTTTAATCCATTTTTAATAAAAAAATAATTTTCTATACAATAAAGGGATATTAAAGTGACTAATTTAAAAAAATTTGGCGCAAATGGATTGAGTGGCCCAAATGGGTTGCTTGAGGCCCAAACGAGCCGAAATGTGATTTGACCCATTTAATCCATTTTTAATGAAAAATAATTTTCGATATAATAAAATGATATTAAAGTGACTAATGTAAAATAATTTGTCCCAAATGGATTGGGTGGCCCAAATGGGCTGCTTGAGGCCCAAACGGGCCGAAATGTGATTTGACCCATTTAATCCATTTTTAATGAAAAATAATTTTCGATATAATAAAATGATATTAAAGTGACTAATATAAAATATTTGGCACAAATGGATATACAAATAGCAAGTAAGTGTTCATTTCAAAATATTAATCTTACAAAAATATTGTATATACAAATAGTAAGAAATAAACGTTTTCCAATCACTCCACACTTTGATTTTGTTTTGAAAATTTAATATTCTTTCCCATGTGACATTGACAGTCATCATCAGCTGTAATATTAATAAATATCTAGTCAGATTATTATAAGATTACGCAAAATATGTTCAAATAAATAATTGCATTTATTTTACTTTCAAATCCAAACAACCAACTACGAGTTGTAATCAATGCCTCTGCATTTTCAGGTAACATGGATGCCCTCCATTTGTTGAGAATTCTTCCTCCCATACTAAATGCTGACTCTGAAGCAACAGTAGTAATGGGAATTGTCATAATATCTCTAGCCATTACAGAAAGAATGGGATATTTTGAGTTATTGTCCTTCCACCAATATAACACATCAAACTGAGGAGTTCTGCTCAATCTTGGATCATTCAAATATACATCTAACTCGGATTTATCTCCAAAACTACTGCCAAGACTTTCAAATTCCTATATAACAATTATTATACAAGTTATACTATATATTACTTCAACAATGCAAATATATTATTATAAAAAAAATATAAAAATTAAGGATAAGAGATGCACTTTCATAAGATCATCATTCACACTTGGTCTCCTTTCTGTTGATGCCTCACAAGTTGGATTATTAATTGCATATGACGCAAAAAGTTCATACAACTTATCCTTAATTTCTCTGCATTCATATTGAGCAACAATCTCATCTCCAAATAACTTTCTATAAGAAAATGTTATAAAATCCAACTTATAACGAGGATCTAGAATAATAGCAAATGAAAGAATAGTGTTGTAGCAGTCCCAGTACTTCTCAAACTTATCAAACATCAAAGTAGTCATATCCTTAATACACTTATCTTCACTTCTTTTTCCTTCCAACAACAACAGATGAATCCTTAAAACGCTATAAAAGTACATATTTGAAGTGGGATAACAAGTTCCTGAAAAAAGATTTGTAATATCTTGAAAAGGCTTCAATATATTACATATTTTCTCAACTAAAGTCCACTGATCATCAATTGGATTCCAAATAAATGTTGAGTCAACAACAGCCAAATATGAAAAAGCCTTTCGATAAAAAATGGCTCTATTAAGCATCATATAGGTAGAATTCCACCTCGTGGGACAATCCAACCACAATCCCTTGGAAAACTCAAGACCTACCCTATCAACACATTCAACAAACTTAATTTTTCTAGCTTCAGAGCCATTCACATATTTCACCCCTTCTCTGATAGACATAATTGATCTGTCAATCAATTTCAAACCCTCTTGAACAATAAGATTTAGAATATGAGCTCCACAACGCACATGAAAAAATTCGCCATTACAATGCAAATAACCATGCAAATTAAGTTGATCTCTCAATAACTCTTGCATATTGTCATTATTTCTTGCATTATCTAAAGTAATGGTAAAAATTTTCTTCTCTATTCTCCAAAATTTTAACTTGTCATAAACTTTTTCATATAATAGAGAAGCCGTGCGCGGAGGAGGAAAATGACAAAAGTTTAATATTTTACAGCATAACTTCCAATCCTTATCCACATAATGAGCAGTTAGGCAAAGGTAACCCTCTGAAATACATGATGTCCATACATCACATGTCAAACAAATCCTACTCGGTACTTCAGCTAAAGTATTTTTCAGAATATCCAATTCTCTCTTATGTATCTTTAGGCAACATGATTTTGCTGTATTCCTACATATCGGCTTCACATCTTGGTTCAAATATGTATGAAGATTTCTATTAGCTTCATGTTCAGCAAAAGTAAAAGTGTACCCATGCCTAATTATAGCTAAAGCTAAGTGGTCTTTGTAAGCATCTTGGTCTATCTTATACTTTGGTTCGTCAGACACAACATTAAATTTAAGACATACCTTCAGATGACGTCTTAAACTAGAAGTCCCATGAGTAGAATCAGCAATATATTCTTTTGAGCAATGTTTACACTTTCCTCTAGATTTTCCATCATTATACTGACTTGATGGTATGAAATCGAAATCATTCCGTATAGAAGATACACGTCGTCTTTTGGAAGTGGCTTCTGCAGAAGTGTCATTGCTCTCATCCAGACTACAAATACTAGGATCCATTCTACATAAAACAATAAAAAAATTTACTTTGTTAACAATAAAGAAATAGAAAAAGAGAACCAAGATGTTGTGTCTAAGTTTCGTAAAGTAATAGCGAAAAGGTGAAAAGTATAATTCTCCATATATATAATGAATAGAACGATAATGGTTGTGCAAGAATTTGTGCAATCAAGAAACTTTGCAAGCTACAAACACATATATTGTTATTAAGGTACCTATGTTCTTGTCATGTCTTTCCATTCTTGGATTATAGTTCATGGAATTTACCCCAGAATTTGTCATAAAAGGAAAAAAGTACCTTAGACACAACAATCATTGGTCTAGGACTTGATGCAATTCAGAGATTCTTGTGTCTAAGTTTTGCTGTAACAATCCTACACAATGGAGTGAAATTGAAGCAAACTGATCGAACTTTTTTCACTGCTCATATAAAATCTAAGTGTTTAATTTTAGTCTGAATGCATTTCACTAAACTAGAGCTTTTATTTTACCTTCATATCGGCTTAATTAATTAAGTTGCATGCATTAATTAATTACAGTTTTGTCGAGCTACATAAGAATGATTAGTTAGCTATAGTTGAATTTAAAACCTAATGGTAGACAATTATAGGGTATGTTGCAGAAACGGATAACAAAATAAATAAAAAATAGCTAGGCAAAATTTTGTTCACAGAATCACAACCAAAAATCTGACAAAGTGCAGGAAATTAAAGATCCTAATTCATCATTTGAAAATTGTTGCAGTTTGAAAAAGAGAAGGATCATATGCAGATGATTTAGGAGTAGATGAACTGTTTCTGTAAGTGAATAGCATATCACATCGACAGACAACTGTTTTTGTAAGTGAGCTAATCTTACCAAGAGATTCAGTGATTTATTACCAGCCGGTATTAACATTCTATGTTGGCCAAACTTACACACCAAAACTAATTCTAGCATAATTGCTAATCTTACCAATTAAACTTACAATCAACAAGCACTTATTCACAACTACATATGGCAATTCCTAATCCAACAATACATTGTAACTGATATTCAAGGCAAATAATATGCTTCTTTTACAGTAATTAACTAATTAAGTGCCTCAGTTCTTAACTCAAATCCAAACACAATATAGATATATCTAATTAAAATGGAAGGTTCCGAGTTTGAAACCTACTCTTCTATTAGAAAAAATAAAAACTAGAGTAACGATCGAATAAGCTCCAACCAATGAATTCAAAGAATTAAATCAAGAGGGATGCCATATAACTTTTGCCGATTTATACCCTTCCATCAAACTTTTTCATATGCCTGCAAAGTGACGACTAGACTACAGAGGCTTCATCAAGTAGTAGATAACATATATGAAGACATCATCAATGAACATAGAACTAGAATGGCCAGCAACAATGATAAAGAAGAAGATCTTGTACATGTCCTTCTAAATCTTCAGGATCAAGGAGAATTTAAATATCCTTTGAAAACCAAAAATAGAAAAGCTATCATCCAGGTTAGTACATCTCATCCTTCGTATCATGTTGTTACATTTGATAAATAAGTTGCAATACCTGGTTCTGCTTTTGACGTTTCAATCAAGTTCACAATTGCAGATATGGATATTTTTAGGCAAGACCCATGTGTGGATACTTCTAGTTGTAAAGCCTTTAGCTAATTTTGATGAAAATAGCTAACCACGTTATAAGTTCTCACATCATGAAATTATAAACCCAAAATAATAAAATGGAAGCTAATAAAATGAACAACCATGACGAAAATGAACAACCATGCTAACATCATGAAATTATAAACTCAGAACAATAAAATGGCAGCTAATAAAATGAACAACCATGACAAAAATCACAATAACATAATTTCTAACAAAAGCAGAGGTAACAAAAGACAAATAACATCAATGAATGAACCAGGTGACAAATGCCGCATAGCTAGGAATTTGCAAATCAGTTTGTAGAAAAGTCAATTAACATGTTTCAGGAAAGCCAAATAGAAAGATTAATCAAAAAAGATATCAATGGAGGAGATTGCCGAGACAGCCATTCTCATACATAGACAAGAAATGCATAAAAAGCTAGAACCAGTTAATATCCCTTACATGTCATCAGGCAAGAGACAGAGGCGGCGAACAAGAGAGAGAGAGGCAGCGAGCACAAGAGAGAGATAGGTGGCGAGGATGGGAGCGACGATGATTATATAGTGGAGAATGAGAGAGGAGGCGAAAGTGGAAGCACTGGAGAGAGCGACAGAGCGAGAGAGATAGAGGGCCAGAGACTGGAAGGGGAAGAGAGAGGCCCGTTGGGCATTAGGGGGCAGACCCAAACGGGCCTTATTTTATACGGGTTTAAATGGGTAAGTTTTTAATTGGGTTGGGTTTAGGTCTTCTTTTCTTGGGCGGGTTGGGTGGGTTTTTTGGGTCTGGGCCTAATTTGCCACCTCTACCGTACATCATTCCTTTAATCACTAACGAAAATTGAAATTTTTAGGAGTTCCAGACCAAATGAATCTTTTGACCTATAATTCAGGTTTTATTTTGTAATTAACCTTTTAATTTCCATTCATTTTAATGAAAAAATAAACCAAATTCTTAAATTGAAAGGACATTCAAAATTTAGAATTAACATTTCAAGATCTTATTTATTGATTTTGAAATTAAAAACTACTATATAATTCAGATTTAATTTTATAATTAACCTTATCAAAAACAATACCACCTTCAATTATTTACTTTCATAAATACATTTTTTAATTTTTATTCCACTGTCTCTTTACTACAAGTTTTTTTTTTTCTTTTCCTTTTCTATATTTTCGTTTATTTTAATTGAATTGAAAATTTATAACAGCAAGTAATTGTTTTAAAAAATAATTTGGTCTTACACAGAACTAAATTAGCAACTCAAGCATATATTCACATCACATCAATTGTTTCTTTTTATTAATGAAAATTTTAATAAATTCAATCAAATTTTTAATATTTTACATTTAAAAAAAAATCGATCACTAACTATTCAAAAACATTGTTGGCATTGCATTCTTGGTAAGATTTTTTATTAGAAAACACTTGGTAAGATTTTACTTTTTCGGAATATTCTAAAAATAAATTCAGCAAATTGATCATGGAGAAAATTTTGGATTTCTATTAGTTAGGATTCGGATATACCTATTTTGAATCAAGTTCTTATTAGATAAACTGCAATATGTAATTTTCTTTGATTTCTATTTAATGTTTGATGTTTTGGATCATTATTATGCTGTACTTATATACCGTTGAGGTTTTATAGGCTTTTTTTTTTTTTTTTTTTTCTATTGAAAACTAGTTGTCTCTCATTTATTTGATAAAATATTTGTGTAAAAAAAATAATATTTATTCATTGTGTACCTTAATTTGACACTTATTGAAGGTATATGGAATATAAATGTATACCCCAAGATATAGCTTATGAATTTCTCTAGAAATCATTTTTTTGTTATTTATATAATTATTCAAAAATATGATGTTTACCTTGATTTGGCACTTATTGAGGATATACATGTATACCTTATGCATATTTATGAATTTCAGTTGAAATTATTTTTTTCTTATTAATATAAGTATTTAGAAATATAGTATTTACCTTAATTTAACACGTATTGAGGATAGACATTGGGGTATATTAGATACCGAGTTCCAAGATAGCTTAAATCAAGGTTAACCAGTGATAAAATTAATACTTGTTCACAAGTGAAAATGTGGAAAGTGATATTTCATTGTCAAATTCTTTTTCGCGGCCGGCCCCTCGCGAGGGGCAGTCGTACTCATAAGGGTGCCACTCGCACCGAGGCCGCCCCTCGCGATAAGACCGCCCCTCGTCGTCTTCCTCACCTTTCTGGAGTTTTTGCCCCCCGAAAATTTTCCAATTTAATTTTGAATTTTCCAACGTTTTTTGGGACTTTTAAGAGTCAAATCCGTTTTTTTCCGTTTCAAATTTAAAGATTTGAATTTAATTGACTTAATTTCTTCCTAAAATCTGAATTTTTTAGGAGAGGGATAAATAGTTTTTGAAGAGAGAAGAGAAGGGGTTTTTTTCTGCGTTTTTTGTTTGAAAGAGAAGAAACAATCAAAACTTCAAGGTTTTTTTTCTGGAGGAGAAATATATTCTTTTGATCGAAAAAATAACACTTGAGGGAGAGAAATTGATTCTATTTTTCTTGAGATTGTGAAAATTGTCCTTTAATTAAAAAGATTTCTTGAGTTTTTTTAGAAAGAGAAAGCTTCAGTTTTCTTTTGTTTCTTGATTTGATTCTCGTAGATTATTGACGAGAAAAACAATTTAGTTCTTGCTTTTCTAGATTGATAATTCTAAAAGTAAATTTTCGGGTCCAATTGCATTTTTTTATTATTTTTTCTTATTATTTTTCACCATTGATGAATACCTTGAAGTTTTGTTGATATGTGATATTTGATTTGCTTTTCATATTTTAATTTGTATATCAAGATGTTATTTCCAATATCTAGCATGAACACATGAAAATATGTTAGAATTACTTAAGATAATGTAGTTTTGATTTAAAAATTGAAAGAAAAAAGGTACTGTGGGCTTTTCTCACCTTCTTGCCCTAGAGGGGCGGGAGAAGGTAAGGGACGGCCTGCCCGCCCCTTGTGGCCAGGCTGCTCCTAACTTTTATTTTGACTATTTGTGCCTTTTTTAGCTTGTTTTCTCCCGTTTTTGATCCTTTTTGTTCCATGTTCGTGTGATATGCATTTTTTGCATGATTTTAATATTATTTTGTAATTTTTATTTTATTTTAATTATTTTAAGTGATAATTTTTATTTTTATTATTTTATTTTATTTAATTAATTTTTAGATTTATTTACTAACATTAGTTTTTTATTTTTTTTGTCTACAATTTTTATTTTTTGGTTTGAGCATTTTCACTTGTAAATGGGGGGATCCATGGAGATTCGGACGCATCTTTTGGTTTGACTTATTTTTTTGTTATTCTTTATTATTTTTTCTTTTATTCTATTATTTAGTTTAATTTGTAATAAATTTATTTTATTTTATGTACGTTGAAAAGAAAATCATTAAAAATATTTTTTTTAATAAATTGGGTTTTTCTAATAAAATAGGACCAATATCTTAATTTTCAGCCAATAAAATATCATTCTCAAAAGAAGAGTTAATTTTTTTAAATGGGATACTCATCCCGATTTTCTTAAAAATATCTAAAAATAACTCTTCAATTTTTTTAAGTATGCATAAAAAAACCAATATTCCTATTTCAAATAATACCCCGCTTTACGTATAAGTTTTATTTATTTTACTTTAATTTTATTTTAAGTAATTGTATTTTTGTCCCAGATTTTAGTTTTACATTTTCGGGGATTGTATTTTTGTCCTAATTTTATCTTTTAATTTATTTTTGTAGTTTATTTTATTTTATTATTTTACTGCTTTTCTTCAATGCTTGATATGCGTTTAAATTTTAATGTATGACGTGTGAGAGGGACATGTAAATTTAATATTAAAAACTCATGTATAATTAACTAAGATATTAATAAAAGTGAAGTTTCGAATCTTTCTCTGGTTAGACCCTAGAAGTTAGACGAACTTTTTCAATTTTAAATTGGGTAGCGACTCCAAAATATTTCAAATGTGCCTAAAAGTTTCATGAGATTAGATGAACTTCCCCAATGTTCTATTAGGTAGGGATTCCAAAATATTTCATATTACTCGAGATCTATAGAAGCGAGCCCTCTCGGGCCCTAAAAGTGGATTTTTGAGGCTGATCGGGTTTGGCGCGCGTCACAGTGGCGACTCCGCTGGGGATTTTAAAACTTTGCTTCAAATCTGTCTTGGTTAATAATATAATTGGGTTTTTATGAATTAAAATTCAATCTATTTTCAAAAAATTTTGCATTGCATCCATACTGGAGCCTTAGATTTATGCTAGATGGTCCCTTATTTTACCCCGGTGCATTCCTAAAGCACGACTCTACATTCACTCAATGTGGGAAAGTGTTAAGGATAATTACCAGCTCAAGTGTAGTACCTTTTGGTATATCAAATGGAGACCCGATCGGTCATTATATATTGAACAAAAATCAGTTAAATTAAATGGTCTTTCATCAAAGGCTTTCATGCTCCTGTAGGCCCATCTTAATTGAAGTGTTTAAATACATGATGGCCAAAACTCATAAGTATGTGCATTAGACAAGAGGTGTTATGCTGCTGATTTTTCGCCGGGCACCTTTATGTGTTCGATGGGTTCCCCATTAACCCTTAGATAAAACCCATCTAGGAAAGAGACTACATTGCCTCATGTGTGGGAGAGACAAGGTTGGAAAGATCTATTTGCTTGTATGTGTTTGTCTATACTGCATCAGCACGGCCAGGCATTGCATTTCAATCATATATCATCCGAATAAGATGTATTCTGCAACCATCATAGATTTATCCAGGTGGTTTAGAAGTCCCGACGGTCGGCTAAGAAGGACTCTATTTTTTGAAATACCGAGACTAGCGTCAGATTGAGGTTCACATTCACTTTCAGACAGTAGTGAAACATTTTCTTCAGAATTATTAGCAGAAACAAGTATGGCTAAGCCACCAAGAGAGTCTAATACAACCCGTGCAATGATTGCTGAAGAAATGGGTAGAAGAATAAAAGAATTTGAGGCCAGAATGATTGTAATGATGGGGAATCTTACTGTCACTCAAGCGCCACTTGCTGGGCAACAACTCGCTGCTTTGATTGGGGCAAGATGAACAAGGGCCTATTAGAGAGGATCTCCCTGCAGCAGTTGACCCACCTATTGTAGGGCTCAGGGTGACTGCACCTGCTGAGCATAGAGAAGCCCCTAGACCTAAGAATGACTTATTGGAAGAGGAATAAGAGGAGTCGGTGATAGTAAAGGGGAAGTCGCTGAAGTTGGAAGAGGCAATCACTACAAGAAATCAGGGGAATAGAGACGGAAAATAGAGACGGAATTCCGTCTCTAATTGAAAATAGAGACGGAAAAATTCCGTCTCTATTTTGGCCGTCTCTAAATTTAGAGACGGAAATTTCCGTCTCTATTTTTAGAGACGGAAATTATTTTTCCGTCTCTAAAAATAGAGACGGAAAACTCGTTTCCGTCTCTATTTTTAGAGACGGAAATAATTTTTCCGTCTCTAAATTAAATACATATTTTTTTTAATACATTATTAATTATATCGTTTAGTTATATTTAAATGTATTTTCCGTCTTGAAAGCTATTTTCAATACATAATTTTTTTAAATAATAAAACTATAATTGGCAAAATTATATATAATAATATTAATGAAACAAGTATTAAATAAAAATTAAGTAAAATAAATAGAAGTATAAATAGTAATGTATTAATATATATATGTAATAAGACTACAAGCAAAAGTACTTGAAAAGTGTATTAAACAGTACTAACTAAGACGGAGGTGACTGTGGACGATCAGTCGGCGGTACACGAACATTTTGGGCAATGATTTCCTCTAGCCTACCAATGCGGTCCATTAAAGTGTCGACTGTGCCGCGAAGCTCAATAACCTCATTTGTAGTCGCAGCAAGTCTACTCGCCGTTGCCGTAGAGGATGAAGCAGCATGCGAATAACAAGTTTTTGCATAAGAGCCCAAGCCGAAGACCCGTCCACAGCGGTCCCTACCACCAGTTGCGTCGTAATATACTCTTGCATGATCAACATTATCACCATCTGCCTCCTGACTCTGAAGACCCTCTAGTACCCGTTCCTATAATGAAAATTAATCGAATGTTATTTAAGAGTAATCTAAAACTAAAAACATATTGAAATTAAGTTTAACAATTTTAAAAATCATACATGAACTTGTCTAGCTCGATCGGTGACGAATGTGACACCGTCATGATTTCGCGTATGTGTATGCATAAATATCTCATGAGGGTACGGTACTCTGCCCATTCTAGACTCCTGTAAATAAATTATTGGTCAACAATATTTGAAATTAACGTTCATTAAAATTGTATCAAAAGTAATATGAAAAAAGCACAACAATACTCAAAAAACAATAACACTTGGCCATAGATTTAAAAAATTTCGGCAGAGTTTCCCCTTAATTTGTAACAAACTCCCTGCTTAAAAAGCATGAAAATATATATAGAACTGTATTATCCACAATCAAAATCCTTTTCAAACTCCTTACACAACATTTTTCCCATCCTCCTTCATGCAATAAAATATTTAGCCTATTATCAAGATATGATGTATTGCAATCTCAAAAAACAATAACACCTGGACATAAATTTAAAAAATTTCGGCGGAATTTCCCCTTAATTTGTAACAAACTCCCTGCTTAAAAAGTATGAAAATATATTTATAACTGTATTATCCACAAACAAAATCCTTTTCAAACTCCTTACACAACGTTTTTCCCATCCTCCTTCATGCAATGAAATATTTAGCCTATTATCAAGATGTGATGTATTGCAATCTCAAAAAACAATAACACTTGGACATAAATTTAAAAAATTTCGGCGGAATGTCCCCTTAATTTGTAACAAACTCCCTGCTTAAAAAGCATGAAAATATATTTAGAATTGCATTATCCACAATCAAAATTCTTTTCAAACTCCTTACACAACATTTTTCCCATCCTCCTTCATGCAATAAAATATTTAGCCTATTATCAAAATGTGATGTATTGTAATAAAAAATAGCTTGTATAAATTAAGATGTATGAATACTTACGAGTCTGTCAGCATGCTCCCGATGGGTCAACGTTCCTCCAGTGTGTATAGAGACGCTAACTCCCTCTGGAGTAATAGGAAAGTAATACATCCGTTTCCATGGTACTAATTTTTGCTTCCTATTACCACTAATCGACTTGAACCTTGGTTGATTACAAAACTTGCAATCCATTAAATCCACATCATCTCCCCAATAGATCATACATCCGAGTCGACAGCAATCAATTTTTTCTACAGGCAAACCCAGACCCCTAAGCAACTTCTTCATATCATAAAAACTTTCAACCATTTGATTGTCCGATGGCAACGATTCATTGTACCAAGCCAGTATTTCATTTAAACTCCGATCAGAAATATGACCTTCAGATTTAATGTTCAATATTCGAGCCACGGAGCTTAACTGTGTCATACTATCACATCCTTGCCATAATTCCTGGTCAGCAGCATTAAGTAAGTCAAAAACATTTTTGGCTGTTGGGTTCGGTTCCTCTTCTTCATTCCCAACAAAATTGGGTTGAAAAGTATTTCCCGCTGCATCATAAACCATTTGGGCATAAGGATTTTCAGGTGCAAAAACATTGTTTGCCATCAAATTTCCTTCCCCACCATGCAACTCAGATTCAACCATCTCTGGTGCAAATTCCGAATGCACTTCAGCTTCAACTGTATTCGGCCCAAATTCCGAACTTCTGGACGTGCTACCTATTATTGGTTCTCCATGCCTTGTCCATTCAAAATAATTGGGCACAAATCCCTTCTTCAGCAAATGTAGATGCACATCCTCCGTAGGTAGATAACACCTATGTTTACACTTTTTGCATGGACATCTAATTTTCAAACCGTCCATATATGCAGGCTGAGATCTTGCATACTCAATGAAATATTGAACGCCTTCAGCAAACTCAAGATTAATGAAACCATCAGGCGTTAGTCTTCTATACATCCAACTTCTGTCTAAATTATTCATTATTGTTAAACTGTAGTGCAACAATAAAAAATACATAATTAGTACCAAAGCATTCCAATTCTCATAATTAAATTCAATTCTATTATATAATCTATTTCTTCAATCAATTTAATGCATAATTAGTTATGCAATAAGTTCTCACATCTAATCCACGGTAAATATTTATTATTATCAAATTCAGTTTGATATTGAAAAACTGACCTTTCGTCATATACCAGTCGGTCAGGGAGCTAGGGGGCAGGGGATAGAAAAAACGTGTGATGCGAAACTGATCAGCGGTCGATACCGATAACGGCGGGGTACATGAAACAAGATATATAATTTCATTTAAAAAAATTACATTTACTCTGACAACTATATATAATAGAATTCATACATGACCATTTCACAATAAATGATTGGACCACTCAAGTAGTTGGAACAGCCATAGATATAAATCTCAGAGGTCCTTTCATTAATCTAATTGGGACCATTATAGAATTAACTGCACTAACATAATTCAATCTCATCTTAGAAAATAAAAAATAAGGAATGGCTATGAGAGAGTAAAGAGGCAATTACCACTTTGAGAAGCAGACGTCTAAGTTGAAGTTTCTGTATCCCTGAGACTTTCTGTGCTACAATATCACTGACAGCTGACAACACCCCTGCTGTAATTGCCTGCATTCCGATTCAATTATTCCAAAGTCAGCTAATCACATACCACAATGCTAAAAAATAAGAACAACTTAAACTCCATGGTAACCGTAAATTAGCTAGTTGAGCTTAAAACTCCATTAATTCGAGAAACCAAAAAGATCTAAACTTTCATATCCAAAAATCAATCAAGCAAACCCACAAAAATAGAGGTGGAATAACAAAAGCAAAGTAAAAACCTATAAAGAGAGAAAGAAAAAATAGTAGAGAAAACTTAGTCAGCTAAATCATCGACCACATGCTCAAAATTAAGAATAACCTAAATTCCATGGAAACTGTTAATAAGCTATATGAGCTCAATTTTCCTATAATTTGGGAAAGCAGAAAGATTCAAACATTCATCACACCCCAGCCTCAATCAAGAAGACGCACAAAAAATAGGGGTTGAATAAGAAAAATAAACTATAAAACAAGTAGTAACAAATAGAAGAGAAACTCTGTACCCACAAATAAGCAAGTTTAGCTCAATATTCAATTAATAAGGGAAACCAAAAAGATCAAAACTTTGATACTCTCTACACTCGATCAAGAAGACCCACAAAAAAAAGTAGAGGTGTAAAGAACAAAATCAGAAAGAAACAAATAGTAGGAATATTAATATAGTATACGTGATTATAGTATACGTAATATAGTTCTTCCCTGTGCAGGTTGTTCACATAGCCTCAAACAAACACATTGAGAAAACAAACATCACAAACTAATGGAGACAATCAAATTTAGATATTATATACAGAAAAAATTCAAGTGCTTTTCAGATGTAATAGCCATTCAATTAATAAGCTCAAGCTCAACCATAGCTCCACATTCCTGACCTAAAATTAGTTCATGATTGCAAAAAATTTAAACTTCTAATTGGTTCTATAAACAAAAAGAGATACCAATCAAAGTTACAATCTTCTTTCAACACCACTAATAATTAATTACATTTTAAGTATAATAATTCAAAAAAAAAAAAAAAATTATTACCTGATGCTGCAGAACTGGCCGGAGGAGGAACGCCGGAGCAGACGACGGGTCGGAGAACAACACCGGCGACGACTCGTCGGGGGCAAGGGCACCGGACGACGATGGGCAACGTACAGGGGGCAGCGGCAGAGGAGGAGAAAGGGAAAAGAAAGAAGAGGGGAAAAAAAGAAAGAGGGGGGAAAACGCTTACCTCACCGGCTTCTACTCGATGGCGGCGGTGGGAACAAACGCCGGATGGACGGCTCGGGCAACGGAGGGAGGAGGCAGCGAACACAGGGAGCAGAGAGGAGAGGGGAAAAGAAAGAGGGAAAAAAGAAAAGGAATTAGGTCTAAAAACCCGAAAATTAGAGACGATATTAAATTCTGTCTCTATTTAGAGACGGAAATCGTCTTCCGTCTCTAAAAATAGAGACAGAATCACTTTTTCATCTCTATTTAGAGACGGAATGACTTTTCCATCTCTATTTAGAGACGGAAAAATCATTCCGTCTCTAAATAGAGACGGAAAAGTAATTCCGTCTCTATTTAGAGACGGAAAAACTATTCCGTCTCTAAATCCCGTCTCCAATTTTGGCGGGAAAAAATCGCGCCATATTTAGTGACCAAATTTAGAGACGGAACAAATTCCGTCTCTAAATAGAGACGGATACAAATTTCCGTCTCTAAATAGAGACGAAAATTTCTTTCCGTCTTTATTTAGAGACGGAAAATGATTTCCGTCTCTATTTAGAGACGGAATTATTTTTTCGTCTCTATTTCTAATTTTTCTTATAGTGAATGGAGAAAAATGGAGGAGAAGTTTGAGTCAATGACACGAATGATGACCGTGAAAAGGCGAATGAACCCTAAAGATCGAAAGTTGGATGGTGACGATCTAATCCCCTAGAACTTCAAGATGCCTAACATTCCTAAATTTGAAGGTACTTTCGATCCTGTGACGCACATCAAGCAGTATTCATTAGTGATGAAGGGGACGATCCCTAACCAGGAAGTAGAAGATAGAGTACTTCTGCCCGAGTTTTACAAGGGTTGCAATTGATTGGTGTCATGGGTTAGACAGGAGGTCCAAGGAGGATTAGGGCTTATTGACTGAGGAGTTCCGTAGGCAGTATGACTGCAATACCAGGATGGAGATCACGCTGAAGGATTTGGTGTTGCTACAATAAAAGATAGGGGAATCTTTCAATGAGTACCTCACTCGGTGGAGGAATTGGATTATAGAGATGAAGCATAAACCTAATACTCCTGATCAGATCCATTTATTCATTCAGAATGCTAGCCCATACTTGAAGGAAGGTTGAAGGTAAAGGGACTCAAGGATTGGGAATCCTTGAAAGATATCACTATAGAAGATGAGGGCAAATATCTGGTAAGGAAGGAAAGCAGTGAAGCTTATGCTAAGAAAGGCTATAATAACCAGAGGAAAAATAAGTCAGCAAGCTCCAACAGTGGCAACAGGACTGGGAAAACGGCTAAGGTTTCGGTTACAGGGGTGAATCAGAGGTATTTTTTGAATTTGGATCGACCTTTGTCATGGGTATTGAAAAGACTGGTAAAGGAAGGGAAGTTGCAACCTTTACCAGCCAAGCCAGCTAGAACCCAAGGGCAGTCGGGGCATAAAGATAATGAATATTGTGCATTCCACCAGCATACTGGGCATATGACAGACCATTGCACGAGACTGAGACACCAAATTCAGGATCTGATTGACAGTAAATAGATCACTGATCCTAAACAAAGGGAGAGTAAGAAGATATGCGGTTATAATGTCATGCCATCGCCTGTCTTTATGATTGGGTCAAGTCTACCTGAGTGGTATATCTTGCGAGACTTATATAGTAATGAGTACGTTATTATCACTCACCCTAAGGCAAGTGAAGAAGGGATTCCCGTGGTGATGATAGATTATTGATCCATTAGTGAGAGTGGAGAAGAAGATAAAGGAGAGGTGAAAGGCAAAGAATTTATGGATCCATGGGATTCAGAGGAAGAGGAAAAGAGAGTTGGGGCTGTAACCAAAAGTAGAAGAGTGGTTCCAGAAGTCAAGAAATTGCAGTATCCAGTGCAAAGACCTGTGGAAAAAGAGTCGAAAGAGAATCCCATAATGAAGCAGTTGAAAAAGACCACGATTCAGATATCCATTTGGGACCTTTTGAGACAGTCCCCTTCACACAGGCAGAAGTTAATTAAGGTCTTGTGTGAATCTACTATGGCCACCACAATTTTTCCATTCGAGTTGCTAGACCTTGTTAAGGGTGGTTCAGGAGAGAATTTGGTATGCTTTGACGCTGACTTACCAGCTGAAGGCCCAATTACAATCGGCCACTGTATATCAAGGCATAAATTAATGACAAGCACACTACTTATTTTATGGTTGATGATGTCTCGTCCATAAGCGTCTGCCCTTTAGTGGCACTTCAGGCTTTTGGATTAGATAAAAGTATGCTGAGTAAGTCTGATCTGACCATTACAGCCTATGATAACTCTCGGAGACAAGCATCAAGAACTTTCAGAGAGCTAGTCAAGACTGGGCCTATTGAAATGAAGGCAAAATTTATGGTCTTGCCCATCCTAGTGAACTTTTTAACTCTACTCGGATGGCCATGGTTCCACAAGTTGGGAGGAGTACCGTCTACCCTGCACTAAATGATTATACCAGTGGGTAGGTGGAAATATTATACTAGGCTTCAAAATCTTCAATGACATCTTCAACTCGGACATTGGAGTTATCAAATCCGTAGAAGGCTTTTGGGATGAAGAGATCATGACCCAATGCAGTATCTGGGACAGGGATGGGCTAAAAGAGATCGTTACTAAAAAATTGCTAGGCACTAGGTTGAAGGGAAAAGAGAAAGTGGGGATTGAAGCACTAGAGCCAGATTTGAAGATCCAAGATTTGAGGATTTCGTTGGAGGTAGTTGAAAAACCTCTGCAAAGCCAAAAAACCAATGAATAGTTGGCTGCGACATCTGTGTCGACGAAAAGTGAAGATAGTAGTTATTTAGATAGTCCTTTTATTCCATAACTTTTTAATAATGACAATGTTAATGTTTCTAATTATATCAATGAGACGAATAACTTTGCTTACTTGTGTGATATTTCTAATGATTTCATTTCACATGATGATAAACATGATGCATTCATTTTTTATATTAATTCAACAGATACAACTGCATTTAATCTAGGAACTTTAGAGAACCCAAAGGAAATTTTGATAGCATCAAACATAACTCCTGAGAAGAGGTTCAAATTTGAGAGAATCTTAAAAAAATATGAGAAAGTCTTTGCCTAGACCTACAAAAACATGCCGAGAATTGACCGAGACATCGCCGAACATACCATTCCAACTTACCCAGAGTGTAAACCAATCAAGACAGCCTTCATCATTGAGTGGGGTACATTTGTCTACAGGGTCATGCCTTTTGGGTTAAAGAACGCAGGAGCAACATATCAAAGAATGAGCACCAAGATTCTCGATGACTTGATCATAAGGAAGTGGAGGTGCATTTAGATGACATGATGATCAAGTCGACTACCAGAGAAGGTCACTTTGGGGCTCTAGAAAAGTTCTTTCAAAGGATCAATAAGTACAATCCGTGCCTCAATCCTAAGAAATGCATTTTCAGAGTTACCTCGGGTAAACTTTAAGCCATGTCGTAAGTCAGAGAGGAATTGCAGTGGATCCTGATAAAGTCAAGGCGATTAGAGAGATGCTGGTGCCTCAAAAAGAGAAGGAAGTTAGAAGTTTCCTGGGAAAGCTTCAGTACATCAGCTGGTTTATTGCCAAGCTAGCTTCGATATGTGAGCTGATCTTCAAACTTCTCAGGAAGAATCAACCAGTTGTGTGGAATAGTGATTATCAAGTGGCCTTTGATACTATTAGGGATTATCTCCTAAATCTATTAGTCTTAAGACCGTCACAGCCTGCCAAACCTGTAATCCTATATCTAGCAATAGAAGATACTTCAGTGGGTGCCATGATGGCTCAAGAAGATGAATATTGAGTGGAGTTTGCCATTTATTATCTTAGCAAGAAATTCCTGCCATGTGAAGCCAAATATGCTGAAGTAGAAAAGATTTGCTTAGCAGTAATCTGGGCCTCTAAAAAAGTTGCGACACTACTTTCACTCCTTCAGTGTACAGGCGGTCGCCAAACATAACCCACTCAAGTACCTTCAGAAAGCGCCCTCTCTATTAGGAAAAATGGAAAGATGGTTGTTACTGTTACAAGAATTCGATGTAGAATACATCACTAGGAAAAGATTTGATTAGCAGTAATCTGGGCCTCTAAAAAGTTGCGACACTACTTTCACTCCTTCAGTGTATAGGCAGTCGCCAAACATAACCCATTCAGGTACCTTCAGGAAGCGCACTCTCTATTAGGAAAAATGGGAAGATGGTTGTTACTGTTACAAGAATTCGATGTAGAATACATCACTAGGAAAACCATCAAGGGAAGGGTTGTAGCCGAGTTCTTAGCTGAACGTCTTATTAAAAGAGACTAGTTTGAATACAATTTCCCAAATGAAGATATCGTGGCCAAAGCAGTACAAGGGTGGTAAATGTTTTTCGATGGGGCAGTTAACAACAAAGTTGCAGGAGCATGGATTATTCTTACAACCCCGGATGGTGAGAAGCTACTGTTAGCCAAGAAGTTGAGGTACAAGGCTACCAATAATGAAGCCGAATATAAAGCTTGCATTTTTGGGTTGAAAGCACTGCTAGCTCTGGGAGCAAAGACCGTGGAAGTCTTCAAAAATTCATCCTTAGTAATCCATCAAATCAGAGGGGAGTTGTCAGTTAAAGAAGAGAGGCTATTGCCCTATGTGAAGTACTTGAGAATGTTAAGTAGCTAGTTCAAGACTTGCACTTTTCACTTTGTCCCTAAGGGTGAGAACCAATTGGCTGATGCTCTTGCGACTTTAGTGTCCATGTGGGATAATCCCACAAGGTTGTTATGAGACCCGTTCCGATCTCTAGTTTAGAAAAGCCTTTTTTTGAAACCTAGCAGGTGATGGATGTTGAAGTTATCTATGAAAACCCTTGGTACTACGATATTCAGAACAATTTAGAAAGATCAGTTTTTCTAGAAGAAGCCACCAAGAAGGACCAAAGAATGATCCAAAAGCTATCTACCCAATTCATGAGTGTAGATGGCACAATGTACAAAAAGCAAGTTGATGGTATCCAATTGAGATGTTTGGCTGAGAAGGAGGCTGAAAAGGTTATGAAGGAGGTTCATGTAAGAGTCTACAGGGCTCACATGAATGGCTTAACTTTAACAAAGACGATCATGCACTAAGGGTTTTATTGGCTCACGATGGTTACAGATTGTTCAAAGTACGTGAAGCAATGCCAGTTATGCCAGCAATACACGGATTTGAGACATGTATCAATTTTAGAGCTACAAAACTTGACATCTCCATGGCCGTTTACAGCTTGAGGAATAGATATCATAGATGAGATACGTCCTACCGCTTCTAATGGGCACAGGTTGGGCAGAAAAATAAGAATGTGAAAAGAATACTGGCCAATATAGTACAAAACTAAAAAGAATGTGAAAAGAATACTGGCTAAGAATACTAGCCAAGATGGTACAGAACTAAAAAAATTGGGCAGAAAAACTACCTTTTGCACTTTGAGGTTATAGAACCACCATCAAAACCTCTACGGGAGCAACACTATTTTCTCTGGTATAAGGAACTAAAGCAGTGTTGCCGGTTGAGATCAAACTGAGATCTTTAAGAGTGGTTATGGAAGCCAAGATTCCGGAGGCAGAATGGGCACAACAGCGATTACTGCAGTTGAATCTATTTAATGAGGATAGGTTGCGAGCTTATTATCACAATTTGGTCTATCAGAAAATATTAGCTTGGTCATTTGGTAAGAAGGTATGAAAGCACTTGTTGAAAAAAGGGGATCTAGTCTTCAAGCAGATAAGGCCAGGGGTGCCAGACATCCGGGGAAAATTTAGGCCAACCTGGGAAGGTCCATTCGTGCTAAAAAAGTTGTTAACAAAGGGAGCAGCGATTTTGACAAACAGCGATGGGAATGAGTTTAAAGACCCAGTCCATATCGACAGACTAAAAAGGTTCCATGGCTAAAAACTAAGAAAAATAAAAAAAAAGAGAATAAATGTCCTGCGGGTCAAAAATCGAAAAAAGCGGCCTTGCTAAAATTTGGCCCCCTATCAGGGTGAAAACCGAAAAAAGGCATTTTGGACAAAAATTAAAGGCCAAGAGAAAATGTTCAATTGAGAAAACCCAAGAGGGTCAATTGATAACAAGAATTTGATGCTTACAAGATCTATCCTGAGATTAAGTGTAGTCTTGTACTTTTGAGTTTTTGTCAGTTGAGGATCATGTATGATGAAAACATATGGAAATGTACACTATTTTACAATGAATAAAAGAAATCAATTTGCATTCTCATTAATTTTTAGTTCTGTTATAAAAAGAAATGCATCATTTATTTATCCAATGACTATTCTCTAATCGTCTTCGTCAGCCAGGTGTCTAAGCCAATGTGACCTGTTGTCTATAGTAGGGCTAAGTACACATCTCTAGTACTCAGCCAAGGTGGCAAAGTCGCAATCCTCTATTCTTAGGATGATAGTCTTCATGGGTAGCCATACCTAAAAAAAAGAACCGTTAGAGATAAAAACCGTAATTGGCTCTCTAAGCAAAAGTTAGGCCAAAAGGCAGGGTAAAAACCTGAAAACAGGCAGTCTGTCCTACAAGAAAAAATAAGAATAAGAAAAAGCCGCTAGAATGGGTTGGGTCCGCTCTAGGCAAAAATTAGGCACAAGTTATGCGAAAATCCAAAAATGACGTATTTCCCAACAAGAAAAGGCAGTGTGAAAACCCACAAGGGGCGCACTACCTTTAAATAATGACAAATATTAACCGGAGCAATAAGGGGCTTCCAGTCATAAAAGCGGCAGGATGGATGCAAAGAGCATTCAGGCCGAGAATGGTCTCCACCTAAATCACCGAAAATGGGGTCAGTCCGCGATGAATACTATCCCGCCGAGTGAGGGCCACCCTGGCCGCCCCTCAAATTGGAAGTTGCTTGGGCAAATCTATCTCCTGCATTTTGTATGGCTCATGCATTCTCACGCGCATAATTTACCCTTATGCATTTCTTTTTTTTTAATTTTTACAGGAAAATTTGAAAAGCAAACCCCAAATTTTCAGGGAGTAAAAAAAAGAAATTATCGTGGGGTGGGCTGATGATGTCAACTCGGGCCTCGGCCACTGAAGCTCGGGCTGGCCACCCCGCGGAGGAGGGTCTAAAATCCCTCCTCCCAGCCGCCCCTCGTTCCTTTTTTCTTCATTTTTCTATTTTCACGCTTCTCTTTGCTTTAATTCGGTTTTTCATCCATATCTTCTCCATCTGTGCTCCGATTTACGTACCGCTTGCGCCAAAATGATCTTTGTTCAATTGTCTACATAGCGATATAATTTTTTCAAGTTTTCTTCAGCTTTTTTAGTGGCCATTTCTACTACCAGGTTAGTTTTCAATGTATTTTCTTTCTCTTAATTATTTTATTTTGTATACTTTTATGTTAAAAATATATTTTAAGTGGCCATTTCGACTACCAGGTTAGTTTTCAGTGTATTTTCTTTCTCTTAATTATTTTATTTTGTATATTTTTATGTTAAAAATATGTTTTAAGTGGCTATTTCGACTACCAGGTTAGTTTTCAGTGTATTTTCTTTCTCTTAATTATTTTATTTTGTATACTTTTATGTTAAAAATATATTTTAAGTAAATGTATGACAAAATATAAAGATTTGGCGAGAAAAAAAATGTGTGCATGGGTGTGACGAGCGCCGAACCTCGTGGCTTCCCGAAAGCCTGCTTTAAGGCGATTGGGAGAGGTTCATAAAAACTTGTAAGGTATTTACAAGTGCGTCTATTCTGGGCAACAAAGAGGTTTCTTGGAGTCGCCATCCAATAGAACATTGGGAAGGGTCGTCTAGCCTCAGCGAGCCTAAGACGGCGCATACATATCCATCTTGGGCAAACCAGAGAGATCTTGGAGGTCTCAACCTCTACCCCCTGGAGCCTAGGATTATGTAAATTAAGCCTTTTGAAGGGGAACAAGAGATATTTTGGAGGTTCCAGACCTCTAACCTCATTGAGCCCAAGACCAGAGTGAGTTCGGGACTTCTCATTTATTTTTACCTTGATTAATTTCATAATTAAGTTTTGAATTCATTGTTTGATCAACTTTCCACACGATGCATTTAATTAAGGCGCAATCATTCACGTCAAAAGCGATAAATAAAGCATTATTAAAATAAACATCCTCAAAATAAATTATAATAAACCTAGGGGCGGAATACAACCCCTATTATAAAAAGAACAATATATAAATCATACAAAAATCGGGATATTTATTTGGAGTGAGGACATTGGTCCTGCCATGCATATTTATTACAAGCTGATTTTTGAGTAGTGTTGGTTTTATTGGCTAAAAACGGGACTTTAGTCCCTGGCTTTCGAAAAAATCCCAAATTAATTATTAGAAAACATTTGGTCCTTTTTTACCTTAACGACATTAAAATAATTTTCATAATAAAATGAATAAAATCAAAGGGGTAAAGAAAGAACCCGGATGGGAAGCCTCAGGTCAGCGCGGCCACCCTCATTAACCACTCCAATTCCAACATGGTCAGAAAATAACTCATAGAAATAATCATGTTAGTGTCAAAATCGTGAATAAAATAAAGAAAAGTAAAATAACAAGAAACTTTAAAAGGAATGAGTTAAAAGATAAAAGGGGTAAAAATAAATTAAAAACATGAGAATTTGCCTAGGGACGGCCTCCTACACAATACCGAAGGCCGTCCCTAATGTGACCGGCGGACGGAATGGAGCGTCACCCACGTCCTGTCTCTCAGAATAGAGACGGGCGTCGGTAACCACTCTGCCCGTCGGTCACCTCTGGTTGCAAAAAAAAAATTAAAAAGCCTTTCAAAATTTCAATTCTTTTAAAAAAAATTATTATTACAAAAAAACAAAAAAACAATTAATATGAGTCAAGTTAAATTACACAAATATTAGTCCATAATGTTTACCCTCGGATTTTACCTTTTTGGGTGAATGTCGAATGATTTTGGTCCCTGCACGCTCCACAAGGATCAAGTAAAAAATGGATCAAAGAAAGAGAATTTATGTTTTTCTTTCTTTGACAATTTGGCAGCGATCAAGTATTTGAATTAGCTGGATTGATGGAAACGAATGAATTTCGTTACCTCAAATTAACTTAATTCACAAGAAGAATTTGAGAAAAAAATCAATTAACTGAAAGAATTTTTATTAAATAAAATTCTGAAAATAGTAGAGATTTTTTAGATTTTTGTAAACTGCTCACAAAAGATTTCCCTTTAAAAATTTGCCAATCTCTCAAAATTTGCTAATTTTTCTCCCAAAAAATTTATTAATTCTTCTAGCCAAAAAATTTATTAATTCTTCTAACCCCTTCTAATGAAATTCAATCCACTATTTATAGAGTTTTTAGGAGATAATTAGGATAAGCATCAATTTAAAGTTTGAACTTTAAAAGAATTTTAAAATTCATTTTTAACAAAATATCTCATCCAAAACTCATCCCAATTTGAAAGATAAAAGCTTATCGGATTAAATTTTATCAAATCCGGCGTTATCTGATCAAATCCACTACCGACGGCCGTCCCTATAACTACCGACGGGCGTCCCTAATGAGGGTACGCGTGGAAATCTGGACACAGACGGGCCAAGGCGCGGGACTAGGGACGGGCATCTCTACGCCGACACGTGTTCGCCGCTTATACTACAAACGGGGCCGTCCCTACAACATATAGAGACGACCTGTCTATCCTACCGACGACCCGTCCCTATATGCTAGAGACGGGGAACACCAAATAGAGACGGGTGTCCCAACTCCGATGGCCATCCCGTTCGAGAAGCAAAATCTCATTTTTTTAAGCCAAATTCTCAAACTCTTTCAAAACCTCATGCTATAGAAAAATATTTTAATCCTTGTGAAACTGAAAGACGAAAACCTCCGAATTCTATCCATTTATCCGAAAACCGACATTGATCTTTTCATCGGGTAACTCTGATCTGGACTGTTTCAGGACCCGGTGTCTATAATGGGATTGGTAGACACTGCCAACGTAAGTAATAATGTGAAAAGAAAGGAATAAAGAAAAAATATATGGAAAGACACGTGAAAAAATATAGCATGAAGATGAATAATTTTATTTTTGTAAGATAATGAACAAATGTTAATTTTTAAATTATTTGTAGCATAATTTTAGTCACTGCATTATTATAATTCATGTTGAATTTATTGCTGGAACCTGTGGCCTATTCAATATGCTTTTGCATGCAGGAGGTTAGGCATATTTTAGCTGAAATGCTGCCCAAATTTTTTCAAAGATTGTGAAAGTAATTGCATAATTGCATCATGTCAATATTGTAAATAATGTGGTACTAACATGTGATTTGTTTGCGTAGCTTAGAAAATAATTAATTAAAGCATTGTATATATAGTTGAACTAATTATTTGAATTTTTTTTAGGATGCCTCCACGACGCATTCCACCTCGGGAACCTGAAAACATCCCACCTCCGGACTGGATGACTGGCGCGCAAAGACAGAGACTCGACCCATTGTGCCACTCGCAGTTCTTATCCTGTAGGTTCCTGTCCCGACCATTCTTAGAATAGATGGGCATGTGGGAGGAGGTTAGAGCCCTGTTAGTAGTGATAGGCTAGATTGAGTTTCTTATGCCAGCTTACCTCACCTACCCATAGGTTACCAGGGAGTTTTTGGCCATGATACAGTACAGAGGGTTCTTGAGACCAGATATAGAGCCCGAGGTTATATCATTTCGGGTAAGAGACAGAGGTTATTCGATAAGTTACAGAGACTTTACACAGATCATGGGTGTTTCGACTGGAGACCATGTGCCGATGATAGGACTGTCCTGGCACATTAGTGGGAGATGATTACGGTACCTGAAGCCCACTATGATCATAACAAGGTGAATAGTACCATGTTGGCTTCGCAAGTTTTTTGATACATTCAGAGGGTTTTAGCTAGTAGTTATCTGGGCCGAGTTAGCAGTCCTGGTCCCATTAATGCCACAGAGATTTAGAGCTTATGGACCATGGCGATAGGTACATAGCTCAACATTAGCCATGAGATCATGGCCGGTGTAGACACTGGGTCTTGGGGCGGCCCAGATTGAAGTTACCCAATGATGAGAATAATGCCTATTCACAGGCAAAAGACAAATGGAAGTGATAGTTTCCTAAAAAAAGTATAAAATAAAATATATTTCATTTTTAAAGTTGAAATTAAAATTTTAAAAAAAAAATTGGGGCTGTGTTGTGAGGCCCATCTCAACGTGAGATGCAGCCTCACGTTAGTGAGACCCATCTCACTAACGTGAGATGCAGCCTCACGTTGGTGAGACCTGCCTCACACGCTACCCTGCCTCCAGTGCCCCTTTTCCATTATTTTTGGGATTTGGTTGGAAATGGCAGGCGGCATGTCTGATTTGGAAAGGAAAAAACTTGATTTGGAAAAGGGAATCAAGGGTTTTTGGAGAACGAATATACCTAGGAAACCCTAGTTTTTCACTGGAGGTATAAAAAGAAAAAGTTTAGAAACTGAAAGGAGGAGGTTATACTGAAAGAACACAGAGAAAAGAGCTTGGAGAGCAAGAAAAACGATTTTTGTTCTAAAAAGCATTCTGAGTTTGTTTCTTGAATCCAGGAAATTAATTCTTGTCGTTTGAGATTCAATCGTCTTTGGTTTTTTCCTTTAACGTGACCTTCATTTCAAAAGCTTTTATCAGTCTCTGTTTTCATTTTTTTAACAAAATCAAAGAGGAAACCCGCATTTCTTCATCTGCAAATCTAAAGCCAATATCTAAGGGTAAATACTGGGCTCCTCTTCTTCCATTCCTCTTTTTCATCTCGTATTTTTCTTTACTAAGTTTCTCATGATGTACATACTGTATATATTTGTTGTTTGGTTTTATTAGTCTATATATTGTATATTTGTTGCTGTTAGTTATTGGACATGAATCCTAAATATTTATTTTGACTAATCTGCATGTTTGTCTTTCTGTTATGCATGTATTTGATAATATATCATTGTGTTTGCTGACCCGCTACGTTCTTTGTTCACCTCTGTTTTTGTTTGTCTGAGTCGCGTTTTCACCTCTTTGACTGGGTCGTATTTTTCGATCGGATAATGTTCTGTGTCTGAGACGTGCTTTGATTTTTTGTCCGGGTCATGATATTCCGACCGGATCGTGCTCTTTGTCCGAGTCGTTCCTCTATTCTTTTTCCGATCAGATCGTGTCTCCTGTTTGCCCATTCGGGTCGTGCGTTTTTGCACGACTCCCGCCCCCGGTCAGCAGCCTTCACGACTTGTGCATTTTTGTACAAGTCGAGAAGGCCCTGCACGACTCGTGCACCCCTGCACGACTCGTGCAAGGATGCACGAGTCGTGCACTCACTTCCCATTTCCATCTTTACATTTCTTTTTCTTTACATTGCATTTTCACTATCTTGGGCCAATCTACGGTGATTTTTGTCCTTTAACATTGCCTTTCACGTGATTCACTTATCTTATTTTATTCTAGTTTTCTTCATTTATATGTATTTTATTCTCTTTTGTTTTATTGTTTTATTTTACTTAATTTCATTATTTTGTTATTTTTATTTAGTTTAATTATTATTATTATTATTAAATCATATTTTTGCATGGTCTGCTAACTCGTGGGTCATTGCTACAGTATTGTCTTCTTGATCATGCCTATATTTTTCATATTTCACCTATTTAATTCTCTTCATTTTACAAAAGTTCCATTTTATCATTTTATTGTTTTTTTTTATTTTGTTAATATATTTTGTATGTCATATTAATTTATAAAATTTATTTAGTTTGAATATCATCATTATTATTGTTATTTTATATTAATATGTTTATTATTATTATTATTATTATTTTAATTTGTTAATTTTCATTTTGCATGTATATTTTCATGGGCCATTGCTATAGTGCCTTTTTATTACTATACACATTTACTGTTCACCTTAGGCCACTTCTACAATGCTCCTTTTATTTTTAAATACATGAATTCCGTGGGCCATGCCAATCCTTTCTTTTGTCATATATCCTTTGGTTCATTCTTTTGTTATATATCCTTTGGTTCGCTTATTGTCGTTTATTTATTTCATTTGTTTTCATGTTTCACCATCATTATTTATTATTATTGCTACTGCATGATATAATATAATATATATGTATGTCACCTTTGGGTTACTTGTCTTTATTTTTGTCTGTATTTTATTTTCTACTTATTTACATACCCGGTAATTTTATTAATGTTGTTTTAATTTTATTTATTTATTTATTTGTGGTAATATTATGAGGTACTTTATCGCCTATATTATTTAATGGATTGATTAACTGATCGTTTGAATTGATTAATTTATTCACTTAATTGCTTGTTTATATTATATCATTTATTTGATATAATTTACTAACATTTTATTTTATTCTTTTTTATTGCCCCAAAATTTATTTATTTCACCTTGAGTGACATTTCCGAGCGGGCCGGAGGATCGGAAAATTAAAGACCTTCGGAATCTGGGATTGCATTTCGAATTATTGTATTTCCTTTATTATTTTGTTTTTTATGTTGTATGTAAAAATGTATTTTATATTCATCCGCATTATAGAAAATCATGTTTTTTACAATAATTAATAACTTGAAATTTTTCTTAATAAAATGGACCAATGTCCTATTTTAACCAAATAAAATCTCACTTTCAAATGGAAAACTAATTTTTATAAAATGGGATCACTCATCCCGGTTTTCTCAATCAATGCCCAAAAACAGTTCTCCAACCTTTTTAAGTTAATAAAAATGAACCAATTGTAGACACCGGGTCCCGAGGCGGTTTAAGATCAGGATTACCCGATGATGAAAATAATACTTGCTCATAGGCAAAAATGTCGAAGATGATGTTTTTCTTGTCGAGACTCTCGTTTCTTTAAATAAAACTAGATAAATAAATATAAAAGAAAAAAATTATTATAAAAAATTATTATAAAAAATTAAATTAAAAAAATTAGGAAGTGTTATTTTTTATATATCAAATAATTTTGATTAAAAATATATATTTAAAAAGGAATTAAATATACATTTAAGAATAATAAAAAAAAGAATTAAATTAATTAATTAAAAATATATATTAAAAAAAAAGAAATTAAATTAATTAATTTCTTAAAAAAAGGGAAAAGAAAGCGTTGAAAAAAAATTAATTAAATTAATTAAAAAAAGAAAGTAAAACTTACCATTTTATGGCCTCCCATGGGGAGGCCGCTCGTCACTGCCCCGCATGCGCTCATGCCCTTTTCCGCGTGCTCTCTCACCTGCAAAGAATGAAAAAAATCAGGTATTTTCATATTTTGGGGTGATTTTGAAAGAATAAAAATTGAAAAGTTAATTTGCCTTTTTCTATTTTGGGAAGACAGAAAATTAAAAGGGTTTTGGGTCTTCATTTTTAGAGGAGGCTGAATGTTTCAAAGAAAAGAGAGAAGGTTTTCTCTCAAGCAAGAAAGGCAGACGAAAATAAATTTTTAAAAATTCTTAGAAATTTAACTTTTATTCGTCTCTCAAAAATCTTTTTATTTTGGTTTGATTTGAGTAAGGAAAATTAATTTCCTTAGCTTAATCACTCAATCAAAAATTATTTTTTTGAGTTTTTTTGTGTTAAAAATTTAGTTTTTTTCTCAAATATTTTGGTATTTTTTTTACCGCAAACTCGACAAGTGGACGGATTGAGACATCCTATTTTCGATCTATAAATTATGAGCGTAAATATTTTTGGACCCGTTCTCATTTATTTTGTTCATTATTTATTGTTGTTAACATTGTTCTTTTTGTTATTATTAATATGTTTATCATCTACCTCTGGCGTTTTTAATTTGGTTGCTACTGTTTACATATTATGTGTGTGGTTTTTATTTGATTTTTTGTGGTTTTAACTTGATTATTGGTACTCTATTTTGGGCTTCATTATTATTACATATCTGGCGTTGCTTTATAATCACCATAACACTACCTCATTATTTTGCCATTGTTGTTATATTATCATTAGTATGTTCATGCTCACTGTGATCCTCATTATTATTATTATTATTATTATTATTATTATTATTATTATTATTCTACCACTATTATTATTATTATTATTATTATTATTATTATTATTATCCTGTTGCCTTTACTATTATTATTATTATTATTATTATTATTATTATTATTATTATTATTATATCACTATTATTACTCCCCCGTTTGTAATGGCACAAATACTGGTCTACAAGTGTCAGTGCATTATTTCAGTGTTATCATGATAATTGCAGCGTCAAACAGTGTAGAGAGTGAGTTTACCAGTGTCAAACTTCAGTGTTAAGCGTGTTAAAAATATAGTGATTCCGAGTCAGGTGACACCGGAGTGGCTGTACAGCAAACTCGGTTGTCTGGCGCCCAAAAATTTTAATTTCGTAAAAATGATCTGTGGGTCATAAGGAGTCTAATTGTGAAATCAGAACTAAAAACGGAGCTAAATCGACCTCCGAAAGTCATTCTGAAGTTAGCCTCCGGTTCGGTTTAATTTGAACCGGGATTTGACCGGGCTTTGACCAAGGGGTTATGAGAGGCTTATGTGGCGTAATAGAAGTTAAGTGTGCTAAATAATGTAATGAAAGTGATTTCTGTGAATTTTGACAGATTTAGAGTTGTATTTTACGGCAGAAGGAAAATTGATCGAATCGGATCGGTTTAAGTGAACTGGTGCCCAAATGGACTCTGATTGAGCTAAAAATTTGTAGGGAACCTATTTTTAATGTTTTAAGATCAATGGAATTAGTTAGAAGTAAAACTGAGGAGAGGAACATATAGATGCTTAAGAAAAGTGGAAATGAACCGAAAAACCAAAATTTTTATTTAAATCGGTTGGACCACTTCAGTTGAACCGGTGACTATAAAAGGAGAGAAATGGCTGGATTTCTCTAGATAAATCTAGCCATTCTTCCTTCAAAACATAACCACTTTTCGCTGTTTTTCCTCCATTTTCATCTCTTCTACTCCAATTTCTCCCCAACTATTAGCTCCCTAACTAAATTTCAGCTCCTCTACAACATTTTGGAAGTGGTTTGAGTCCATTTGGTGCACTGAAAGTAGAGAAATCATGTGAGCAAAGTTTAGGGTGAGTTTTTGGGTTTATGATTTAAGGGGTTTTAATTTATTTCATTGGTCCCTCCGACGGTTTTTGGGCCTATAGAATACGGTTATGAGGTTAAAATTTTCATTTGAAGCTTGGTTTTGATGATTTGTATGTCTTTGAATTCGGCCATAGTAGGTACTTCAAGGGAAAGGGAAGCTCCTCTCACCCAAGTGGAAGAAAACCAATCTTAGAGTGATATAGAGCTTGAAAAAGAGGTTTGTGGTTACTAAATCTACCTATTTCCTAATGTATAAGTTGATTTTTAGGTTATGTTTAAGTGTAGGTATAAGACAGAGATGTGATTAATTAAATCTAACTTGATATTCATGCTTAGAAGGCTTAAATTAGTGGACAAACATGATTAGATGAAATTAAAATAAAGTGGTATGAAAATCACTATAGAGGCCGAATGGTATACCTAAGATAAAATGAGGTTTTAATGAGTTTTAAGGCATGAAATTAATGTTATAACATGTATAATTAGAGTAATTCATGATAGAGTGAATAAAGAAATTAAAAGAAATCATAGTGAAGGAATGATAGTGAGGCCGAATGGTATTAAGTGGATTATAATGGAATATATAATGATATATGGCATGAAAATGGTATACATGATGTGTATAACATGAAATAAGTGTAATTGAGTGATTAAGAGAAATTATAGTGCATAATATGGAATTTTGAACTCTTGGCTGGATGGTACATGTGAGTTTATATATCTGTATTTTGATTGTATATGTAGCATAATGGCATATTATGACTATATGATGATAAATGAGTGTGCATGCAAAGTGGTAAGTGAAAATGAAATGTATGATAAATTATGCATATTGACATAATAAGACAATTATATGAATTTTGAGATAATATTGCCCTTAGTAGTTGTCTGGTAGTGAAATCTAATCCAGGATATAATTGGCTAGCCGTAGGGATTCCACACCGCGGTATGAGTCATGGCGACTCATTATTGATAAGCCAATGAGAGTTTATCACAGTGTACAGTGATATACAGTGTATAATGTAGTACAGTGCAGTGAAATTGGTCTTGCTGGGACCATTTTATAGTGAAATGGGTCTGTGGGGCCCATGTCCCGCATATCCGGTCAGTAGATTTTCTACCGGGTCCATACTAGGGGCATATTGGTAAATATGTGATAAAAATGATTAAAATAATGAAATTGGTGAAAATGAGTGAAAATAGAACTAAAATGAAGTAAATAGAAAGTTTAGGGGTAAAACGGTAATTTTTCTAAAAGTTGATAAAAAAAAGTGGTGGAAATAAATTAAAAGTGTAAATGGAAGGGTAAAATGGTAATTTTGGTAAAATATGATGCTTAAGTAGTGAAACAGTGAAAAAGTGATAAAATAGGGACTAAAATATAATTTGGCTAAATTATAAGTTAAAGAGTGAAAAAATGAAGTAAAAAGGGTATAATTGTAATTAATTAAGTTAATTAAGGGTAAAAGTGGAAAATAAGCATAAATGAAATTATTAGTGTAAATATTTAATAAATAAGGGTATTTTGGTAATTAAGTGTTAAATGAGGACATAAGTGTAATTAAAGTGAACAATTGGATATAATGGGTATTAATGTAATTGTAAGGACATAATGGTAATTAATGAAAAAGAAAGGATATAGTGGGAATTAATGGAAATGTTAAGGACATAAGTGGAAATAAGAGAAGATTAGTGATTAAAATATAATTAATGGGAAATAAAGAATTAAGCGTGCTAGTAATAATGTGATTAATTAAGTGAAATAAGAAGAAATAATAATAAGTGAAAATAATAAGTATATGTATTTATAATATGTTAATTAAATAAGATTAGTTAGGAAATTTTTAGATTGGTAACCACCACTGGGCATTCTAATATTTAACACGTAGTTGTTTTTGACTGCGTGTAGGTACCCCATAGGACTGGAGCAGCATACCTCAGTATTTTGGTGGAGCAAGCTAAAGGAGCAAAAATGGATTTTATTTTGTATGTGTAATGGATAAATTGTGGCATGTATATACTTATCTAGTATTTGATTTTGGGCATGTAATGATGTTATATGTTATTTTATCTGTGTGGATAATTTTGTGACTGTGTGATGAAAGGCGGATGGGAAAGGTATCGATATAGGATGATATTGTTATTGTGCCCTTGCAGGGGCTGTGGATATTTCAATTTGTAGGTTTGGGTAGTGCAATTTACAAGCCGTTATACTGCCGAAATTTATACTAAATGAATAGTAAATAAAATAGTTATAGGTCATCGGTAACTAAGTAAATGTAAATGTAAATGTTAAAGGGTATATTAAGTGAATAAGTGAATAAATTGTTAAGTGAACTTAGTGTTAATAAATATGAGTGTAGAAAAAAAATTGAAAAAAAATTGACCCGTAATTTCATAAGTGAATGACAGTTAACCGATCATGGTAATTGTACAGTATCGCTAAGTCGGCAGTATACGTGTAGGGTATAAAGGTGTTACATTTATTTTGGTATCAGAGCAATGGTTTAGGCGATTCTAAGATCGGAGTGGGGATTGTTAAGTGATTGTATATACATGCCAATGGAAGTGAATATTTTGTTATAGTACTGATGTATGCTTGCTCCTTGTTATATTGATCAAATGGCATCCGATAGAAGCTACAGTGTTGGGGACGGTGAGAGTGGAGCCTCGGCCAATGTGGGTCGAGCTGGGACTCCATGACAGGATTCGACTTCTTCAGTGCCACCTCCCCCCACCTCAACCTGAGTTTTTAATTATAATGATGGACTACATTAGACACCGAATTCATATTGAGATGGAATAACATCAACAGCAACAGCAACAACCGCAACAGCCAGTGCTAGTGCCACAAGTAGCTCCAGTATAGAAAAAGCCTATCCTGGAGCAGTTTAAAAAGATGGGAGTTTTTCAGACCAATTTGAAAAGAAGTATATAGGTGTTGAATATAAAGCTGCTATGCAAGACGCTTTTTGGAGACTGGAGCAAGGCAACAAAACTGTAGTAGAGTAAGAAAGAGAATTTGAGAGATTAAGTGGCTACCTCGATGATGTGCTGAGGACAGAACCTAGATTGATGGAAAGATTTGAGTGTGGCCTTCACAATAAAATCAAGCAGATAGTTAGTGGACAGAATCATCCAAACTTGAGATCTCTAGTAGTTGCATGTATTAAGGTAGAGATATCCCAGATGGATGAGGTAAAGGCAGAGGAGTGCCATAGTAGTGTGACCATTGTGGCATATCTCATCCAGGTGACTGTAGATACCTGTCAGGTTCTTGTGTTAAGTGTGGGTCCAAGGAGCATTTGGTAAGAGATTGCCCAAATGTAGTGCCCCAGTTTGTGACTTCCCTAGCACACAGAGGGCGAGGCAAGGGGACGGCCTCCCATACATCAGCTAGACCTCCACCACCACCATCTCAGGGATAAAGCCGAGTAGCAGGCCATACTTATGCAGTGAAGGCCTGTGATCAGGAGGATGCTCCAGATGTGATAGTAGGTAAATTTTCTCTATTTTCTGATTCAGTGTATGCATTTATAGATCCCTGGTCCACACATTCATATATCAGCACAGATATTGCACGGGGAAATGAGTTAGATAGTTCTCTTTTATACCATGATATCCTAGTGAGCAACCCATTGGGTCACAGAGTTATATTGAATCGAGTGTATAAAAATTGCCCCATAAGTGTTCAGGATTGTGTTTTCTCCGCTAATTTGATTGAACTTACCTTCAAAGAGTTTGATGTTATATTGGGAATGGATTGGTTAGCCACGCATCATGTGATGGTTGACTGTAAAAGGAAGAGAGTGACTATCAAGACTTCAGATGGATCTCTCCGATTGTGTATTGACTTCAGGCAGCTGAATAAGTTAACAATCAAGAATAAATATCCATTGCCATGTATTGAAGATTTGTTTGTCCAGTTGAATATTTAAGAAGCAGATGTGTCGAAGACAACCTTTCGCACCCGATATGGACATTATGAGATCTTAGTGATGCCTTTTGGACTTACGAATGCACCAGCAGTTTTTATGGACCTTATGAATAGGATCTTCCATCCATATCTAGATCAGCTCGCAGTGGTCTTTATTGATGATATTCTGGTGTATTCAAAGACTCCAGAAGAGCATGACAAATATATGAGAATCGTGTTGCAGACCCTATGAGATAGGAAGCTGTATACCAAGTTTAGTAAGTGTGATTTCTTGTTGAATGAAGTGTTTTTCCTTGGATATATGATGTCAGTAGAAGGTATTAAAGTGGATTCTAAGAAGATTGAAGCAGTGTTGCAGTGGGGAACACCAAAAAATATCACTGAAATTAGAAGTTTCTTGGGTTTAGCAGGCTACTACGGAAGGTTCGTTAAAGGATTTTCTATTATTGCAGCAACTTTAACACGCCTATTGCAAAAGAAGACAAAATTTGAGTGGACAGAAAAGTGCCAAGCCAGCTTTGATCAGTTTAAGAGAATGTTGACAGAAGCTTCAGTGTTAACTCAACCCGAATCAGGCAAAGACTTCACCATCTATAGTGATGCATCTTTGAATGGTTTGGGTTATGTGCTGATGCAAGATGGGAAAGTGATTGCTTATGCCTTCTGCCAGCTTAAGAATCATGAAATGAACTACCCCACACATGATCTGGGGCTACCAGCGATAGTGTTTGCACTGAAGATATGGAGGCACAACCTTTATGGTGAAAAGTGTTATATCTTCACAGATCATAAAAGTTTGAAGTACTTGCTCACACTGAAGGAGCTAAATCTCATACAGCAAAGATGGCTTGAATTGATAAAGGATTATGAATGTTTAATTGATTATCATTCAGGGAAGGCTAATATAGTGGCTGATGCACTTAGTAGAAAGTTTATGGCAGTATTGAAAGCTATGAATGTGAAGCTTGATGTAGCTGACAGTGGAGCATTGATAACTGAGTTACAAGTCAAGCCTGACTTTATGCAGCAAGTTAAAGCCGCTTAGAAGCAAGATGACAAATTGATGGCAGTGATAGATCGAGTGAAGAATAGTGGCAGTGATGATTATACAGTGGCCCCATATGGTAGTGTATATTACAAACAAAGGTTATGTGTGCCAAATCAACCGGAAATAAAGAAAAGTATATTGACGGAAGCGCACCATAGTAGTTATGCTATGCACCCAGGGGGTAACAACATGTATCAAGATTGGAAGATGTATTATTGGTGGCCAGGAATGAAGCGGGATGTGTCAGATTTTATGGGTAAGTGTCTGATATGTCAGTAAGTGAAGGCAGAACACCAAGTGCCATCCGGGTTACTTCAGCCTATCACCATACTCGAATGGAAGTGGGACCGAGTGACAATGGATTTTGTGATTGGGTTGCCTCTCACCCGAAGGAAGCATGATGCAATTTGGGTGATTATCGATAAACTTACTAAATCCGCCCATTTCTTATAAGTGAGAAGGGACTTTCCATTGACTCGTTTGGCGAAATTGTACATTAATGAGATAGTGAGATTGCATGGAGTACCCACTGATAGGAGCTTAATTGAGGTATAATTTAGTATATATTTTTTATGCATTTATGAAATTAATCATGTAATTGTGTGTATATTTGATGTTATATGTGTTAGTTTGTGTTTATTTGTATTAGCTGTGTGTTTTTGTGTTTACTGGTGTTTTTAGGTGAAAAATGAAGAGAAGAAGCATATATGTGGAGAGGATCACGAGAGTAGAGAAGGGTCACGACTAGTGATGCTAGATCACGAGTCGTGACTGGAGAAGAAGAACGCAGAGGGAAGGAGGAAAAGAAGAAGAGCTAAGGAAGTAGGGTCACGAGTCGTGAAAGACCATCACGACTCATGACGATACAGGGAGGCCAAGCACAGCGAAGAAAAGAGAAAGGGAAGAGAAGGCGAGACGTGAGCACCAGTCACGACTCACACACGAAGTCACGACACGTGATGGGAGGTAGCGACTCGTGAGTAGCCAGAGAGAAGAAGAAAAGCGAAGGGAGAAAAGAAAGAGGGAAAAGCCAAATCCGCGTTCTGTCGCGAGCGCGATATTCTCGCGATCGCGACAGAAGTGACCGTTGGAGCAGTTTCTCTTGAAAAGTCATCTGAAGGGGCACCTAACTTCATCAATCTTTACAACCATTTGCAAGGGGCATCTCCAAAGGACATAACTCTTAGAATTCTATAAATATATAACGTTATCTGTAAATTAGGGGATGATGATTATTAAGTAATTTTCTGTATTTTAGTTAAACAGTTTCTTTTCACTAGTTAATTTTCTTAGTTAGTTTTCATGTTTTGAAAGGAGAAGAAAATCTATTTGAAGAGTTGAGAAAAGGGTTGAAGGACTTCTATCTTATTCTCTTATCTTTTATTTCTTCTCTGTCACTTAATGAATGCTAATCTAATGAATTTGTTCATTATTAACATTCTTTAATTCCATCTACTTTAAGAGTCTTTGAATGCAGATTTTCTATTAGTATCTTTTGCATAATCTTTATAAGTTAAAGTAATTTGAAAGTTTGCTTTATCTGAAATCTAATAGAATTTCATTATCAAAATGTATTTTGAGAGATCGGTATATTGAGATAGTTGCTAAAGGTTGGTGCTTATTCTTAGAATGTGTAATTAATAACCTCTAATTCATTAATGAAAATTGTGAGTTAGACTTTTAATTGCATGTTTTAGGCATTTTAATTTATGTCGAGAGAGTAAATTAGAACTTTAGTTCAACTTGGCTTGTATAAAAAGATGATTATAATTAATTGGAATGATGGAATCAAGTTCATTATTTAAGTTCTTCATTGAACATTTTATTTTCTTCTGATGAACATGAACTAGAATTAATTAGTTTATGTAATAGAGTAGTTTAGATTAACCAAACCAATTAATTCACCATTGTAAACAAGATTAAAATTGAGTAGTGATAGTGTGTAAAACACGTTCCTCGTGGGATCGACATTCTTAAGTACTATTTCGGTACACCGTATACTTGCGGTTATTAACATCTATAGAAAATGCTCAACAAGTTTTTGGCGCCGTTGCCGGGGAACGATTATTTTGCCATTATGAATCTTGATTTATGATTTTGGATTACAATATTTTGTTTGTTTTAATTTGTTAGTTTGTTTAGTGTAACTTTGTGTTTTGTTTTTGGTTTTACAGGATTTGAAAGTTCATGCCTAGTACAAGGAGTTCTTTAGAAGAGCTTGAACCCTTAAATCCTGAAATTGAAAGGTTTTTGTCAAGTAACCGAAAATCCAATAGAAAGAAGAACAACAATAAGAGATCAATTATCATGGCTGAAGAACAAAATCCGCCAAGATTGATGGACTTTGCTACACCTGCCGTGAGTGGTGCTCAACAAGGAGTGGTAAGGCCCACGGTAAATGCAAATCAATTTGAGATTAAGCCTTCACTCTTACAAATGATTCAAAATAGTATACAATTCTATGGTTTGGCAAATGAGGATCCTAATGCTCATTTGGCCAACTTTCTTTAGATATGTGATACTTTTAAGAGAAAATGGGTTTCGGCTGATGCAATCAAGCTTAGGCTTTTTCCATTCACTTTGAAGGATAGAGCCAAGGCTAGGTTGAATTCATTAACAAGGGGATCAATTACTACTTGGGACCAATTGGCCCAAGCATTTTTATCCAAATATTTTCCCTTGGCTAAAACAGCCAAAATCATAAAGGATATCACTACATTTGTTCAAAATGGCAATGAATCTTTGTATGAGGCTTGGGAAAGGTTTAAAGAATTGCAAAGGATATGTCCACACCATAATCTTCCAAGGGAGCTTTTGATGCAAACCTTCTATAATGGAGTTAACCCAACTACAAGAGGAACAATTGATGCTGCAGCTGGTGGATCCTTGATGAGAAAAACAACTGAAGCAGCATATGAGCTATTGGAAGAGGTGGCAATGAACAACTGTATGTGGCCTCCTGAAAGAGTAAGGGAGTATAATAATTCTAATACTAGGGGGGTACATTCAGTAGATTCTATGGTTGCATTACAAGCCCAAATTGAAGCATTGAATCATAGAGTTAATAGCCTAAGTATGGGTGGTAATTCACCAAATGCATGCAATGTTTGTGGTCAACAAGGACATAAGAGTGACAATTGCAATTTAGGCATGGTTAATAAGGAAGAACAAGTTAATTTTATTCAAGGCCAAGGGCGTGGTAATCCTTATTCTAACACCTATAATCTTGGTTGGAGGAGTCATCCTAATTTATCATGGGGAAATAATAATAATAACAACTAAAATAGAGGTGTAGGGTATCAACAACCACAAGATAGGTTTGGAGCATTTGAAGGGAAGATTGATAAGTTTATTGGGGAAATTAATTATAAGATGAATTCTCAAGATGAAAGTCAAAAGAAACTTGAGGTAAAAATTTACCAAATCACTAAAAATCATGCAGCCTCTATTCATAATCTTGAGGTTCAATTAGACCAACTTGCTAGTTCCTTATCTTCTCGATATCTAGGATGCCTTCCAAGTAATACTGAGGAGAATCCTAGGGAGCACATTAAGCCATGATATGTCTAGTTCTTTTATTTAGGTTACTTAGTTATATTTTCTTTTTAAATGTATTGTACGTTGTTTTAGATTAGTTTATGTAGTTTTATTTATTACTTTTTGTATTCTAGATTTTCATGCTATTAACACATTTGTTTTTATTTTACAGCTAATTTAGTAAGATTAGAGTTGTTCAATTAAATGAAAAAAAAATATTTTTGCAGACGTTGTTTTCTGTCGCGCGTGTGACAAAATCGCCATCGCGACAGAATGTACAAGGTTGCGCTTTAGGATTCTGTCGCGATCGTGGCAAGTATCGCGATCGCGACAGAAGGCGATGATGCAAGGTAGATGTACATCTTCACGTGTCATGACATCCAGGCTTGACTAGTGACGGGGTGGACATGCTGAGGAGAGTTCGCCTAGGTAAGTGAGGAGCATCACGAGTCGTGACTCTGCCTCACTACTCGTGACGCATGCTTGACGATTCAGGTAAGTTTTATTTCGTCACTTTTAATTTATTTGCATTAAATTTTTTTTTCCTCCTATTACTATTTTACTTTTCATTAACTTAGCTTAGATTAACTTTAATTTAACTTTAGTCCCAAACTCACACAGATTAAAAATTAAACGAGGGAAATTTTTAAATTTCAAAACCCTAAAAAATCGTGACCTCTGTTATTCTTTCTTTTCTTTTTATTTCACTTAACTTGTTATATTTTCCTCATTTTTCTCTTCTTAGCATTCTAGGTCATGAGTCACAATCCAGTATTCAACTCTTAATCTTCATAATTCTTAGACTTTTCTTCTTCCTTCATTCCAGCATTTTCGAGCTTTCATACTCTGTTTGTCCTACGTTATTCTCGTTCTTCATTCCAGCATTCTGTTTCTATTTATTCTCTTCCATATTCTTAGGGTTTACGGGATTTTAATTCCATTTTCAGGTTCGTAACTTTCTTTTCGTTTTTCTTTGTTTCATTTTCTTTTTCATTTTTTCTTTCCCCTCACACTTACTTTCGGCATTTTTCACTTCTCTGTTTACATTTCTTTTTCTTCTCTCTATTTGGTTTTTCTTTTCGTGCGTTTGGATTTGTAAATTTCTTCCATGGTATTCGGATTTACTTCCCCATATTTTTCAATCTTTGTTTACACAACACAAATATGGTAAGAACCAAAAACCCATCCATTTCAAGAATTGAACAAGCGTGGCAGGAGGCTGAAGAGGGTGACATTTCTGATTCCTTTGGTGCTGGATTTCCCATATTTTCTGTGGATGAAGGTAGTCGATTTCTTACTCCTTGTGACAGAAAATTTTCACAATGTAAGTATTTTCCATCAGATTTGTTAGAGCAAGTGGGCATGTTAAATACTGTGATTGAGATGTTGGCTAACTGTGGTTTCCTTAGATTTGCCAATATGCATGAGGATATTTATCCTGATTTAATGCTTGAATTTTATACATCTTTTAAAAAGAATGAGGATAATGAATATTGGATTGATTTTCGTTTGGATGGTAAAGCACACACTCTGACTTATTTTATGATGAATCGTATGTTTGGATTTTCACAAACTGGTTTGTTTGACCCACCAAAATCTTTTAAATTTAACAGATTTTGGACCTTTTTAACTGATTTGCAAACACCATATAAAGCTAGAGATGCTAAATCAATGTTTATCAAAGATTTAAAATATTGGGTTTTGCACAAGATTTTTGCATCTTTGATTTTCAACAAGTTTGAATTTAATAGAGTTTCTCTTAATGAACTCTTTTTGATGTGGTGTGTACATAAAAGAAAGGATGTGTGTTGGTCTTATTGGGTTATAAGTTAGTTGTTGAATTTTGTGGGTAGACATGAATCACCTATAACTCATGGGCATATCATTACTGTTCTTGCAAGAAATTTAGATGTTGATTTTCGTCATTATCATAGACATCGTCCTTGTATTTATTTTACTAAACATCTTTTTGTCCGTGGAGAAGTTGTCAGTAATGATTTTCAGGAAATTCCATCACATTCGAGGTCTTATTGGAGGGACATTGCTGGATCCTCTGCGCCACAAGTAGAGGCATAAGAAGAAGAGGGTGGTGATGAGGGGTCAAGTGAAGATGAAATTCTGCCTGATGTTCCAGTAGAAGTGGCTGCTGCCCCTGATGTTAGTTCATCTAGCCATGACATACCAATGATGTTATCTCATATGCAAGATCAGCTTTCTTCTATAGCGCGAAGGCAAAGGCGGTTGGAGTACAAGTTTGATAACTTCATCACACAAGCTGGATTTGTGGTTCCATCACCTCCACCTTCACCATGATAGGGGAGTGTTTCTTCTCTTTATTTTATTTCTTTCTTTTAATTGTTTGTTTTGTTTTATTTCTTCACATTGAGGACAATGTTGGTTCTAAGTGTGGTGGAGTGAGTGTGTTGTGTTGTTTGTGTTTACTTATGCTTTATTTGTTTTTGTATGTGTTTTGTATGTTAATTGCATGATTATTTGTGTCTCTTAGTTTTTCAATTAGGTTCTTAGTAAGCTTTATTATAAAGTATTATTTTTTTTGGTATATTATATAAGTTGTTAAGTCAATTATTTTTTATGCTCATTTTTATCAGTTTTCAAAATTTTTGGTATGCGTTTTAAGTTTTTCCAGTTATTTTATTTTTCTTATTTCAACATTATGGATTATTTAGTCTTTTACCTAACCATGTTTTTAAAGTTAGAATTTGCTCATTTAGTTGAAAATTTTAAGTTTCTAGTTGCCTATGGAAACTATAGCCATAATACTTACCTTTTATCTTTTCAATAATGGATGAGGACTTGAAAAATAAAAAGAAAAAGTAGGATGGAGCGTAAAATGCACCCACCAAATTCAAAAATAAATAGCACGATGTACATCCAAAATTACAAAAATATGGGATGGAGCGTAAAACGCACCCATATTACCTTCTCTTGCTATGCATGGAATTAAATGAAAAATATATATATCCATGTAAAAAAGAATTAACAAAAAATAAAAAAAAGAGTCTAAAAATGCCATGAGATTTGATTAAGGGTAAGCGAGCTTCAATTGTCCTAAAAGGTGACTAGCAGTTTAGAATTTTTAACTTTATGATCAATTTTCTCTCTTTGATTCATGTTTAGTTTTTGAGACTTTATATTCTTTATGTTGAAAGTAGTAAAGTTAGATGACTTGTTGAATTTTCAATACATACTTTGAATTTTGATTTACTGATATGTGTGAGTGTTTGAGATAGTTGAGCTTTGCAACTTTAGTATATATATGCTGAATGGACAGTGCTATATAATAATTTTTACTGACTGTTAAATTTTCTTATTTCTTTTCTCTTGCTTGGGACAAGCAAGGATTAAGTATGGGAGAATTTGATAGGAGCTTAATTGAGGTATAATTTAGTATATGTTTTCTATGCATTTATGAAATTAATCATGTAATTGTGTGTATATTTGATGTTATATGTGTTAGTTTGTGTTTATTTGTATTAGCTGTGTGTTTTTGTGTTTACTGGTGTTTTTAGGTGAAAAATGAAGAGAAGAAGCATATATGTGGAGAGGATCACGAGAGCAGAGAAGGGTCACGACTAGTGATGCTAGATCACGAGTTGTGACTGGAGAAGAAGAACGCAGAGGGAAGGAGGAAAAGAAGAGGAGCTGAGGAAGTAGGGTCACGAGTCGTGAAAGACCATCACGACTCGTGACGATACAGGGAGGCCAAGCACAACGAAGAAAAGAGAAAGGGAAGAGAAGGCGAGACGTGAGCACCAGTCACGACTCACACGCGAAGTCACGACAAGTGATGGGAGGTAGAGACTCGTGAGTGGCCAAAGAGAAGAAGAAAAGCGAAGAGAGAAAAGAAAGAGGGAAAAGCCAAATCCGCGTTCTGTCGCAAGCGCGATATTCTCGCGATCGCGACAGAAGTGACCGTTGGAGCAGTTTCTCTTGAAAAGTCATCTGAAGGGGCACCTAACTTCATCAATCTTTACACCCATTTGCAAGGGGCATCTCCAAAGGACATAACTCTTAGAATTCTATAAATATATAACGTTATCTGTAAATTAGGGGATGATGATTATTAAGTAATTTTTTGTATTTTAGTTAAACAGTTTCTTTTCACTAGTTAATTTTCTTAGTTAGTTTTCATGTTTTGAAGAAGAAGATCAAGGAGAAGAAAATCTATTTGAAGAGTTGAGAAAAGGGTTGAAGGACTTCTATCTTATTCTCTTATCTTTTATTTCTTCTCTGTCACTTAATGAATGCTAATCTAATGAATTTGTTAATTATTAACATTCTTTAATTCCATCTACTTTAAGAGTCTTTGAATGCAGATTTTCTATTAGTATCTTTTGCATAATCTTTATAAGTTAAAGTAATTTGAAAGTTTGCTTTATCTGAAATCTAATAGAATTTCATTATCAAAATGTATTTTGAGAGATTGGTATATTGAGATAATTGCTAAAGGTTGGTGCTTATTCTTAGAATGTGTAATTAATAACCTCTAATTCATTAATGAAAATTGTGAGTTAGACTTTAAATTGCATGTTTTAGGCATTTTAATTTATGTCGAGAGAGTAAATTAGAACTTTAGTTCAACTTGGCTTGTATAAAAAGATGATTATAATTAATTGGAATGATGGAATCAAGTTCATTATTTAAGTTCTTCATTGAACATTTTATTTTCTTCTGATGAACATGAACTAGGATTAATTAATTTATGTAATAGAGTAGTTTAGATTAACCAAACCAATTAATTCACCATTGTAAACAAGATTAAAATTGAGTAGTAATAGTGTGTAAAACACGTTCCTCGTGGGATCGACATTCTTAAGTACTATTTCGGTATACCGTATACTTACGGTTATTAGCATCTATAGAAAATGCTCAACAAGTTTTTGACCTCCATTATTTCAGACAGAGATCCTTATTTCACTTCCCAGTTTTGAAAGAAGCTTCAGGAAGCTTTGGGTACCAAATTGCACTATAGTACCGCTTTTTACCCACAAACAGATGGGTAATCTGAGAGAGTGATTCAGATATTGGAAGATATGCTCAAATGTTGTGTGCTTGAATTCAAAGACAGTTGGGAAAGATAATTGCCCTTAGCAAAATTTGCATACAACAATAGCTATCAATCCAATATTAAGATGGCCCCATATGAAGCTTTATATGGAAGGAAGTGTAGGACTCCTTTGTATTGTACAGAATTGAGTGAAAACAAGCTAGTAGGGGCATATTTGATTAGAGAAACCGAGGAAAAGGTTCAAGTGATCAAGTAGCGACTGAAGGAAGCTACTGACAGATAGAAATCTTATGCTGATTTGATGAGAAAAGACATAGAGTTTCAAGTGGGTGATAAAGTGTTTTTAAAGGTTTCTCCATGGAAGCGGGTTCTCAGATTTGGGAAGAAGAGTAAGTTGTCACCCAGATTCATTGGGTCATATGAAGTGATTCAACGAGTGGGACCAGTGGCGTATAGGCTAAAGTTTCCATAGGCCTTGGAAAAGATCCATGACGTGTTCCATGTATCGATGTTAAGGAGATATCGATCCGATCCAAGCCATGTGATTGAACCAGAAGAAGTGCAAATGAAAGCTGACCTGACTTATGAAGAATACCCAGTGAAGATTTTAGCTAGAGAGGTCAAACAGCTCAGAAATAAGCAGATTCCTTTAGTAAAAGTGCTCTGAAATCATCACAACGTGGAAGAAGCGACATGGGAGCTTGCAGCAACCATGCAACAGCAGTATCCACAACTTTTTCATTCAGGTAAATTTCGAGGACGAAATTTTCTTTAAGGGGGGTAGAATTGTAATGGCACAAATACCGGTCTAGAAGTATCAGTGCATTATTTCAGTGTTACCATGATAATTGCAGCGTCAAACAGTGTAGGGAGTGAGTTTACCAGTGTCAAACTTCAATGTTAAGTGTGTTAAAAATATAGTGATTCCGGATCAGGTGACACTGGAGTGGCTGTATAGCGAACTCGGTTGTCCGGCCCCCAAAAAATTTTAAATTTGTAAAAATGATCTGTGGGTCATAAGGAGTCTAGTGGTGAAATCAGAACTGAAAACGGAGCTAAATCGACCTCCGAAAGTCATTCTGAAGTTAGCCTCCGGTTCGATTCAATTTGAATCGGGGTTTGACTGAGATTTGACCAAGGGGTTATGAGAGGCTTATGTGACCCAATAGAAGTTAAGTGTGCTAAATAATGTAATGAAAGTGATTTCTGTGAATTTTGACAGCTTTAGAGTTGTATTTTACGGCAGAAGGAAAATTGATCGAATCGGACCGGTTTAAGTGAACTGGTGCCCAAATAGACTCTGATTGAGATAAAAATTTGCAAGAAACCTATTCTTGATGTTTTAAGATCAATGGAATTGGTTAGAAGTGAAAATGATGAGAGGAACATATAGATGCTTAAGAAAAGTGGAAATGAACCGAAAAACCAAAATTTTGGTTTAAATCGGTTGGACACTTCGGTTGAACCGGTTCGATTCATAAGGGGACTATAAAAGGAGAGAAATGGCTGGATTTATCTAGAAATCCAGCCAAAGTCGGGATCTTCTTCTTTCTTCAAAACATAACCACTTTTCTCTCTCTTTTCGCCATTTTCATCTCTTCTACTCCAATTTCTCCCCAAATATTAGCTCCCTAACTAAATTTCAGCTCCTCTACAACATTTTGGAAGTGGTTTGAGTCCATTTGGTGCACTAGAAGTGGAGAAATCAAGTGAGCAAAGTTTAGGGTGAGTTTTTGGGTTTATGATTTAAGGGGTTTTAATTTGTTTCATTGGTCCCTCCTAAGGTTTTTGGGCCTATAGAACACGTTTATGAGGTTATAATTTTCATTTGAAGCTTGGTTTTGATGATTTGTATGTCTTTAAATTCGGCAATGGTAGGTACTTCGAGGGAAAGGGAAGCTCCTCTCGCCCAAGTGGAATAAAACCAATCTTAGAGTGATATAGAGCTTGAAAAAGAGGTTTGTGGTTACTAAATCTACCTATTTCCTAATGTATAAGTTGATTTTTAGGTTATGTTTAAGTGTAGGTATAAGATAGGGATGTGATTAATTAAATCTAACTTTATATTCATGCTTAAAAGGCTTAAATTAGTGGACAAACATGATTAGATGAAATTAAAACAAAGTGGTATGAAAATCACTATAGAGGCCGAATGGTATACCTAAGATAAAATGAGGTTTTAATGAGTTTTAAGGCATGAAATTAATGTTTATAACATGTATAATTAGTGTGATTCATGATAGAGTGAATAAAGAAATTAAAAGAAATCATAGTGAAGGAATGATAGTGAGGCCAAATGGTATTAAGTGGATTATAATGGAATATATGATGATATATGGCATGAAAATGGTATACATGATGTGTATAACATGAAATAAATGTAATTGAGTGATTAAGAGAAATTATAGTGCATAATATGGAATTTTGAACTCTTGGCTGGATGGTACATGTGAGTTTATATGTGTATTTTGATTGTATATGTAACATAATGGCATATTATGACTATATGATGATAAATAAGTGTGCATGCAAAGTGGTAAGTGAAAATGAAATGTATGATAAATTATGCATATTGACATAATAAGATAATTATATAATTTTGAGATAATATTGCCCTTAGTAATTGTCTGGTATTGAAATCTAGTCCAGGATATAATTGGCTAGTCATAGCGATTTCACACTGCAGTATGAGTCATGGCGACTCATTATTGATAAGCCAATGAGAGCTTATCACAGTGTACAGAGATATGCAGTGTATAATGTAGTGCAGTGCAGTGAAATTGGTCCTGCTGGGACCATTTTATAGTGAAATGGGTCTGTGGGGCCCATGTCCCGCATATCCGGTCAATAGATTTTCTACCGGGTCCATACTAGGGGCATATTGGTAAATATGCGATAAAAATAATTAAAATAATGAAATTGGTGAAAATGAGTGAAAATAGAACTAAAATGAAGTAAATAGAAAGTTTAGGGGTAAAACGGTAATTTTTATAAAAGTTGATAAAAAAAAGTGGTGGAAATAAGTTAAAAGTTTAAATGGAAGGGTAAAATGGTAATTTTGGTAAAATATGATGCTTAAGTAGTGAAACAGTGAAAAAGTGATAAAATAGGGACTAAAATATAATTTGGCTAAATTATAAGTTAAAGAGTGAAAAAATGAAGTAAAAAGGGTATAATTGTAATAAAATAAGTTAATTAAGGGTAAAAGTGAAAAATAAGCATAAATGAAATTATTAGTGTAAATATTTAATAAATAAGGGTATTTTGGTAATTAAGTGCTAAATGAGGACATAAGTGTAATTAAAGTGAAAAATGGGATATAATGGGTATTAATGTAATTGTAAGGACATAATGGTAATTAATGAAAAAGAAAGGATATAGTGGGAATTAATGGAAATGTTAAGGACATAAGTGGAAATAAGAGAAAAAGATTAGTGATTAAAATGTAATTAATAGAAAATAAAGAATTAAGTGTGCTAATAAAATAAATAATGCAATTAAGTAAATAAAAATGTAATTAAATGATTTAATCTATAGTTATTAGAATGATTAAGTGATTAAATAAATAATAATGTGATTAATTAAGTGAAATAAGAAGAAATAATAATAAGTGAAAATAATAAGTATATGTATTTATGATATGTTAATTAAATAAGATTAGTTAGGCAATTTTTAGATTGGTAACCACCACTGGGCATTCTAATGCTCAGCACGTAGTTGTTTTTGACTGTGTGTAGGTACCCCATAGGACTGGAGCAGCATACATCGGTATTTTGGTGGAGCAAGCTAAAAGAGCAAACGTGGATTTTATTTTGTATGTGTAATGGATAAATTGTGGCATGTATATACTTATCTAGTATTCGATTTTGGGCATGTAATGATGTTATATGTTATTTTATCTGTGTGGATTATTTTGTGACTGTGTGATGAAAGGCGGATGGGAAAGGTATCGATATAGGATGATATTGTTATTGTGTCCTTGCCGGGGCTGTAGAGATTTCAATTTGTAGGTTTGGGTAGTGCAATTTACAAGCCATTATACTGCCGAAATTTATAACAAATGAATAGTAAATAAAACAGTTATAGGTCATCGGTAACTAAGTAAATGTAAATGTAAATGTTAAAGGGTATATTAAGTGAATAAGTGAATAAATTGTTAAGTGAACTTAGTGTTAATAAATATGAGTGTAGAAAAAAAAATTGAAAAAAAATTGACCCGTAATTTCATAAGTGAATGACAGTTAACCGATCATGGTAATTGTACAGTATCGCTAAGTCGGCAGTATACGTATAGGATATAAGGGTGTTACGTTGTTGCTCTTCTTCCTATTATTATTATTATTATTATTGCTATTGTCATTATTTTGTCATTATTTCTATTATTATTTTTATGTTTTTTGCATGTCCTCTATCTTTATATTTATTTGGTTAATTTTCTAAATTATTACTAATATTTTTAATATTATTTTTTCTGTTTGAAATTTAATTTGAATTATATTGTGTAAGTATTTCCATGACCTCCCAGGCAGGTCACAACGCGTAGGAGACCGCGTTGTTCGGTGAGACCTTTCCTATTCCCTCTCTTTGTGTTGTGTTTGTTTGCAAGTAAATGTTTTATTTGTGCACGCGTGAGATAAAAATCACAAAAATACTTTTATAATTAAATTAAAATTTTTACTAATAAAATTGGGACCAATGTCCCGCATTTTAGCCAAGCAATGTAAAATGTCATAATAAAACGAGTGTTGGCATTATTAGCTTATATTTAGTTTATGTCATCATGGTTACTATTATGTTGTATTATTGTTGTTGTTGTTGTTGTTGTTGTTATTATTATTATTATTATTATTATTATTATTATTATTATTTTTGCTATTGTCATTATTTCTATTATTATTTTTATGTTTTTTGCATGTCCTCTATCTTTATATTTATTTGGTTAATTTTCCGAATTATTACTAATATTTTTAATATTATTTTTTCTGTCTGAGATTTAATTTGAGTCGCATTGTGTAAGCATTTTCATGACCTCCCGGGTGGGTCACAATGCGTAGGAGACCGCGTTGTTCGGTGAGACATTTCCTATTCCCTCTCCTTGTGTTGTGTTTGTTTGTAAGCAAATGTTTTATTTGTGCACGCATGAGATAAAAATCACAAAAATACTTTTATAATTAAATTGAAATTTTTACTAATAAAATTTGGACCAATGTCCCTCATTTTAGTCAAGCAATGTAAAATGTCATAATAAAACGAAGAGTTAATTTTCTCCAAAAATTGGATCACTCATCCCGGTTTTTCGAACTAACGATCAGAACAACTCTTCGAGCCCTCTTTAAATAAGCGTGAAGGAACCAATGTTCCTAAACCAAATAAATGTCCCGATTTATGTATGTTTTTCTTATGTTTGACTTCATTTGTTTATTTTAAATTTATATTCATGTATTTTCCTTTGGGCCCTTGTAATTAATTTTGAGGCAACATTATTTAATTTCCATTTGGGATTGTATTCCATCCCAATTTACATTTTTAATCTTCTTTTATTGGGGTGGTATTTCGTCCCAATTTCTCTTGTAATTGTGTGCTTGGCGTGTTACTGCTTTCCTTTATTGCTTTATTTATCGCTTTCTTTATTGCTTTCCTTTATAGCTTTTGAGTGCTTGTAGTGCACTTTAATTAAATGCATAAATCGTGTCAGATAAGAGATAGAATTTTAGGAAGTTAAAAACTCACTTATAATTAACCAAAGTATAAATAAGAGTGAAGTTCCGAACACATATCTCTGGTCTAGACCGATAAGAGGTTAGAGACCTTTTCCAATTTCTTGTAAATTGGGTGGCGACTTCAAAATACCTCAAAGGTGCCTAAAGGCGTCGTGAGGCTAGATGATCCTTCCCAATGTTCTATTAGGAAGGAGGCATCCATGATGTCTCATGGCACCCAAGATCAAAAGACACGAACCAATCCCTCGAATCCTAAAAGCGGGTTCAACGAGGGTCTTTGCTAGGTTCGGAGCGCGTCACAGTGGCGACTCCGTTGGGGACTGTTTGTGACTTTGCTATGAAAAACTTAAAATTCTATCTCTTTTCGAAAATTGCATCACATCATTTTAGAGCCTTAGAATTACGCTAGTTGGTCCCTTATTTTACCCCGGTGGATTCCCGAAGCACGACCCTACTTTCACTCATTGTAAGGAAGTGTTAGGGATAATCACCAGCCCAAGCCTAGTACCTCACGGTATATTAAATGGAGATCGGTCGTCATGCTCGCGACGAGCTAGACCTGTTGGCAGGGACCATGCTTGGGTAGCCCTAAAGTATCATCACCATTGACCAAAGCTCATGTAATGGTAAATAGAAACTTTCCTTAGGTGGTATGAACCGTAATACAGTACTTGTGATGTGGGTCATTATGCATTAGATAAAATCAAGCAAATTGAGTGATATTCTATCAAAGGCTTTCATGCCCCGGTAGGTTCGCCTTAATTTAATTGAATTGTTCAAATATGTAATGGCCAAAACCCATATGCATGTGCTTTAAATTAAGAGTGTTATGCTGCCGGTTTTTCATCGTGCACTTTGCGCGTTCATAGGGTCCACTGTTGACCCATGAACTAAACCCGCCTAGGGAAGAGACCGCACTATCCGTGTGTGGGAGTGATAAGGTTGGAAGGATCTATTTGCTTGCATGTGATTATGGATGCTGCACAACATGCTCAAGCATCGCGTGTCATTCATACATGTTAATGAAAAAAAAACATATGCATTTCATTTTTGTGTGCGTATATCCTTTTGTCTGCGTATTATTTTTCACATGTACATATCATCCTACATATAATTTTTTCCATGCATCGCATCATATCATTGTAATCTATTAATCTTTCACTCATCGAGGACCATCTACATAGCACGATCATGCATTACATGTCGTCCACGCATCATTCTAACCCCTTGGATTTTTCAGCCACTATAGACCATTTACCTGGGAGGTTTTGGGGTCTCTGTAGTTGCCTGAGGAGCAGTTAGAGTTTGAATCGATTAGCAGAGATTCCAAGGTCCGTGATGGTAGATTTACCACAAGAAATCGGTGCCTTGATGACACAAGATTTGGACAAACTATTAGAGGATTTTGAGAGAAAGATGTTAGCTATAATGGGGAGCATCGTCACCCAGATGGCACCAAGTGCCAGGCAATCATCTGTGGCTAGAGCAAGTTGAAATCCCTATTATAGGGAAAACTCCTATAGGAGCTGCCACTGTGCAACAACCACCTGTCGAGGCTAGAGTGACGGCACCTGCTGAGCAGAGGAGAATTCCTAACCCGGAAGATGATTTTATAGTAGAAGAAGAGGATGAGCTAGTAATTCCTCAGGCTATGAGAAAGAAAATTCCCAAAGTAGAGGATGATGTAGTCAGGAAAATGGAAGAAAAGATCGAAGTGATTACGCGTTTACTATCAGCCGGGAAAGGGATCAGCCTTGAAGATATGGATTTGGATGATGGAGAGCTGTTGCCCCAGAGGTTTAAGATGCCAGACCTGCCAAAATTTGACGGTACTTTGGACCCTTCTGCACATGTTAAGCAGTACACCCTGATCATGAAGGGTACAGGATTGACGAAGAAGCAAAAGATGCCTCAGTCTGGTGGGTCCGGCAGTAGACTGGTATCAGGGGTTAGACAGGAGATCCAATGAGGATTGGGACCTTTTGACTGAAGAATTCCTTAAGCAATACGATTGCAGCACAAGAATGGAGGTCACTCTGAAAGACCTAGAGCTACTACAGCAGAAGCCTGAGGAGTCATTCTAGGAGTACCTCACCAGATGGAGAAATCGGGTCATGGAAAGGAAGAGAAAACCTGATACCCCTGACCAGATAAGGTTGTTCATCAGGAATGCTAGCCCATGCCTAAGAGAAGCACTAAAGATGAAGGGACTAAAAGACTGGGAGTCGCTCAAAGATATAGCCATCGAAGCTGAGGCCGAACATCCGGGCAAAATGGCTAAGCCTGCAAACCTGGCCTTGGGCGAAAGCAAAGGAAGCAGCAGTGGTAACGAGGGCAAGGATAGGGCAGCAAAAGTTTCAGCCACAGGAACGACTTAGCGCCACCTCACTATCTCAGGTAGGCCATTGTCTTGGTATTTCACCTGCCTCCTCAAGGAGGGGAAGTTACAACTCTTGTCAGCCGGGCCTGCCCCAAGCTAAGGACAGCCTAGACATAGGACAGACTGGTATTGTGCATATCACCAGTACACAGGGCATAGAACAGACTATTGTCCTCCTCTGAGAGATCGTATTCAAGAATTAATGTCTGACCGAGAAGAGCGAAAGAAGGAGAGGAAGACAAATTAAGTACCTAAGTGGAGAGGAAGACGGTTCCCGCGGATGGTGATGAACCATTGGCCGAAACAGCTGTGCTGGTGGAAATTGGAAAAAGATAGCTATTTGGATGTTCTTTTTATTCCGAAACTATTTGGCGATGACATTTTTTAATTCTGGTTTTTATTAAATGAAATGAATGATTTCATTTATCTGTGTGATATTTTCTTGAGATTTCACTATGCATGATCATGACACATTCATATTTAATAATGATTCAAACGATGCCATTTCATTTAATTTCAGAACTTTGGGGAACCTAAAGAAAATCTTGATAGCATCTGTTATGACTCTTGAAGAGAGATTAAAAGAGAGAAAATAAAAAAAATGAAATAAAAAAGTCTTTGCCTGGACCTACGAAGACATGCCAGGAGATGATTATGAAGTTGCCGAACATGCAATGCCAATAGATTCCAATCATGGGTCAGTCAAGCAGAGACTCAAAAGACTTAAGCTAAAATGGGCAGAAAAGATTAAAAGAAGAAATCCACAAGTGAGGCTAAATTTTTTATCGGAGACACCCGACTTGGTTGGCCAATGTTATCCCAATAGATAAGAAAGGAGGTGCATGTATGTGTGAACTATTAGGATTTGAACCAGGCTTGTCTAGAATAAAAAACAACAAAAAAAAGAGCAAAAAAAAAAAAAAAAAACCAAACAAAAAAAAGAGGCAAAAATAAAATAAAATAAAATAAAATAAAATAAAATAAAATAAAATAAAATAAAATAAAGGGAAAAGAAGAAAAGCCATCTTTGGGATAAGCTTTGTTCGAATCCTGTTAATTCACACATACCCGTGCTCTGCCATTCTTCTTGACCTCCGAAAAGGACCGAAAGGGTTCTATTGACCTATAATGGATACGGATTGCTCGAGTTTGGGGAATAGATATCTTAGGGAAAATGCGCCCTATGGCCTCCAACGAATATGGGTCCACTATAATTACTATTGCCTACTTCACCAAGTGGGTGGAAGCTGGGTCCTTTAGGAAAGTCGATGCTCTGGATATGAATAAGTTCATCGAAAGGAATTTGATGTGTCAATGCAGTCCCCCACGCCACATTGTGTTCAAGAACGGAGGGCAATTTGTACCTAAGGCTAGGGAGACGCTCCAAAAGTATGGCATTTAGCATCACAAGTCCTCTTCATATTTCCCTCAATGCCAATGGGGCGGTAGGGGGTGTTAACAAGAATGTCAAGGAGATCTTAGCCAAGACGGTTCGAAACGATTACAGTATTTGAACATGTTAGACAAAAATAGGTCGCAGGCTTATTATCACAGCCGAATCTATCAGAAAAGACTTGTTTGATAATTTGGAAAGAAGTTCAGGAAACACTCGCTGGAAAGGAGGAGATTCAGTCTCCAGGCAAATGAAACCAAGCATCCTGGACATACAAGGTAAATTCAGGCCAACATAGGAAGGTTTGTTCTTAAGAGATTGGTATGCAAGGGAGTAGCGATTCTAATAGATAGCAATGGAGATGAGCTCAGGTAATCGATCAATATCAACAGACTCAAGAAGGTCCATGGCTAAAGACTAAAAATCAAAAGATAAGAATAAATGCCCCATGGGTTGAAAATCAAAAAAAGGCGGCCTTGCTAAAATTGGGCGCCTCGTCAAGATGAAAACCAAAAAAAGGCATCCTGGTTAAAAATTAGAGGCTTGAGAGAAAATGTCCAATCAAGAAAACCCGAGAGGGCTGATCGGAAACAGGAGTTTTGATGCTTTCAAGATCCATTTTGAGATTAAATGTAATTCCGCATTCTGAATCTATGTTAAATGGTGATCATGTATGGAGAAATCATGCTAAAATGCATATAGTCTTTGCAAATACATAAAACAAAAGCAGTTAAACTCATTTACTCATCATTTCCTAGTTCTTTTATAAAAAGAGAAACACCATTCATTACTGAATGTGTGAAATCTAAATAGCTATACTCTACTCCTGCTCTCACCGGCCAGATGCCTAAGTCGATGGGCCTTGTTATCAAATGCGGGACTAAACACCCACCAATTATGTGCACATATGGGGGCGAAGGTGTAGTTTCTGGTCTGTGGTACGACAGTTTTTGCAAGCAACTGTATCCAGTGCTATGGTACTTAGGGGTGAAGACCGAGGATAAGATACCGCCCTAAAAAGACAGAGGATGCCTCACGACATCTTGAATCCCTCCGAACTATCAAACACAACAGGCGATGATATCCAAAGTGGCCTCAGGAAATCCCCACAAGAGAACAGAAAAGAGAGCCAAGGGCATAGGGAGTTGACCCTTGTTAGCCACCTCACCCAATCTAGCAACACCTTTGTCGGAGGAGGCGAGGGGATATAATCGCTGCTCAAGGGAAGATGTCTCGGTGAATAATTCCCGATTTCTATATAAGGAGGCTCTGACAGTAGCTTCAGTTCTTCTTATAGCCACCTGTAAAAAAAAAAAAGGGGGCCGTTAGAGATGAAAACCGTAATTGGCGCTCTAAGCAAAAGTTAGGCCAAAGGGTAGGGTGAAAACCTGGAAACAGGCAATCTGTCCTACAAAAAATGAAATGAATAAAAGCCACTGGATTGGGTTGGGTCCATTCCAGGCAAAAAATAAGGCACGGGGTTATGTGAAAATCCGAAAAGACGCATTTCCTGCTAAGAAAAGCTAGTGTGAAAATCCACAAGGGACGCACAACCTTTAATCAATGACCTCCGATACCTGGAGCGATAAGGCAGCATTACTTAGGATGACCTCCCTTTGGGTAGAAAGTGCATGAGTTATAATCATGGGGGCAAGATGCTGTACGGCTCATAGCAAAAGGGTGCATACTCATTGGCCAAGGGGCCAATATGCACACTAGAAAGGTCTCTTTGAGAGAATCATGGGTCAGAATTCCTAAACCAAGATGATACTCTTCTATATCACTAGGGGCATCAGACAGTATGAACAGTATCCTTAACGAGTCCCTTAACTACCTAAGATGTGGTCTATCCATTTTTGCATCTCACGTGCATTCCACATTACAATCTTTCGCATATCTCTTTGCATAACTTTACACGCCCAACGTACATTCGACGATGCCCAACGTACATTCACACATGCATAAACTTTGTATATATCTTGCATGTGCAATCGTTTGCGCACATTTCACGCACATAATCTCTGCGTACTTGCAACACATAATTCTTTGCACATGTCTAGCATGCATAGCACAAGCACTTATCACATGCATTTAATCTTTTACACGTATAGTTGTGTACACATAATTCTCGCACATTAATCCCTAGCATGATTTGTGCGTATAGCTTTGCACATAAATTTTACATGCCATTATCTTTAAGTCTTTTTTCAAGGCATTCTCAGTCTCTTTGGAGCATTATCTTTAAGTCCTTTTTCAAGGCATTCTCAGTTTCTTCGGAGCATTATCTTTAAGTCCTTTTTTCAAGGCATTCTCAGTCTCTTCGGAGCATTATCTTTAAGTCCTTTTTTCAAGGCATTTTCAGTCTCTTCGGAGCATTATCCTTTGGAGCATTAAGCTTTTTCAACAATATTCCAAATCCTTTCAATCCATGAGGATATCTGCATCAACAGGTTATATATCGACACGGCTGGGGCTATACACCGCACAGGTTAGATGCCACAACGGAAGAGGTTAGACACCGCATTAAGCTTAATTACAGACCACATCAATAAGACTAGACACCACATAGGTTAGATGCCAAAGCAACAGGGGTTAACACGTCGACGAACAGACGGTAACTACCCGCAATATCTTCATCCAGTCTGGAAAGACGACCACCTCAGGTACGCGCTTCTTTCCTTTCTTTTCTGAATTTTGGCTCACCTAGGCACATAAGTTCTAGGTTCCCCAAAATTGGGGGCAACTGTAGACACCGGGTCCCGAGGCGGTCCAAGATCAGGATTATCCGATGATGAAGATGATACTTGCTCATAGGCAAAAATGTCGAAGAAGATGTTTCCCTTGTCGAGACCCTCGTTTCTTTAAATAAAAATAGATAAATAAATATAAAAGAAAAAAATTAAAAAAAAATATTTATAAAAAATTAAATTAAAAAAATTAGGAAGTGTTATTTTTTATATATCAAAAAATTTTGATTAAAAATATATATTCAAAAAGGAATTAAATATACATTTAAAAATAATAAAAAAATAATTAAATTAATTAATTAAAAATATATATTTAAAAAAAAGAAATTAAATTAATTAATTTCTTAAAAAAAAGGGAAAAGAAAGCGTTGAAAAAAAATTAATTAAATTAATTAAAAAAAAAAGTAAAACTTACCATTTTGCGGCGCATGTGGGCAATTCCACATACGGCCTCCCATGGGGAGGCCGCTGGTCACTGTCCCGCATGTGGCCCTCCGCATGCGCTCCTGCCCTTTTCTGCGTGCTTTCTCACCTGCAAAGACTGAAAAAAATCAGGTATTTTCATATTTTGGGATGATTTTGAAAGAATAAAAATTGAAAAGTTAATTTGACTTTTTCTATTTTGGGAAGACAGAAAATTAAAAGGGTTTTGGGTCTTTATTTTTAGAGGAGGCTGAATTTTTCAAAGAAAAGAGAGAAGGTTTTCTCTCAAGCAGGAAACGTAGATGAAAATAAATTTTCAAAAATTCTTAGAAATTTAACTTTTATTCGTCTCTCAAAAATCTATTTATTTTGGTTTGATTTGAGTAAGGAAAATTAATTTCCTTGGCTTAATCACTCCATCAAAAATTATTTTTTTGAGTTTTTTTGTGTTAAAAATTTAGTTTTTTTCTCAATTATTTTGGTATTTTTCCACCGCAAACTCGACAAGGGGACGGATTGAGACATCCTATTTCCGATCTATAAATTCTAAGGTTAAATATTTTTTGACCCGTTCTCATTTATTTTGTTCATTATTTATTATTGTTAATATAGTTATTTTTGTTATTATTAATATGTTTATCATCTACCTCTGGCATTTTTAATTTGGTTGCTACTGTTTACATATTATATGTGTGGTTTTTATTTGATTTGTTGTGGTTTTAACTTGATTATTGGTACTCTATTTTGGGCTTCATTATTATTACATTTCTGCCGTTGCTTTATAATCACCATAACACTACCTCATTATTTTGCCATTGTTGTTATATTATCATTAGTATGTTCATGCTCACTGTGATCCTCATTATTATTATTATTATTATTATTATTACTATTATTATTATTATTATTATTATTATTATTATTATTATTATTATTATTATCCTGTTGTTATTATTATTATTATTATTATTATTACTCCCCTGTTGCTCTTCTTCCTATTATTATTATTATTATTATTATTATTATTATTATTATTATTATTATTATTATTATTACCATTGTTGGCGTGGGTATTACTGTTGGTATTATTAGCTTATATTTAGTTTATGTCATCATGGCTACTATTATGTTGTATTACTGTTATTATTATTATTATTATTATTATTATTATTATTATTATTATTATTGCTATTGTCATTATTTTGTCATTATTTCTATTATTATTTTTATGTTTTTTGCATGTCCTCTAACTTTATATTTATTTGGTTAATTTTTCGAATTATTACTAATATTTTTAATATTATTTTTTCTGTCTGAGATTTAATTTGAGTCGCATTGTGTAAGCATTTCCATGACCTCCCGGGTGGGTCACAATGCATAGGAGACCGCATTGTTCGGTGAGACCTTTCTTATTCCCTCTCCTTGTGTTGTGTTTGTTTGCAAGTAAATGTTTTATTTGTACACGCGTGAGATAAAAATGACAAAAATACTTTTATAATTAAATTGGAATTTTTACTAATAAAATTGGGACCAATGTCCCTCATTTTAGTCAAACAATGTAAAATGTCATAATAAAACGAAGAGTTAATTTTCTCCAAAAATGGGATCACTCATCCCGATTTTTCGAACTAACGATCAAAATAACTCTTCGAACCCTCTTTAAATAAGCGCGAAGGAACCAATGTTCCTAAACCAAATAAATATCCCGATTTATGTATATTTTTCTTATGTTTGACTTCATTTGCTTATTTTAAATTTATATTCATGTATTTTCCTTTGGGCCCTTGTAATTAATTCTGGGGCAACATTATTTAATTTTCATTTGGGATTGTATTTCATCCCGATTTACATTTTTAATCTTCTTTTATTGGGGTTGTATTTCGCCTCAATTCCTCTTGTAATTGTGTGTTTGGTGTGTTACTGCTTTCCTTTATTGCTTTATTTATCGCTTTCTTTATTGTTTTCCTTTATAGCTTTTGAGTGCTTATAGTACGCTTTAATTAAATGCATAAATCGTGTGAGATAAAAGTTAGAATTTTAGAAAGTTAAAAACTCACTTATAATTAAACAAAGCATAAATAAGAGTGAAGTTCCGAACACCATTCTCTATTCTAGACCGAGAAGAGGTTAGAGACCTTTCCCAATTTCTTGTAAATTGGGTGGCGACTCCAAAATACCTCAAAGGTGCCTAAAGGCATTGTGAGGCTAGATGATTGTGACGCGCCTCGAACCCCGTTGGTCCCCGAAAGCCCGCTTTAGGGCGATCAAGAGAGGTTCATAAAACTTGTAAGGTATTTACAAGTGCGTCTATGTTGGGCAACAAGGAGATTTCATGGAGTCGCCACCCAATAAAATATTGGAAAAGTTTCTCTCACCTCGGAGAGCCTAAGACTGCGCTTTTATCCATTTTGGGCCAACCAAAGGGGTCTTGGAGGGTAAACCTCTCTCCCTAAGGAGCCTAGGATTAACATCTAAATCTCGTGATACAAGAGGTATCTTGGAGATCCCATAGAAATGGGTCTCTCGCCTTGTTGAGCCCAAAGACCAGAGAAGGTTCGGGACTCCCCATTTATTCATACCTTGGTTAGGTTTATAATTGAATTTTGAATTTAGTATTTCATGCCTTTTCTCATTCAATTTTAACGCAATTTAATTAAACGCATATCAATCATATAATAAAAGCGATAAATAAAGTAAATGAAAGCAAAATAAATTACAACAAAACTAGGGGCGGAATACAACCCCCATTTGTAAATAAAATGCAAATCATACATAAATCGGGATATTTATTAAAATGAGGACCTTGGTCCTCTCATGCATAATTAAAAGAAAATAATTTTAAAGTGATAATTTATTTTGGATGGAAGAAACTAGGACATTGGTCCCATTTTATTTAGAAAAATCAAATTAATTAAATAGAAATATTTTTGTGATTCTTTTTTTAAATTAACGTGCATAAAGATAAAATTAAATAAACTTATTACAAATTACATTATAATAAATTAATCCAAAATAATAAAAAGCAACAAAAAATAATAAACAACTCTTAAGTGGATCTTCAAATCTCCACGGGCTCCCACTTGACAAAAACTCACATATGAAAAATAAGTATTGAAAATTAAAAAAACAAATAAAAATGAAGTTAGTATAAAAAATGAATTAAACATATAACATGAAAATAATTAAATTAAGACAATCAAAATTGCATCATATATGACAAGCCAATTAAAATGACATAATAAAAATATGCAATTTAACAAATTAGTAAAATCAACATGCTAAAAAAAACATAAAATAGTGTTAATAAAATTTAACATGCATAAAAAGCATAAAATAATGATGATAGAATTTAACATGCATAAAAACACAAAACAACATCAATATCATCCAATCATACATAAAAAGCAAAAGAAATAATGAAAATCAGCATGCATAAAACATATTAATAATATTGATAAAAGCCCACATGCATAAGCAAACATAAAATAATAATTATAAGACTCAACATGCAAAAAACATGAATAGAAAATACAAACATAAAATTCAGCATGTGTAAAAACATAAAATAATAACAACAATATCCAACATGTATAAAAAAGCAAAGGATGATAAAAATCAGCATGCATAAGAAATAAATAATAAAATTAAACTAGAATAAGGATAATAATAATAATAATACTAATGATGTTAATAACTTCAATGATAATAATAGCACAATAATGACAAAGAATATGAACAATCAAACATAATAATAATAATAATAATAATAATAATAATAATAATAATCATCATCATCATCATCATAAAAGAAGATGAACAATATGAACAACATGAACACTATGAACAATTAAATAAAAATAATATGAACAATTGAACAAGAATAATAAAATAGTTCTAAGAGAATTTACATTGTTAACTAATCAAATAAAAAACAAAAAAACAAGAAATAAAAAGAAAATAATAAGACTAAAAGAATTTACATGTTAACTAATTAATTATAAATAAAAAATCAAATTAAACTTAAACTAAGAAATTGAGCCAAGAATGTTTACCCTCAAAATTTATCTTGATGAAAAGAAGGTAAGATCCAATTCCTTGTCTTGTATTGTTGGAATAAAATTAGAAAATAAAATATTGAAAGTGAATTTTTACTCAAGAAACAAATAATTTATTTATTTGTCTCAAAACAAAAATTGTCAATTGAAAATAAGAAAATTCTCAAGAACAAAAATTGTTATTTTTTGCCTTAAGAATTGCTGGAAATTTCTTTAGAAATTGAGAGAATTTGAGCTTGAAAGAAGAAAAAAAGAAGAAAAATATTTTCTCAAAAAATTCCCCCCCAATTCTCACTAAAAAACTCTTTTTATTCCCCTTAAAATTCAGATTTTTTAATTAAGAAATTAAATTAATTTAATTCCCATAACTACAAAAAACCACTGAATTTATTGGGTTGAAAGATAGAAGGCTTTTTGAATTAAATTTTGCAAAAAAAAAATGAGTTAAAAAACATTTAAAATGAAGAAGTTATGGCAAAAAAGGCCAAAATAGGCAAAACGGACGAACAGGGGCGCGGAGGGGCGCATGGCGCCCCGTTGGTGCGCCCGACGGCCAGCCCTTGCGCAGGCGCGAGCGACGGGCTCCCCGCCAGCGCGCGAGCGCTGGGTGCTGCGCGCCGCCCAGCGTGCGGGCAAGCGCGCTGCCGCAGCTCGACACTCGCGCGGAATTTTTTTTTTTTAAATTCCTATAAAATACAGTAATTTAAAGACTCACTTTTTTCATCACAAAATAATTTTTAAAATACTTTAAAAATATTTTTGAAATACATTTTTATTTAATTTTAAAACAACAAATCAACAAGGAAATCGTCACTTCCAACTTTCATTTTTTTTGCCTATAAATCGGCACACTTAATTTCATCATTGGGTAATCCTGATCAAGGCTACTCGGGACCCGGTGTCTACAATGATCCTTCCCAATGTTCTATTGGGAAGGAGGCATCCATGATGTCTCATAGCACCCAAGATCAAAAGACGCGAACCAATCCCTCGAATCCTAAAAGCGGGTTCAACAAGGGCCTTTGATAGGTTCGGTGCGCATCACACCAATGTTCCTAAAATTCAACAAGTCTCCCGATTTATGTATGATATATTCTAATTATTTTTTATCTGTTCATTTATTCATTGAGGCCCTTGTAATTAATTTTGGGGCAAATTTTATTCTTTTATGCTTTCTTATTTTGGGGGATTGTTCTATCCCAACTTTTCATTTGTAGTTTATTTATTTTTTACCGCTTTATTTATTGCTTTTCAATATGCTTGCAATGCGCTTTAAATTCAATGCATAATTGTGTGAGATGAGAGATGGAATTTTAATTTCTTAAAAACTTAATTATAAACTTGACTTTATTCATTAATAAGAGTGAAGTTCCAAACACCTTCTCTGGTTTACGACCCCTGAGGTTAGAGACCTTTCCCAATTTCTTGTAAATTGGGTGACGACTCCAAAATACCTCAAAGGTGCCTAAAGGCGTCGTGAGGCTAGATGATCCTTTCCAATGTTCTATTGGGAAGGAGGCATCCAAAATATCTCATGATGCCCAAGATCAAAAAGATGCGAATCAATTCCTCGAGCCCTAAGAGCAGGTTCAAAGAGGGCCTTTGCTAGGTTCGGCGCATGTCACAGTGGCGACTCCGCTGGGGATGATCGAAACTTTGCTTCGAAAGTACTTAAGTTAAAATTATAATTGAGTTATTAAGAATAAAAAATTCCATTTTTAATCAAAATTGCATTGCATCCACTAGAGCCTTAGAATTATGTTAGTTGGTCCCTTATCTATCCCGGTGCATTCCTAAAATACGACCCTACTTTCACTCATTGCAGGAAAGTGCTCGGGATAATCACCAGCCCAAGCCTTGTACCATCAAATGGTATATCAAATAGAGACCCGATTAGTCGCTATGCTCGTGATGAGCTAGACCCATTGACAGGGACCATGCTTGGGTAGACCTACAGTAACACCGCCCTTGACCAAAGCTCATGTAATGGCACTAGAAACTTCCACTAGATAATATGCTCCTTAATACGATGCTTGTTACATAGGCCCTTATGAATTAAATCAATTCAAACATATTAATTGGGCACTCATCAAAGGCTTTCATGCCCCGGTGGGCTCATTTTAGTCTGTTTAAAGGATCCAAATATATAATGGCCAAAACCCATACGCATGCGCTTTTAAATTAAGAGTGTTATGCTGCTGGTTTCTCGCCACGCATCATACACGCCCATTGGATTCCCTGCTAACCCATGGGTCAAGCCCACCTAGGAAAGAGACCGCACTACCTCGTGAGTGGGAGTAACAAGGTTAGAAGGATCTACTTGCTTGTATGTGGTTGTCTATATTGCATCAATACGACCATGCATCTTTAATGTCATTCATGCATCATGCTAATAATTTTAATCTTTCAGCCATTATAGGAACGAGTCAGTGGTCTAGGGGTCCAGACGGCTGATTAGTACGGAGAAACTCATTCTTCGAGTCAATAGAGCGAGTCTCATATTAGAGTTCAGAATCACTATCGGACAGCACCGAATCTCTAGTTTTAGAATTATCACTGGACATGTCCAACCCAAAGTTAAACGCCACCCAAGATGTGGACTGGAGGGTCCAAGAAATAGAGCACAAGTTTGAAGAATTTGAGCGAAGAATGATGACTATAATGGGCAACCTAACTGTTGCTCTAGTACTGCCATCGGGCTAACAACCTGCTGCTCCTGCTAGAGGTCGGGCCAAATAGATTCCAATCAGGGAGGCACCTCCTACAGCAGTTGTGGAACCACCTTCTGTTGTTGAGCCTAGAACATTTCCAAATGTTAAGCATAAAAGAGTTGGCGAGCATAGGCCTAAAGAGGATTTTATGGAGGATGAACCTGAGGAATCCATGTCAGTAAGATCCAGATCTCCTAAAGAGGATGCTGCCCTGAAAAAGATAGAAGAGAGAGTCGAGGCGATGGCCCGTTTGTTGTCTGCAAGAAAGGCGATAAGCCCAGAAGACCAGAATTTGGATGATGAGGAAGTGCTCCCTCAGAGGTTTAAGATGCCTGATTTTCCCAAGTTTGATGGCACCTCAGATCCGTCTGCTCATATCAAGCAATACACTCTTGTAATGAAGGGGATAATGCTTATTAAGAGCCAGAAGATCGAATACTTCTGCCTTAGTTTAATTGGGCCTGCCGTAGATTGGTACCATGGTTTGGATAGGAGGGCGAGAGAGGATTGGGATCTGTTAACTAAAGAGTTCCTGAAACAGTATGACTGTAGCACACGGATGGAGGTCACTTTGAAAGATTTGGAGCTGCTCTAATAGAGGCCTAATGAGTCATTCCACGAGTATCTCACTCGGTGGAGAAATCAAAAAATGGAAATGAGGAGGAAGTCGGATACCACAGATCAGATTCAATTATTCATCCGAAATGTGAGTCCATACCTAAGAGAGGGGTTGAAGATGAAGGGGCTCCAAGATTGGGAATCTCTAAAGGATATAGCTATTGAGGCAGAAGGGGAGTATTTAGTGAAGAAGGCAAGCCAAGATAGTTTTATTAGGAAAAACTTCGAGAACCAATTGGGGAATAGATTAGCTGGCGCTGGAAGTAGCAGCAGTAATAAGAGTGGTGGTGGCAAAACAGCTGAGATCTCGGCCACAGAAGCTAACCAGGGTCAAAGGTATTACTCAAATTTGGGCCGACCCCTGTCTTGGGTTTTGGAGAGGTTAATGAAAGAAGGGTAGCTAAGACCCTTAGAGCCGAGGCCAGCTAAAAACCAGGGTCAGCCAGGACACAAAAATGATCAGTTTTGTGCTTATCATTAACATACGGGGCATTCGACCTACTTTTATAGAATGTTGAGAAATAGAATCCAGGATCTCATTGACAGTGAGCAAATCACAGATCCGAAAAAGAGGGAAAAGAGAAAGAAGCTTGGAAACTATGCAGTAGTGCCCCCGCCCGTATTCATGATTGGATTTGATATGCCTGAAGGATTTGTGTTGAGAGATTTTTATGGCATCGATGCCAACACTGCTATTATGAGCCTCCTCAAGGTAAGCGAAGAAGGACTTCCCGTGGCAGTGATCAATTGCTGATCCACTGATGAAAGTAGAGATGAAAATAATGATTTTGAAGGTGAAGCATTTCCCGACCTGTGGGGATTGGAGGAGGAAGAAGGGAAGAAGGAGAAGAAGAAGGTTGGAGCAGTGACCCGGAGTGGAAGGGTAGCCCCAGAAGTTGAGAGGCCACAAGATCCAGTGGTAGGCCACAAGAGCCGGAAGAAGATCCAATAATGAGGCAGCTGAAGAAGACGCCGGCTCAAATTTTGATATGGAATCTATTGAGGCAGTCTCCATCTCACAGACAAAAGCTTGTGGAGGCTTTGTGCGAGACAACAGTGGCCATAACCATATCGCTCATAGAGTTATTGGATGTAGTAAAGGGGGGAGCCGGCGAAAATGTGGTATTTACAAGTGCTGACTTGCCAGCGAAAGGACGCAATCATAATTGCCCCTTATACATACGGGCTCAGATCAATCAAAAGCACACGGCATGTGTCATGGTGGACGATGGTTCATCGATTAATGATCATAGCTTTTGGGGTAACTAAGGACATGCTAGCTAAGTCTGATTTAACGATCATAGCTTATGATAATTCGCGGAGGCAGGCTTCCGGGACATTCAAGACAGCAGTCAAGACAGGGCTGATGGAAACTGAAGTGGAGTTTGTAGTCTAGCCCATCCCTACCAATTTCTCAGCCATCTTGGGAAGGCCCTGGTTCCATAAGTTGGGAGGAGTCCCCTCTACTTTGCACCAGATGGTTAAGATTCCTCATGAGGGGCAGGTTATGACTATAAGGGCTGCGAGGGAGAATCAAGTCTCAATATTGGAAATCGTGAGACAGCCTTTCAGTGGGTTTCATATTGCTATGATAGATGGAGAGGAGCATAGGGAAGGAAGCCCTCAGGTGTTGAACATGATAAAGAGAATGTCGTTCCTCCCCGGCACGGGTCTGGGCAAGAACTCTCAGAGTTCGCCAACAACAATTACCACTGGAGGTCAGAAAAATAAGAGGGGCCTTGGGTATGAAAGTACCGCAAAGATGGGTAAAAAATTGAGGAAATCCCTCATATCAGAGAAAGTTTTGTGCCAGCAACTTAAGTCTGTGCCTACATGGGGGAAGCAGAGCCTCAATGGGTAGATGGGAAGATTGTGCCGGGATTTGAGGTCTTCGACGACGTCTTCAATTGGGACATCGGATTGATCAAGCTAGCAGAGGGCTTTTGGGATGAAGAAATCATGACCAAGGAGACAGTTTTGGACCGCAAAGCCCCCGAAGAGATTATCACTGAGAAGCTGGTGACTGCCCAGGTGAAAGGGAAAGCAAAGATGGAAGAAGCCATGCAAGAGGTTGCTGCAGAGCCTCTTAAGTGCCAGTTTGATTCAGAACCGTCAGCTTCAACAGTTGTGCTGGCGGGAGAGGAGGAAGAGAATAGTCTATATTCTCTTTTTACTCTTGAACTTTTTAATGATGATAATTACGTTTACAGTTCTATTAATGAAATAAACAATTTCGTTTACTTGTATGATTTTTCTGATGATTTAAATATGCATAATCATGATCATAATTCATCCATATTTGACATTGATTCAACTGATGCAACTCCATTCAATCTTGGAACCTCGAAAAACCCAAAAGAAATCTTGATAGCATCTAGCATAACTCCTGAAGAGCGAGAAAAATTTGAGAGAATCTTAAAAAAATATGAAAAAGTCTTTGCTTGGACCTATGAGGACATGCCTAGAATAGATCGGGAAATAGCAGAACATGCCATCCCAACATACCCGGATCATAAACCTGTCAAGCAAAAACTCAGGAGGCTCAGGCCAGAATGGGCAGACAAGGTCAAAGAGGAGATTCATAAACAGATTGAGGCCAAGTTCTTAATTGAAGTACAGTACCCAACTTGGTTGGCCAATGTTGTCCCTGTAGCTAAAAAGGATGGGAAAGTTCTTGTGTGCGTGGATTATCGAGATTTGAATAAAGCCTATCCAAAAGACGATTTCCCTCTGCCCCACATTGATGTGTTGGTAGACAGTACGGCCACTTGTATGATGTACAGCTTTATAGATGGCTATGATGGCTATAATCAGATCCTCAACAGAATTGTAGATCGGATTAAGACGGCCTTCATCACCGAGTGGGGTATGCTTGCTTATCGAGTTATGCCTTTTGGACTAAAAAATGCAGGCACGACTTATCAGAGGATGGCTACTAGGATTCTTGATGACTTGATTTACAAGGAGGTGGAGGTGTATGTAGATGATATGATGATTAAGTCGGCTACTAGAGAAGGTCACTTTAAAGCTCTAGAAAGTTCTTCCAAAGGATCGGTAAGTATAACTTGCGGTTAAACCCCAAAAAATGCATCTTCGGTGTCACCTCAGGGAAGCTGTTAGGACATGTGGTTAGCCAGAGGGGAATTGAGATTGATCCAGACAAAGTCAAGGCTATCCGGGAAATGCCAGTGCCTCAGAAAGAAAAAGATGTCAGAAGCTTTTTGGGTAAATTATAGTATGTCAGCAGTTTTATCGCCAAGCTTACTTCAATTTGCGAGTCAATCTTCAAGCTACTCAGAAAGAACCAACCTGTAGTGTGGAACGAAGACTGTCAGGAAGCTTTCGACACCATTAGAGAGTATTTGTTAAATCCGCCGGTTCTGAGACCACCACAACCAGTCAAACCGCTTATTTTGTATTTAGCCGTAGAGGATAACTCCGTAGGCGCCATGATAGCTCAGGAGGATGAGTTTGGAGTGGAATTCACAGTTTATTACCTCAGTAAGAAGCTCCTTTCCTATGAGGTCAAGTACGCAGAAGTAGAAAAGATTTGCCTTACGATAATTTGGGCCTCCAAGAAGTTGAGACATTATTTCCACTCCTACAAGGGATAAGCAGTCGCGAAGCAGAATCCTTTCAGATACTTATGATAGGAGTTTAATTAAAGTAATATTTAGCATGTGTTTTGTGTGAATTTAAGTAATTTAAGTGTGTCAATGTGTTTATATTTCAAGTATTTGTGTTAGTTTGCGTGTTTTTATGTTTACAGGTTTAATTAGGTGAAAAAGGAAGAAACCAAGCATAAAATACTTAGAAGAAGCTAAGGAGTAGGGTCACGAGTCGTAAACCAACATCACGACTCGTGACGATGCAGAGAGAGAAAAGAAAGAGCGAGAAGAAGGAAGGGCGGAAGCAGGTCATGATTCATGGAAGCAGGTCACGACTCACAAAAGGAGATCACGAGTCGTGACTGGTTAGAGGAAGAAAGGAGAAAAGAAAGAAAAAAAAAAGAGGAGCATGTTCTGTCGCGAGCGCGACAACGTTGCGAGCGCGACAGAGGCGACCGTTGGGGCAGTTTTCTGCCAAAACTCACTTGAAAAGTCACCTCCTTTCACCAACAATTACAAACTTTCTCAAGAGACATCTCTAAGAGACACAAACTTTAAAATATCATCTATAAATATGTAAATTAACTATAGTTTTGGAGGTATGGAATTTTAGTTAAGTAATTTTCTGTATTTTGTAAGACAGATTTGTAGTTAAAGTTCTAAGTAGTTTTTATGTTTTGAAGAAGAAGATCAAGGAGAAGAAAACTTGTTTCAAGAGATTGAGAAAAGGGTTGAAAGGCTTCTATCTTATTCTCTTATTTTTACTTCTTCTCCATCAATTCTATGAATATCCTTTCAATGAATTTGCATATTATTACTCTTTCTATTTCCATCTATTTCATAGTCTTTCAATGCAGATTTTCTATTAGTATCTGCATAATCTTTGTAAGTTAAAGTAATTTGAAAGATTGCTTTATCTGAAATCTAATAGAATTTCATTATCAAGATGTATTTTGAGAGATCGGTATGTTGAGATAATTGCTATAGGTTGGCTTTTATTCTTGGAATATGTAATTAGAAACCTCTAATTCATTAATGAAAATTGTGAGTTAGAATTTTAATTGCATGTTTTAGGCATTCTAATTTATGTCGAGAGAGTAAGTTAGAACTTTATCCCAACTTGGCTTGCATGAAAAGATGAATAAATGTTGATCAAAATGATGAAATCAAGTTCATATTCTTTAATTATTCATTTATCTTTCTATCTTTTTTTACTATCATTAACTAGGCTTATTTAGTTTAAATGTTAGATTAGTTTAAAATCAACTTTTACATTATTTGAACATTATAAACAAGATTAAAATTAGGCAGTAATAGTGTGTAAATCACATTCCTCGTGGGATCGATATTTTTAATTACTATTCCGGTACACCGTATACTTGCGGTTATTAGCATCTATAGAAAATGTTCAACAAGTTTTTGGGGCCGTTGCCGGGGAACGTTGATTTTGCCATTATGAAACTTGATTTATGATTTTGGATTACAATATTTTCTTTTGTTTTAATTTGTTTGATTTAGTTTGACTTTGAGTTTTGATTTTGGTTTTTACAGGATTTGAAAGTTCATGCCTAGTACAAGAAGTTCACAAGAAGAACTTGAACCCTTAAATCCTGAGATTGAAAGATTTTTGTCAAGTAACCGGAAGTCCAATAGAAAGAAGAACAAGACTAAGAGGCCAATTATCATGGCTGAAGAAAATCCACCAAGACTTATGGACTTTACCACACCTGCATTGAGTGGTGCTCAACAAGGAGTGGTAAGGCCAACGGTAAACGCAAATCAATTTGAGATTAAACCTTCTTTATTACAAATGATTCAAAATAGCATTCAATTTTTTGGTTTGGCAAATGAGGATCCTAATGCTCATTTGGCAAATTTTCTTTAAATATGTGATACCTTTAAGATTAATGATGTGTCGGCTGATGCAATCAAACCTAGGCTTTTCCCTTTCACTTTGAAAGATAAGGCCAAAGCTTGGTTGAATTCGCTAGCAAGGGGATCAATCACTACTTAGGATCAATTGGCCCAAGCATTTTTATCCAAATATTTTCCCTTGGCTAAAACAGCAAAAATCATAAAGGATATCACTACATTTGTTCAAAATGACAATGAATATTTGTTTGAGGCTTGGGAAAGGTTCAAAGAATTGCAAAGAATGCGTCCACACCATAAACTTCCAAGAGAGCTCTTGATGCAAACCTTCTACAATGGTGTTAATCCAACTATAAGAGGGACTATAGATGCTGCGGCTGGAGGATCTTTAATGAGGAAAACTACTGAAGCAGCTTTTGAGTTGTTGGAAGAAATGTCAATGAATAACTGTATATGGCCTCCGGAAAGAGTAAGGGAGTATAATAATTCTAATGCTAGGGGGGTACATTCAGTAGATTGTATGGTTGCATTACAAGCCCAAATTGAAGCATTGAATCATAGAGTTAATAGTCTAAGTATGGGTGGTAATTCATCAAATGCATGCAATGTTTGTGGTCAACAAGGGCATAAGAGTGACAATTGCAATTTAGGCATGGTTAATAAGGAGGAACAAGTTAATTTTATCCAAGGTCAAGGACGTGGTAATTCTTAATTTTTTTTGTCTGAGTCGCATTTTCACCTCCTTGCCTGGGTCATATTTTTCGATCGGATAATGTTCTGTGTCTAAGACGTGCTTTGATTTTCTGTCCGAGTAATGATATTCCGACCGGATCGTGCTCATCCGAGTCGTTCCTCTGTTCTTTTTCCGATCGGATCGTGTCTCCTGTTTGCCCGTTCGGGTCGTGCATTTTTGCACGACTCCCGCCCCCGGTCGGTAGCCTTCACGACTTGTGCATTTTTGCACGAGTCGTGCACTCACTTTCCATTTCCATCTTTGCATTTCTTTTTCTTTACATTGCATTTTCACTATTTTGGGCCAATCTACAGTGATTTTTTTCCTTTAACATTGCCTTTCACGTGATTCACTTATCTTATTTTATTCTAGTTTTCTTCATTTATATGTATTTTATTCTCTTTTGTTTTATTGTTTTATTTTACTTTATTTCATTATTTTGTTTTTTTATTTAGTTTAATTATTATTATTTTAAATATATTATTATTATTATTATTATTATTATTATTATTATTAAATCATATTTTTGCATGGTGTGCTAACTCGTGGGTCATTGCTACAGTATTGTCTTCTTGATCATGCCTATATTTTTCATATTTCACCTTTTTAATTGTCTTCATTTTACAAAAGTTCCATTTTATCATTTTATTGTTTTTTTTTATTTTGTTAATATATTTTGTATATCATATTAATTTATTAAATTTATTTAGTTTGAATATCATCATTATTATTGTTATTTTATATTAATATGTTTCTTATTATTATTATTATTATTATTATTATTATTTGTTAATTTTCATTTTGCATGTATATTTTCATGGCTTGAGCCATTGCTATAGTGCCTTTTTATTACTTTACACATTTACTGTTCACCTTAGGCCACTTCTACAGTGTTCCTTTTATTTTTAAATACATGAATTCCGTGGGCCATGCCAATCCTTTCTTTTGTTATATATCCTTTGGTTCATTCTTTTGTTATATATCCTTTGGTTCGCTTATTGTCGTTTATTTATTTCATTTGTTTTCATGTTTCACCATCATTATTTATTATTATTGCTACTGCATGATATGATATAATATATATGTATGTCACCTTTGGGTTACTTGTTTTTATTTTTGTCTGTATTTTATTTTCTACTTGTTTACGTACCCGGTAATTTTATTAATGTCGTTTTAATTTTATTTGTTATTTATTTGTGGTAATATTATGAGGTACTTTATTGCCTATATTATTTAATGGATTGATTATCTGATCGTTTGAATTGATTAATTTATTCACTTAATTGCTTGTTTATATTATATTATTTATTTGATTTAATTTACTAACATTTTATTTTATTCTTTTTTATTGCCCCAAAATTTGTTTATTTCACCTTGAGTGACATTTCCGAGCGGGCCGGAGGATCGGAAAATTAAAGAGCTTCAGAATCTGGTTTTGCATTTCAAATTATTGTATTTCCTTTATTATATTGTTTTTTATGTTGTATGTAAAAATGTATTTTATATTCATCCGCATTATAGAAAATCATGTTTTTCACAATAATTAATAACTTGAAATTTTTCTTAATAAAATGGACCAATGTCCTATTTTAACCAAATAAAAACCTCACTTTCAAATGGAGAACTAATTTTTATAAAATGGGATCACTCATCCCGGTTTTCTCAATCAATGCCCAAAAACAGTTCTCCAATCTTTTTAAGTTAATAAAAAGGAACCAATGTTCCTAAAATTCAATAAGTCTCCCGATTTATATATGATATATTCTAATTATTTTTTATGTGTTCATTTATTCATTCGGGCCCTTGTAATTAATTTTGGGACAAATTTTATTTTTTTATGCTTTCTTATTTTGGGGGATTGTTCTGTCCCAACTTTTCGTTTGTAGTTTATTTATTTTTTACCGCTTTATTTATTACTTTTCAATATGCTTTCAATGCATTTTAAATTCAATGCATAATCGTGTGAGATGAGAGATGGAATTTTAATTTCTTAAAAACTCAATTATAAACTTGACTTAAGTCATTAATAAGAGTGAAGTTCTGAACACCTTCTCTGGTTTAAGACCCCTGAGATTAGAGACTTTTCCCAATTTCTTGTAAATTGGGTGACGACTCCAAAATACCTCAAAGGTGCCTAAAGGCGTCGTGAGGCTAGATGATTCTTTCCAATATTCTATTGGGAAGGAGGCATCCAAAATGTCTCATGATGCCCAAGATCAAAAAAACGCGAACCAATCCCTCGAACCCTAAAAGCGGGTTCAAAGAGGGTCTTTGCTAGGTTCGGCGTGCGTCATAGCCGGCTTATCTAGATAGGGTCAGGGGACTACAGGCCAGACATGTATAGGCAGGGTAGTCACCAAATTGCTACTGCACTTAGGGCAGGACCCCAGAACATTTGGCCGACTCGTAGACAGAGATATATTTATTTACTGGGCCCTTGCTATATCCATGGGTACGATTGAGCAATTGCCTGGCCAGTTATGAGGGTATAGACTACTCATCGTAGCTGAGTCCCGACAGATGTATGATTTATCTTCACTTACAGCTACAGCACCAGGCCGGGATCAGCCTCAGCCAGAGGAGGAGCATCCACAGCCTCAGCTAGTAGAGGAGCATCCCCATCCACAGCTAGAGGTGGGAAAGCCTCACATGCCGCAAGATGATATGGATGTGGACATAGATCTGGAGGACCTTCTTCGCACGCCATCATCACAGCCACTTCCATCAGAGGACCGGGTGTGCCCTTCTCCTCATATGCACACTCGGGGGTTGGATCCTTAGACATTAGGGAGATTTCATCCATACAGCAGCCCAGAGTCTCCATGGGCATCTACTTCAGCAGCTCTACCACCGCCACCTAGGCCTAGGATGGAGCAGAGCCAGACAGGTATAGAGGTCCTCATCTAGGCCATGCAAAGGGTGATCTTGACAGCATTAGATGCTCGGTTCCAGCGCTCTGATTAGAGGCTCATGGCGATGGAGCATCTAATAGATGGGAGATTACAGTGCATGGATCAATTCATGGATGAGGTGCGACAGTGCTAGGACAGATTTGAGGAGTTTATAAGAGCCTTCCATGTAGCGGCAGCACACTGAGTGGATGAGTCCTTTTAGATGGTGGATGAGTCTATTAGTATGATAAGGCTCTGGTTGGAGATGGTAGAGCGGTTTGGTACATGGTACATCACAGTCTGTGAGGCATCTGCAAGAGGGTATGGATATCAGGTTTACGGATGTAAGCGGTCATATTAGACACCACACTCTGACTATAACACCCTATACCCATAAATGGTACGGATATCGGATGACACAATACTACACTAGAATACATTGTAATGCACTTATTAGATTCAGTGGATTTTTTTTTCAACAATAACATCCATACAAATACAACAATATAACATACATACCGATACACAATTCATATACATATCCTGTACAATCTCGTGTTCATCCATTGCAGTCGTATACATGCCATGCTTATACCTTTATCCTTGCTGTAGAATATTCTTTCGATCATCAATAAATCTCAGCCACTACCACTTCTTTTCTTTTTATAACCTGCACGCAGTAACCATACTACGTGCTGAGCATTAAAAATGCCCAGTGGTAGATACATATTCTAAATTTTTCACTATACTAATTACATGCATGAACACACAAGCATATCTTTTATTCGCTATATATACATATTAATTCTTTAGACTTTTACTCAATTTATACTTTATTTTGATGTTTTAAATAAATCCTTTACTTTAGTCGTTAATCACTATGCCTTTTGTAACACTTTTTGTAACAATATTTTAACTTTACCATTTCAGTTAACAGTATCGTTATCGTCTATACTATTAACCTTAATATTCATATTATTATGTTCATTCTGTTAATTTAATAACCAATTACATTAACATTTCTTTGTTAATATTTTATTAATATATTCATCAGTTTTCTTCATTTTCAATCATAACATATTTACTCAGTTACAGTCTATATTTGGGTACAGTACCAGCTATTGAATTATTCATTAGGGCAGATATTGTTCTTTGATGCTTTCATTATTCATTTCTAATCATACTAATCTTTATATGTTTTATATTCATATTATTATTTTCCTTTTAATCATTTCTTTTACAGTGCCATTATTACAGTTGTAATATAATCACAATATATTCATACAGTTTTATCTATTTAATTTCAATTAGATACATTTATTTTAATACTTTAATTACATAACCCTAAAACTCTAGTTCATTTTACGTTACATAACATTTTCCTAATAATTCTAATTACTTTATTATCATTATCAATATTATTTTTACCGTTGTCAATTCTTTAAGTAAATTTAATTCATTTTTTTAATTTAACTGTACAGATCTAAATTCATATACATGTTTTCCCTAATCAGTATCAATAATTCTTTATTACCATAATGACATTTTTGCTCATTTACCGATACTAATATTACTCATTTATTATTCTTGCATTTAATCCTATTGTCATTTTCATAATATTAACATTAATTGTAATATTTCTATTAATATTAACATTAACATGAATATTGATGTTATCACAAATATTAATATTAAAATAAATACCATTATTAACAATAATATTAATATTACTTCATTATTAGTGTAATATCGTTATTTTCTGTATTGTCAATTTATTATACAATTAACATGTCAATTACCTTTTAATCCTTTATTTTACATTTCACTTTTCACTTATTTACAATAATGCCATTAATTAACTTATTATCATATTTATTTTATTATTTAATTAACATGCAATTTACCACTTAGTCCTTGCAATATTATTCTTATACTAAATTACACTTTTGTCCTTAAAATATTACTACAATTACAATTTTACCTTTAAGCAATTATTTATTTCATTAGATTATTTACATACAATAGTCTTTACTTTAAATCATTTATACAATCAGTACCCTTAAAAAATATATATATATATTTGCATTTCGGTCCCTTAATTATGGCATAATTATAATTAGGTCCTTGTATTATATCACATTTATATTTAGGTCATTCAACTATGTCATATTTACATTTAAGTCCTTAAACCTTTGCTAAATTACAATTTTACCCCTAACTTTCTCATATTTACAAAATTGCCACCAATTTATCTTATTTACTTATTTAATCTATTAATTAACATGCAAATTATCGTTTAGTCCTCAAATTACCATTATCATGCCAAATTACACTTAAGTCATTCAAATGTAACTAAATTATATTATTAACCCTTATTTAATTCATTTATGAACTAAATTACCATTTTATCCCTAAAATTTTTATTTCCTTCAATTAAGTCCATTTTCACTTCAATTTCCATGTAAACTTCAAATTGATCATTTTAATTTAATTTTTATCATATTGTCTCAATATTTTACATAATTACCAATTAGTCTTTGAAATACTACTTTCAAGTCAAATTTCATTTTAATCCTTATCCTATCTTATCTTGTCTCGTCTCATCTCATTTCATCTCATCTTATCTTATCTTATCTTATCACTTATCTTAACTTATCACTTATTTACCTATATAACCATTTAATTATCCATTTTTCCATTATTACCCTTTTTTTCACTGTATTTTTCAAACAATCTCATTTTAATCCATTTTTTCTTAATTTCCTCCTAGTATAATTCCGGCAGAAATGTCCGAAATGGATACACAAGACATGAACTCTATAGGTTCACTACATTTAGAGGGACCCCGGAGGACCACTCCTACATTTCATGGTTCAATACGTTTTAGAGGGACCTCGGAGGACCACCCCTACATTTCATTTCATTTGACATTTTAACATTTCAATCATATCAGTAGGACCGTCATTGGCCTACAATAGGTGACACGTCATGCTCACCACCGCGGTATAGTCTCCCTATGGCTAGGCAATTATATCCTGAACTACATTTAACCACCAGACTACTACTAAGGGCATTAATCTTTCCACTTATCCATTATCAAGTTACAATATACATTATCAATGGAACATAACCATACCATTCCATTCTTTTTACATCAAATCATTTGTAAATCACTAGATACTTAATTTTTATTCCATTAACATTTTATACCTTTAATTTTTAATAAATCATCAAATAACATTACATTATTCTTATAAATACCATTCAGCCAAGGTGGAATTCTTTCACCATAAATTACTTTCATCCCATTTATCACTCATTAAGTTAAATTTCATGTTAATTAACCTAGTTATACCTTAAAATATCATTATATCATAAAATATTCATTTATACCCTTAAGATTATCATTCGGCCATGTCATTACATATTCATTAAATTTATTTTTCTTTCCTTTAAACATCATGCCAAACAATACAAATATACCATTTATATGCTTTCAACATCAAAGTATACCATGGTAAACTATAGGTATACCATTCAGCCATGCATTTATTTTTCTCATCCAATTTAATTTTTCATTCATTTATCACTTAATTAGCTAGATCACATGTTAATAAGTTTAAATATACAATTATATGCCATTAGATCACAAAGTATACCTATGTATACGTAAACATACCATTCGGCCAACATGTTGTCTATGGTATAAAGTTTATTTCTTTTCATTTTAATCAGTCAGAATCTCATTTTTAACCTTCCTAAACATGTTTATATGGTTTGATTCAATTAAACATACATATTTTACATACTTTATGTTTAAACATAACCAAAAATCATACTTTTAACATGGAAAAAGGAGGATATTGTATCCACTAACCTTATTTTCTTTTTCTTCACATCTTAAACATCCTTCCATAGGCTTTGCTCCTTAAAAAACCATCACTTTCCTTACATTCCTTAAGTGGCCGAATATAAACATCAAAGAAACCACCATAAATTTACTTCCTTTTTGTAATATAATTACATAAACATACTCTATATATAGTAAAATACCTATTTGAACCTTTAAACCATTTTAACAACATCAACTTTACATACCTCAATTTTACACATAAAATTTTTCACTTACTTTCTCCCACTTCTTTCACTTCAAATGAGCTTTAGAGACCACCATAATTGAAAAGAGAGGCTAAAAATTACTTGGAAAGGTTGGATTTGGTGGGAACCATGGAAGAGAAATGAAGAAAATCCATAGAGGAGGAAGAGTTCAATTTAGCCAAGGAAGAGAGGGAGGAGGCTGCTAGATTTCTAGGGATTTGACTAGAGAAATCTGTAATCCAGGGGTTTATATAGATACCTTAATGGGATGTGCTTGGTCCAACCAAGTTGGGCCAACCATACTTAAGCCCAATTAAGTTTTAAGCTCATTTTGCAACCCAAAATGATTTTTATCACTTTTCAAGATCAATTCTTCCAAAAATAGTTTCATAATTCTTAAAATATATATCTAAGCCTTCACATTAAATTTTAGCTTAATCGGAGACCGTTTCCCGATCTGTTAATTTTTTACCAGTCAGATAACTCAATTTCTGTCTCACCGTAAAAATTATTTTTTATTACTATTTGATTCTACATAATATTTAAAGCAATTTTATACTTTTAGATAATTTTTCAGAGATCTTTAACACCATTTAGAGTTCGATCAACTCTTGGTCAAATTGGTCAATTATGGTCAGACTGGTTCGATCGGTCTGATTCACTACTTGAACCGGTTCGGTGCACTTTTCATTCTTAACTTCCTTTTTTCCCTTAATAGCTCATTTGACCTTAATTCCATCTTAATTAGAGTCCATTTTCAGTCCAGTTCAATTAAACCTGTCCGATTCATCCATTTTTCAGTGTCACCATAAAATTACTTTTTCACTACCAAAATATTCTACACACTATTCTAAGTCCATCTGTGCCTTCAAATAAATTTTCACGGATCATTTATTGTTTTTAAAGTCTCAATCAAATTTCGGTCAAATCAGTTCCTATTTGAATCAAACCATAAGCTTTCTTCTTTTTGACTTTTAGGGATTTATTTGACCTCATTTTCACTCCAAATTATACCGCAAGACTTCTTATAACTTGTATTTTTCAATGGTCCAATAAAATATTTTGCTCTATCGGGTTCCCGGAAAGTCACCTATCTTTAGGCTTCCCTGGTCCGAGCACGTTTAACCTTATAACACTACTAAATCTCAATGCATAATGTTAGTGTATTTCTATATGCTAATTCCACAAGTATACGGTGTACCGGTTATAGTACAAAAAATGTCGATCCCACGAGAAATGTGATAAATATTACACACTATTACTACTCAATTTTAATCTTGTTTACAATGATCAATATTTTATACATGAAAGTGGAAAAACTATGTCTAATACTATCTAACATAATTATTGATTATCAGAGAAGACAAATGATTAATGATGATAATAACAAATGGAACTTGAATTGATTATTCTTGATTATTAGTGTATTCTTGTCATGCAAGCCAAGTTGAATAAGATTCCAATTTACTCTCTCGACATAAATTAGAATGCCTAAAATATGCATTTATAATTCTAACGCACAACTTTCATTAATGAATTAGAAGGTTATACATGCAAATTTCAGGATTAAAAAGCAACCTATAACAACCATCTAACATTATGATCTCTCAAATAATGCTTCAATGATGAACTTCTATTAGATGTAAATAAGAATTTATCTCTCGATTAAATACTTACCTATAATGATCATGCATCAAATACTAATAGAAAATTTTACACGCAAGAATGTCAAATTAATATGAATAATAAAATGTAATATTAAAGATTCAAGTTCATAAATTGCATCATTCAATAATTACAAAGAAGAAGTAAAAGATGAGAAATGAAGAAGGAGATCTCTCAACCCTTTTCCCTTTCACAAAGGATATCTTCTTCCTTGCATTAGTTTTCTTTTCAAAACATAAATTCTAACTTTTTTGAAATTTAACTATAAAAACTTACAGCAAAATTACTTAGTTAAAATTAATATATTACTCTGTTTTTAAAATTATAGTTTAATTACATATTTATAGAGTTTCAAAAGTTGTGTTTCTTTCTCCAAAGAGTTGCAAATGTTGGTGGAGAATTATGTCTCTTCAGATGACTTTTCATAGAAAACTACCCCAATGGATAGTTCTGTCACGCTCGCGATCACTGTCGCTCTCGTAATAGAACACGGAGCTCCCCTTTCTTTATTTCTTTTCTCCCTTGCTTTTCGCGGCTTCCCTCTGCATCTGCACGACTCGTGATCCCTTTTCACGAGTCATGACCCACTTGCATGAGTCGTACTTTGGCTCACGTCTCGGTCATCTCTTCCTTCTTTTCTGTTGTTCTTTTTTCTATTCGCGTACCTTCACAAGTCGTGTCCTTCTTTCACGACTCGTGCTCCTCTGCTTTCCTTTTCTTCTTCTTTTTTCTTTTTCTTCATCTTCTGCTCTCTTCATTAGCCCTTCACGACTCGTGATCCCTTTTCACGAGTCATGCATCTTCATTCCATCTTCACCCTTTTCTTCACGACTCGTGTCTCCATTCACAAAACTGCTCTTTCCTCGACTAGTTATGCTCTTTTCTTCCTTCTTCATCTAAATCACCCTACACACATAAAAACAAGTAAACTAGATAAATAACATGAAATATAAACAAATTTTCATTCTTTAACCCCTTAAACTTACACAAAACATACACTAAATAATGTATCAATTAGGCACCTATCACATAATTATAGGTATTTTCACACCCAACTATATAAAATTCACCGATCGATACTATACTAGTATTAAGACCATTATATGCCATCTATGGTAAATTTGGGCCATTACACAGACCATCTCGACCTTGGGGACAGGCGTTTGTGATTTAGCAAGGACTATAGGGGCTCTTGCTCGCCCTTTCATAGACGAACAGATAGAGGTGGATTTGCGAGCACCACGACCATCAGCTCCTAGATCTCTACCAGTGGATGTTACTAACCAGCCATCTACCTCTGTGACTCTAGGCACACCTGTAGTTGAGGATGATCTAGAGGAGCCTACCGACTATGATCTATTTGGCTGATGTTTAGAGAGATTCATTGCTATTTTGACCTGATTTATGTACAAAACTGATATGACTTGTATAAAGATAATTTTTATTATACTATGCATTTTAATGTACCTTAACATGAGACAGATATAAGGACTAAAAATAAATAAATATCACAAATAATAAAATGATAGATGATGACAAAGATAACTCGCCAAAATAACTCATCAAAATGTGAAATCTCAAATAACTCGTCAAAATAATTTGAAATATTGATTAATGGAAGTTTCTTTATTCAGAAAATAGCTGAGGCTAGACACTGTGACAAGTAGTTAGATGCCAAAGCCAATTCAAGGATGATATCTGCACTTCGTAAGTCTAGAAATGACTCGGTACAATCCAAGAGGATGATATCCGCACTTCATAAGTCTAGAAATGACTCAGTACGATCCAAGAGGATGATATCAGCACTTCGCAAGTCTAAAAATGACTCGATGTAACCTAAGAGGGTGATATCCTCACTTCGTAAGTCTAGAAATGACTCGGCACAGCCCAAGAGGGTGTGTAGACACCGGGTCCCGAGTAGCCTTGATCAGGATTACCCAATGATGAAATTAAGTGTGCCGATTTATAAGTAAAAAGAATGAAAGTTGGAAGTGATAATTTCATTATCGTTTTGATTTGTTAGGAATAAATAAAAAAATATTTTAAAAAAATATTTTAAAAATATTTTAAAAATTATTTTGAGACAAAAGGGTATGCTTTGAAATTATAGTTTTTTAGAAAATTAAAAAAAATATATATATTTTTCGCGCGAATGTCGGGTTGCGGCAGCGCTGGGCACATGCCGCAGCGCCCGGGCGTGCTCGCCCGCGCGCTGGCCGGCGCGCAGCACCCAGCGCGGGGGCTGTGCACAAGCGACACGCTGGACGTCGCCCGTGCGCGCGGGCGATGCCCAGGGTGTCCCCCGCGCTGCTGCGCGCAGGAGACACCCGTCAGGCGCGCTGTCGGGCGTCTCTCACCCCTTGTTGCGCGCGGATGGCCTTTTGGCTGCCGAAAATGGTTTTCCTTCATTCTTAAGTGTTTTTAATTGATTTTTTTTGAAAATTCAATGCTAAAAACCCTTTTATCTTCTAACTTTACAAATTCTTCAGTTTTTTTGCCATAAAAATTAATTAAATTATTTTTATTTTATCATTAAAAATCTGATTTTAATGGGAAATATAAAATGGTTTTTAGTGAGAATTTAAGGGGGATTTTTTTTAGAAAAATATTTTCTTCATCTTTTTTTTTTCTCTCAAAAACAAATTCTCTCAACTTTTCTAAAAAAATTTTCCAAGTGAATTCTAGAGACAAAAAATAACAATTTTTTTTCTTGGGAATTTTTCTTCTTTTCATCAAACAATTTTTATTTTGAGACAAATAAATCAATTATTTGTTCTTGACTAAAAATTTATTTTTAATATTTTATTTTTCTAATATATTCTTACATATCAAGACAAGAAATTGGATCTTCTACCTTCATTTTTTCAAGATAAATTTTGAGGGTAAACATTTTTGGCTCAATTTCTTAATTTAATTTTTAATTTCATTTTTTTGTTTCCAATTAATTAGTTAACATGCAAATTCTTTTAGTTCTATCATTTTCTTCTTATTTTCTCATTCTTTTATTTTTATTTAATTAGTTAACATGTAAATTCTTTTAGATCTATTATGTATTTTTACTTCTTATTTTTTATTTTTTATTTAATTGTTCATATTATTATTTCTTATTCTTATTTCTTATTTAATTGTTCATGTTTATATCATTGTCATCATTTTTGTTCATATATAGTATTAGTATTATCATTTAACATGTTTTAGCATAATTGACTTATTTTATTTTCATGTTATTCTTCCATATTTAATTTGATTGTTCATATTCTTTGTTATTATTATTATTGTAGTTATTACCATCATTAGTATTATTATTATTATCATCATTCTTGTTTAATTTTATTATTACTATTATTATTTATATTTTCATGCATGCTGAATTTTATGTATATTATACTTTTTTTGCATGTTGAAATTTATAATTATTATTTTATGTTTGCTTATGCATGTTGGTTTTTATCAATATTATTTTATGCTTGTTTATGCATGTTGAGTTTTATTATTTTTATGTTATATTTTTTATGCCTGTGAATTTATTAATTTATTAAATTGCATATTTTTATTATGTAATTTTAATTGATTTGTCACACATGGTACATTTTTATTTGCTTTATCTTTATCTCTTTTATATTATATGTTTAAATTCATTTTTTATTACTAACATTACTTTTATTTGTTTTTTTTATTTCAATACTTATTTTTATGTGTGAGTCTTTTCCATACCAAGTGGGAGCCCATGAAGATTTGAAGATCCATTGGGGAGTTGACTTGTTATTTTTATTATTTTCATTACTTTGCTTTCATTATGTTGTTTTTATGTAATATGTAATTTGTAATAGATTATTTCTTTATGCATATTAATTAAAAAATCACAAAAATATTTTTATTAAATTAAACTTGGATCTTTTCTAAATAAAATGGAACCAATGTCCTAGCTTCTTCATCCAAAACAAATTGTCACTTTAAAATAATTTTCTTTAATTATGCATGAGAGGACCAATGTCCTCATCTTTAATAAATAGCCCGATTTATATATGAATTGTATTTTATTTACCAATTCCACCCCTAATTTTGTTGTAATTTATTTTTATGCACTTTATTTTAATTATGCTCTTTATCTATCGCTTTCTTTATGTGATTGACATGTGCTTTAATTAAATTGCATTAAAATTGAATGAGAAATGGGATGAAATGCTAAATTCAAAACTCAATTATAAACTTAATCAAGGTATGAATAAATGGGAAGTCTCGAACCATCTCTGGTCTTTGGGCTCAACGAGGCGAGAGGACCATTTAAATGTTCCATTGGAATGGGACTTCCAAGACACCTCTTGTGTCCCGTAAAAAGGCTTTAACTTACATAGTCCTAGGCTCTATGAGGCCAGAGGGTCATCCTAATATTCTATTAGGATGGGACCTCCAAGACCCCTCTGGCTTTCCCAAAATGGATATAGCAGCGCTGTCTTAGGCTCACTGAGGCTAGACGAACTTTCCCAATTTTCTATTGGTAGCGACTCCATGAAACCTCCTTGTTGCCCAAAATAGACGCCCTTGTAATTTCTTACTAGTTTTATGAACCTCTCTCGATCGCCCTAAAGGCGGACGTTCGGGGCTGTAACACCCCGCTATCCCCGTTGGAAGGATACCGGAGTGCCACGCGGACAAACATATAAACGAATTCAAATACATACTAATAAATAAAATAAAAGATGAGAACTAAAGAAACTTTTAAACATATAATAGTAAATCCTTTTTACATATAACATATATCAATATCGTTTTACAAAAAGAGGCTCGTAAGCAAATACATATACAAAAATAATATTTGTTCCTTTACAAAAGATTCCCTTTGCTATACACAAGCCATATACAAAAATTACAGCGGAAGACTAAAAAAAAAATAACTTCATCCAAAAAGACTTCTAGTGGCCGACCTGCAGATATCTGACTTCTAATCGCACTCGCCACCTGCACGGGAAAAGAGCCCGTGCTAAGCGATAACGCTTAGTGGGGAGGAACAAAACAAACGAACAATATGCATATACAATATTTATGACAATACAATAATCTAATGATTCAGAATCAAAGGCATCAAAATTACATGTAACTATATCTCCAAATTCCTTACTTGACATGCATAAATATATATACAATACAAGCAATTAAGTACTCAATTCATAATTTTCATCATTCCAAGTATACAGATACAAGGTGCGATATAAAGCTATGCAAGAATTCATATACATCATATACTTATAATCGTGTCCAAAAATGCATCTCAACCTATGCAACACATTCAAACATATAGCCTGATTAGTCAAAAATATTTTCTAGAAGTGGATACGGTCAAATGGATACTGATAGAACACAGTATCCCAAGCATATAGAGACGTGAGTCTCAAACATGTACTTTTCATATAGAGACCGAAGTCTCGCATTAAATCCATATAGACCCAACATGGTCGAAACAAGGATCCAAACGGACCCACGTAAAACGTTTTATCATATAGCAGCTGCACACACACTCTGACCTAAGTAAGCGCTTACTTATCCACTACTATGACTATTCAGGCTTAAAAACACCACTCATCAATTCAAGCACCAATATCAATATGAGAATTGAAAATAATATTAATCTATAATCCATGTATACATGTATACTGATCGCATTTGAAACATGTAAATATAAATATTAATTACAGAAGTTAAAAGGACCTATAACTCACATTATAATAATCCATACTCATGTAAATTATAAACATGTAAATCATGTACATTAATATTAATTATGACCACAAATCTCGTAATTAAACAATTATTAAAATACAAATTAAATTTTAAACCCAAACATTTGTCATGTAATGCAAAAACCCTTGAAACCAGGAGTTAAACTTTGTTTTTAAGAAAACAGGACAGCAGGGGAAGGCTGGTCACGAGTCACCCAGGCAGTGGTGTCTCGTGACGCAGGCTTCACGTGAGCGCCAGGCAAGAACAGGCAGTCACGAGTCGTGACCATCCGTCACGCCTCGTGACGCAAGAGATGAGAGGGGAAAAAGTCACGAGATCTTGTCTCGTGACACGCAGGGAAGAGGAAAGGTCACGAGTCGTGATGCTCCATCACGTCTCGTGATCTTCCTCTCACTACTTGCTCCACCTTCTCAAAACTCCAGAATTTCAGAAAACGTAAAACCAGAAGATCGTGAAAACAGAGTATAACCAAAACTCCAAATCCCAATTTGTCTAAATCCATTTTTCATGCAAAAATCATGCTAACACGTACCTTTAAGTCTTCTGAGCACAATTACAGCAATTTCACTCACATTATTAACATTATCATATAATCACAGTAAATAAACAGAGAGAGTCACAACCCAGAACTTCACATTCAAATACATGTGTAAGCGTCTCATTTGCAAACTCATAATCATTCTTTCTCTATCTAAATCATGTATACACAATACATTTCTCATGCATCTATATAAATGAATACACACATAGCTAAAATTAACATCAAACAGCAACTAGAATCCAAGATTGAGTAAAGACAGACACTCCCAAACCTGTATCGAAGCTCAAAAATGTCCACTGAATTCTTCTTCAGTCAACAACCTTCTCTTTCCCTTTATCCCTCTTCCTTACTTCAGATACTTGCAACAGATGAAACCACAACTCATTAACCCAAGAACATAATCTTATAAACCTTAAGAATAAGAAGAACCACACGAAATCTGACAGCCACTTACCTTCTGAAGCTTCTATCACATCCAAACCCTAGTTCCTCGACAGAAATACACACATGCAAATGGAAAAGAACAGCAAATGGAGAAAAAGAACAGAATGTGGTTTACGTGAGAGAGAACAAGAAAAGAGAGAACTTTCAGTCTTTTGTTTCCAGCCAACTAACAATTCCTCAGACTTCTCTTTTCCCTCACCCACATGCACACACTCACTCTCCACTTGGCACACATGCACGGTTCACTTAAACAAAAATACTAACAGCTCCATTAAATCTTCTAATAGGTCCTTATTAATTTCTTTTTACTCACTAAACTAAACATTTGCAATTAATACTTTTATTTCCTTGCAATCAAATCCTCTTTCCTCTTGTATAAATACCCAATTGCCCTTAAATGTCCAATTAAAATTGCTAAATCCTATTAGGCCACTTATGGGGTGTGACAACTCTCTCCCCCTTAAGAAAATTTCGTCCTCGAAATTTCCTCGCTAATCAAACACATCTCAAATACTAAAACCGAAACGAAGCAAGACTTAACATATATACACTTACCCGAAGGACTCGCTGCAACGGTCGCATCTTTTCCAATCAAAGCATAAGCTCTATACTGGTTATGGTCTTCCGTAGCACCAGGTCGTTGCACTGTCTCTGATGGTGCTCTCGGAGCTCTACTTCCTTCACGATTGCTTTGGATGACATTGGATCTTCTGCTTTCTTGCTGATTCTGAGCCTCTTGTCGATCAGGGCAACTTGCAAACCGATGCTCCATACTCCCACACTTAAAACACGCGCCGGTAATCTTGCGACACGTACCCCAATGGTACCTATGACAATGCTCACATTCCGGTGCTCGATTTCCTTTACTACCATGTGGGGCTACACTACCTACTTTTGAAGGTACTTGGACAATCTCTCTAGATCCTTGTTCGGTTGGAGCACCCTTGGACTTCTTAGTACTTGCAACTCCCCCATCCGGTGCTCTTCGCTTGCTAACCATTTTCTGCTTGATCACCTCAGATTCTTCTAATTTCATTGCCGCTGCCACAAGCTGATAATACCCCACTGGTTGCAATACAATCATAGCAGACAAAGGACCTCTAAACACCTCACGAAGTCCCTCAAGAAAGTGTCTACATCTGAACTCACCAGTCAACAACTGCTCGGGCACATACTTACTCAGCCGATTGAATTCCTTGTCATACTCACTCACAGTCATTCCCCGCTGCTTCAAACTAATGAACTCTCTCCACTTCGCTTCTTGGTAAGCCTTCGTCACATACTTTTGCTCAAATTCTTGCTTGAAGTATTCCCATGTCAATTCAGCTAGTCGCTGAGGATTCCTCATCACAAGTTCCCACCAATCATATGCTGATCCTTGGAGCAACGAAACTGCACATGAAGCTCTTAGATCCGCGGGACATCTAATCTCTTGCAGAATCCTACCTACTCTCTTGAGCCAAAACTCAGCCACATCTGATTCGTCTAAGGCAGTCCCATGAAAATCCTCTGCTCCTCTTTTTCTTAACAATTCAATTGGTGCCTTAGGAGCAGTCAATCTATCAACCACTTGCAATAACCCTTGTACTAATGCTGGATCAAAACCAACTCCTCTATTTGCACCCACAGCTGGTGCAGGTTCCTGTGCAGGTCTATCCTGTCTCACTGGATCATCTCCTCTGATCGGACTATCTCTACGACCCATATAGACGCTGTCCATTGTGTCGCCCATATACTCACTTGGATCCGACTCCATACAAACACTACAAAACACAAGACATCTGCATTAGGCCACGACACATAACTGACTCTCATGCATAGACTCGACTCTACACTCAAATAATCACAACATAACCCAGAACCACCAAACCTGGGCTCTGATACCAAGCTGTAACACCCCGCTATCCCCGTTGGAAGGATACCGAAGTGCCACGCGGACAAACATATAAACGAATTCAAATACATACTAATAAATAAAATAAAAGATGAGAACTAAAGAAACTTTTAAACATATAATAGTAAATCCTTTTTACATATAACATATATCAATATCGTTTTACAAAAAGAGGCTCGTAAGCAAATACATATACAAAAATAATATTTGTTCCTTTACAAAAGATTCCCTTTGCTATACACAAGCCATATACAAAAATTACAGCGGAAGACTAAAAAAAAAATAACTTCATCCAAAAAGACTTCTAGTGGCCGACCTGCAGATATCTGACTTCTAATCGTACTCGCCACCTGCATGGGAAAAGAGCCCGTGCTAAGCGATAAAGCTTAGTGGGGAGGAATAAAACAAACGAACAATATGCATATACAATATTTATGACAATACAATAATCTAATGATTCAGAATCAAAGGCATCAAAATTACATGTAACTATATCTCCAAATTCCTTACTTGACATGCATAAATATATATACAATACAAGCAATTAAGTACTCAATTCATAATTTTCATCATTCCAAGTATACAGATACAAGGTGCGATATAAAACTATGCAAGAATTCATGTACATCATATACTTATAATCGTGTCCAAAAATGCATCTCAACCTATGCAACACATTCAAACATATAGCCTGATTAGTCAAAAATATTTTCTAGAAGTGGATACGGTCAAATGGATACTGATAGAACACAATATCCCAAGCATATAGAGACGTGAGTCTCAAACATGTACTTTTCATATAGAGACCGAAGTCTCGCATTAAATCCATATAGACCCAACATGGTCGAAACAAGGATCCAAACGGACCCACGTAAAACGTTTTATCATATAGCAGCTGAACACACACTCTGACCTAAGTAAGCGCTTACTTATCCACTACTATGACTATTCAGGCTTAAAAACACCACTCATCAATTCAAGCACCAATATCAATATGAGAATTGAAAATAATATTAATCTATAATCCATGTATACATGTATACTGATCGCATTTGAAACATGTAAATATAAATATTAATTACAGAAGTTAAAAGGACCTATAACTCACATTATAATAATCCATACTCATGTAAATTATAAACATGTAAATCATGTACATTAATATTAATTATGACCACAAATCTCGTAATTAAACAATTATTAAAATACAAATTAAATTTTAAACCCAAACATTTGTCATGTAATGCAAAAACCCTTGAAACCAGGAGTTAAACTTTGTTTTTAAGAAAACAGGACAGCAGGGGAAGGCTGGTCACGAGTCACCCAGGCAGTGGTGTCTCGTGACGCAGGCTTCACGCGAGCGCCAGGCAAGAACAGGCAGTCACGAGTCGTGACCATCCGTCACGCCTCGTGACGCAAGAGAGGAGAGGGGAAAAAGTCACGAGATCTTGTCTCGTGACACGCAGGGAAGAGGAAAGGTCACGAGTCGTGATGCTCCATCACGTCTCGTGATCTTCCTCTCACTACTTGCTCCACCTTCTCAAAACTCCAGAATTTCAGAAAACGTAAAACCAGAAGATCGTGAAAACAGAGTATAACCAAAACTCCAAATCCCAATTTGTCTAAATCCATTTTTCATGCAAAAATCATGCTAACACGTACCTTTAAGTCTTCTGAGCACAATTACAGCAATTTCACTCACATTATTAACATTATCATATAATCACAGTAAATAAACAGAGAGAGTCACAACCCAGAACTTCACATTCAAATACATGTGTAAACGTCTCATTTGCAAACTCATAATCATTCTTTCTCTATCTAAATCATGTATACACAATACATTTCTCATGCATCTATATAAATGAATACACACATAGCTAAAATTAACATTAAACAGCAACTAGAATCCAAGATTGAGTAAAGACAGACACTCCCAAACCTGTATCGAAGCTCAAAAACGTCCACTGAATTCTTCTTCAGTCAACAACCTTCTCTTTCCCTTTATCCCTCTTCCTTACTTCAGATACTTGCAACAGATGAAACCACAACTCATTAACCCAAGAACATAATCTTATAAACCTTAAGAATAAGAAGAACCACACGAAATCTGACAGCCACTTACCTTCTGAAGCTTCTATCACATCCAAACCCTAGTTCCTCGACAGAAATACACACATGCAAATGGAAAAGAACAGCAAATGGAGAAAAAGAACAGAATGTGGTTTACGTGAGAGAGAACAAGAAAAGAGAGAACTTTCAGTCTTTTGTTTCCAGCCAACTAACAATTCCTCAGACTTCTCTTTTCCCTCACCCACATGCACACACTCACTCTCCACTTGGCACACATGCACGGTTCACTTAAACAAAAATACTAACAGCTCCATTAAATCTTCTAATAGGTCCTTATTAATTTCTTTTTACTCACTAAACTAAACATTTGCAATTAATACTTTTATTTCCTTGCAATCAAATCCTCTTTCCTCTTGTATAAATACCCAATTGCCCTTAAATGTCCAATTAAAATTGCTAAATCCTATTAGGCCACTTATGGGGTGTGACAGGGGCGACCCGGGGTTCGGCGTGCGTCACAATGGCGACTCCACTGGGGACATAGAGACTTCCCTTCGAAAGTACCTTGGCTAAAATTTACAATTGAGTTTTAATTTAAAATTTCATCTCTTTTCGAAATTGCATTGCATATCATTAGAGCCTTAAATTATGCTAGTTCGGTCCCTTTTCTAGCCCCGGTGCATTCCCGAAGCACGACTATACGTTCACTCAATGTGGAGAAGTGTTAAGGATAATCACAAGGCCAAGCCTCGTACCTTATGATATATCAAATGGAGACCCAATCGGTCATTATACTCGTAATTAGCTAGACCCATTGGCAGGAACCATGCTTGGGTAGCCCTAAAGTATCACTACTTTTGACCAAAGCTCATGTATTGGCAATAGGTACTTTCACTAGGTGAAATGTGCCATAATACCGTGCTTGCTATGTGGGCCGTTACATATTGAACAAGATGAGTTAAATTAAATGGTCTTCATCAAAGGCTTTCATGCCTCGATGGGCCCATCTTAATTTAGTTGAATTGTTCAAATACATAATGGCCAAACACTCATACGTGTGTACATTAGGCAAGAGATGTTATGCTGCCGGCTTTTCATCGTGCACCATACGCGTCCAATGGGTTCCCTGTTAACCCTTGGATAAAGCCCACCTAGGAAAGAGACTATATTACCTCGTGTGTGGGAGAGATAAGGTTGGAAGAATCTATCTGCTTGCATGTGTTTGCCTATGCTGCATCAGCACGACCATGCATTGCATTTCAATCATATATCATCCTAATAAGGTGTATTCTGTAGCCATCATAGATTTGTTCAAGTGGTTTAGGGGTCCTGACGGTCGGCTAAGAAGGATTCCACTCTTTGGATTACCGGAACTAGTGTCAGATCAGAGTTTAGATTCTCTTTCAGAGGGTAGTGAGATATTATTTTTCGAATCATCAGCTAAGACAGGTATGTCTAACCCGTCAAGTGAATCTAGTGCAACCCGTGCAATGATTGCCGAGGAGGGGGAAAGAGAATGGAAGAATTTGATGCCAGAATGATGGCGATGATGGGCAACCTTGCCATTACTTTAGCGCCACTTGCTGGGCAACAACCTTTTGCTCCAGCTGGGGGCCAAGATAAACAAGAGCCTATTAGAGAGGATCTCTCTATGGCAGTTAACCCACCTATAGTTGAGCCTAGAGTGCCAGCACACATAGAGCATAGAGAAGTTCTTAGATCTGAGAGTGGTTTGGGTGAGGAAGAGCAGGAGGAGCCAATCATGATAAGAGGCAGAGCCCCCAAGCCAGAGGAGGCCATGTGGAGAAAGATGGAGGAGAGGTTCGAAGCTTTGACTTGCTTGCTGACAGCGGGAAGAGGCATGAACCCTTAGGACAAGGAGTTGGAGGGCGAAGATCTAGTTCCCCAGAATTTTAAGATGCCTGACATGCTAAAGTTTGATGGCACCTCAGACCCAGCAGCACATATGAAGCAGTACTCGTTAGTGATGAAGGGTACAATGCTGACAAAAAGGCAGAAGATAGAATATTTCTGTTTGAGCTTGACGGGTCCAGTAGTGGGCTGGTATCATGGACTCGATAGAAGGACTAAAGAGGACTGGGATCTATTGACAGAAGAGTTTCTAATGCAGTATGATTGCAGCACATGGATGGAGGTAACCCTGAAAGATCTAGAATTGCTACAGCAGAAGTCAGGGGAGTCTTTACATGATTACCTAACCCGATAGAGAAATCGAGTAATGGAGATGAAGAGGAAGCCAGACATTCCGGACCAGATAAGGCTGTTCATCAAGAATGCCAGCCCATATCTGAAAGATAGGTTAAAAATGAAGGGTGTAAAGGATTGGGAGTCCTTAAAAGACATAGCCATAGAAGCCGAAGGAGAGTACCTGGCAAGGAAGGCCAACAATCATAATTATGCCCGGAGAAATTACGGTAATCAGGGGGCAGAAAAGTCAGCAGAGTCCGGTAATGGGAATCGGTCTGAAAACATTGTAGATGTAGCGGCTACCAAAGCAGACCAAAGGCATATCTCCAACCTAGGCAAGTCACTGTCTTGGGTACTTAAAAGGTTGATGAAGGAAGGCAAAATACAACCAATGCCTGCTAAGCCCGCTAGAAGTCAAGGACATCCCGATCATCGAGCAGATCTATATTGTGCTTACCATCAGCATACAGGGTATGACACTGATGAATATTGAACTCTGAGGAACCATATTCAGGATCTCATTGATAACAAACAGATTACTGATCCAGAGCGCCGCAAGAAATAGGGAAGAAAACCTTCTAGTAGGTATGCTTTTCATATTTGAACTTTTTTTCAGTCTTGTTGTATGCAGTACTATTTACATTAATTATATTAATGGCTTTTTGTTTATGTTCTCATGATTTCATTATGCATGATCACAATCACAAGTCATTTACATTTGGTATTAACTTAATGAATACTCTTTCATTTAATCTCGAGATCCTGTAGCATCTGATATAACTCCTGAAGAGAGAAAAATTCTGAGAGCTGAAAATAAAGAGAGAGTAGTAAAAAAGAAAAACTAGGTACAATTAGGGGATTGGATGAAAACTCAAGAGCACTAGAACCTTTCTGATTACCCGTCAAAGTGATCCCTGGATTAGACAGAACCTAGAAAATGATTTAGGCAGCCCTTTTTTGTATAGCTCTCTAAATGACTATTTTTTACCTTTATTTCGCAATTGCTTGCTAGCCCATTGAGCCTTTATGCTGGTATGCTAAATGCGTACCGATTTTGTTGCTACACATGTTAAAACTACCCCTCGCCTAAAATGATTTTTTCCTCCCCTTAGAAGAATGGCCATTCTAGTAAGGATGGATGTACATCATTGACAATTCTTTGGGTTATCAGAAATTGCCCTGAAAAGGATGAATTTACACTTTGGAAAGAGGGTTTAGTTATGCACGAAAGACATGAGCTTGCGAAAATAGAAAAAAAAAGATAAAAAAGATAGGTGAAAAAGAAAAAAAAAGATGAAAAAGATAGGAGAAATGAAAAAAAAAAGAGAAAATAGAAAAAAAAAAGATCAAAAAGATAAGTGGAAAATAAAGATGAAACAAAAAAAGATAAAAGAAAAGAAAAAAAGAAGTAGAGCTCAAGATAGTAACCCCTTGCTGAGCTTCTGTGGTTATCTTTTTAACTTAATTATTATTCTGAGCTTGGTGAGCTAAAGTATTATCAAGTCCAAATTCAAGAATACCTTTATAGTACGCCATTGAGTTGAGCAGCCATTTTTCTCTAGCAACCTGATCCTCCTTTGATAGCAATGTACCTAAGCCTAACATTACAACCAAAGTAAGACGTTTTGATTCTTGGTTCAGTCGTATCCAATTAGCAGAGATGACCTTCTAATAAGGTTCGGTACGTAGGAAGAGGCATATGGTGTTTCTTGAGCTTCAAGCGGGGAGCCACAAGTGCATTTATGCATTGGAGTTAAATCTTGTCCCCAACGTTGCATCTAGAATTTGCTTCAAAAAAGAGTATTTGGGCAAAAATTAAGAGTAGAGAGAAAATTTTCAACCATGAAAACCCGAGAGAGCTGGTTGATAATAGAAGTTTGATAGATCCATCTCGAGATTAGATAGGGTCTTGTATTTTTGAGATTAATGCCAAATGATGATCATGTGTGATGAAATCAGACTGAAACATATGCATTTATGCAATAATATTTTAATGTAAGCAAAGCATTTTATCTTGCATACTCAACATGGTTTAAGTTCCAGTATAAAAAGTAGCGCATTATTTTCTTCGCATATGTGCAATTTACTATAAGTGGCCCTCATTTCCATCTTCATCTTGATGCTTCAGCAGACTTGCCCCGACATCGGCTTCGAGCTATTCATTAGCACAAAATCCATACAACCATTATTCAAAAAAAAAAAAAGAAGGCCGTTAGAGATGAAAACCGTAACTGGCTCTCTAAGTAAAAGTTAGGCCATAGGGCAGGGTGAAAACCTGAAAACAGGCAGTCTTCCCTACGAAAAAAATTAAAATAAATAAAAGCCGCTGGATTGATTTGGGTCCATTCCAGGAAAAAATTAGGCACAGGGTTATGTGAAAATTCCTAAAGAGACGCATTTCCCACAAAGAAAAGCTAGTGTGAAAATCCACAAGGGACGCACTACCTTTAAATCAATGACTTCCGATGCCTGGAGCAATAAGGCGGGCATTACTTCAGATGATCATCCTTCAGCCAGATAAGGCATAATTCATGGACATGAGTCAGAATCCCGGGCATATGCTCATTGACCAGGGGGTAAAGATGCACACCTGACAGTTCTCTCTGAAGAGTTTATGGGTCGGAGTCCCTAAGCCAAGATGCCATTTCTAGTTCCTCAGAGGGCATAGTGGAGCGGCCAAGCCATATCCTCAATGGACCCTTAACCACTCAGGACATGGTCTATCCATTTTTGCATGCATTTCATACCATTCTGTAACAAACATTTGCATATGGCCATTTACACTTGCATGCACAATCTATCGTATATATTCCTGTGCACACAACTTTGCAGGAAAAGTCCAAATGCAGGCCACACACATAAAAACTAGTCAAGGACGGCTTCATTTCAACATTAACATTCATTTGAGCAAGACGATCAAGTCAAGATGACGGCTACGTCGGCAAATCTCCAGGACCTCTGAAGAGGCAGATCTCCAAGACCTCTTAAGAGGCAATTCTCCAAAGTCACTTAGGAGACAAATCTCTTTTTCTTGCACCTTTTAGTAGTCTGTAGCAGACTCGATGCAATCCTCCTCTTGCGCTTTTTGTAGTCTTATCAGCAACTCGGCGCATTGTCATCTGCGGATGACACCTTTGCACTTTTAGTAGTCTGTAGCAGACTCGATGCAATCCTCCTCTTGCACTTTTTGTAGTCATGTCAGCGACTCGGCACATCGTCATCTACGGATGACACCTCTGTACTTTAGTAGTCTGTAGCAGACTCGGTGCAATCCTCCTCTTGCACTTTTTGTAGTCTTGTCAGCGACTCGGCGCATCTTCATCTGCGGATGACACCCCTGCACTTTTAGTAGTCTTGTCAGCGACTCGGTGCAGTCCTCTTCTTGCATTTTTTGTATTCTTGTCAGCGACTCGGCGCATCGTCATCTGCGGATGACACCCCTGTACTTTTAGTAGTCTTGTCAGCGACTCGGTGCAGTCCTCTTCTTGCACTTTTTATAGTCTTGTCAGCGACTCGGCGCATCGTCATCTGTGGATGACACCCCTGCACTTTTAGTAGTCTTGTCAGCGACTCGATGCACTCTTTTTCCTGCGTTTTGTAGTCTTGTCAACGACTCAACGCCTCGCCATTTGCGGATGACTCTTACACTTTTAGTAGTCTGTAGCAGACTCGGTGCAGTCCTCTGAAGAGGACATTTCTCGCGTTTTGTAAGTCTGTAGCAGACCCGGCGCATCACCGTCTGAGGATGGTCCCTAGCACTTTGTAGTCTTGTCAGCGACTCAGTGCAACTCAAGAGGATGAATCATAATACTGTTCCCGAGGGAGCAGCTGGAAGGTTGTCGCCTCAGGTACGCGCTTCTTTCCCTTTCCTGAATTTTGGCTCACCGAGGCACCCACACACTAGCCTCTCCAAAATTGGGGGCAACTGTAGACACCGGGTCCCGAGTAGCCTTGATCAGGATTACCCAATGATGAAATTAAGTGTGCCGATTTATAGGCAAAAAGAATGAAAGTTGGAAGTGATAATTTTCTTGTCGTTTTGATTTGTTAGGAATAAATAAAAATATATTTTAAAAATGTTTTAAAAATTATTTTGAGACAAAAGGGTATGTTTTGAAATTATTGTTTTTTAGAAAATTAAAAAAAAATATATTTTTTTTTGCGCGAATGTCGGGCTGCGGCAGAGCTGGTCGCACGCCGCAGCGTCCGAGCGTGCAGGCGACGCCCAGGGTATCCCGCGCGCAGAAGATGCCCGTCGGGCACGCCAACGGGCGTCTCTCACCCCCTGTCGCGCGCGGATGGCCTTTTGGCTGCCGAAAATGGTTTTCCTTCATTCTTAAGTGTTTTTAATTGATTTTTTTTTGAAAATTCAATGCTAAAAACCCTTTTATCTTCTAACTTTACAAATTCTTCAGTTTTTTTGCCATAAAAATTAATTAAATTATTTTTATTTTATCATTAAAAATCTGATTTTAATGGGAAATATAAATTGGTTTTTAGTGAGAATTTGAGGGGGATTTTTTTTAGAAAAATATTTTCTTCTTCTTTTTTTTCTCTCAAAAACAAATTCTCTCAACTTTTCTAAAGAATTTTTCCAAGTGAATTCTAGAGACAAAAAATAACAATTTTTGTTCTTGGGAATTTTTCTTCTTTTCATCAAAGAATTTTTTTTTTGAGACAAATAAATCAATTATTTGTTCTTGAGTAAAAATTCATTTTTAATATTTTATTTTTCTAATATATTCTTACATATCAAGACAAGAAATTGGATCATCTACCTTCATTTTTTCAAGATAAATTTTGAGGGTAAACATTCTTGGCTCAATTTCTTAATTTAATTTTTAATTTCATTTTTTTTGTTTCCAATTAATTAGTTAACATGTAAATTCTTTTAGTTCTATCATTTTCTTCTTATTTTCTCATTTCTTATTCTTATTTCTTATTTAATTGTTCATGTTTATATCATTGTCATCATTTTTGCTCATATATATTATTAGTATTATCATTTAACATGTTTTAGCATAATTGACTTATTTTATTTTCATTTTATTCTTCCATATTTAATTTGATTGTTCATATTCTTTGTTATTATTGTGCTATTATTATTATTGTAGTTATTACCATCATTAGTATTATTATTATTATTATCATCATTCTTGTTTAATTTTATTATTACTATTATTATTTATATTTTCATGCATGCTGAATTTTATGTATATTATACTTTTTTTGCATGTTGAAATTTATAATTATTATTTTATGTTTGCTTATGCATGTTGGTTTTTATCAATATTATTTTATGCTTGTTTATGCATGTTGAGTTTTATTATTTTTATGTTATATTTTTTTATGCATGTGAATTTATTAATTTATTAAATTGCATATTTTTATTATGTAATTTTAATTGATTTGTCACACATGGTACATTTTTATTTGCTTTATCTTTATCTCTTTTATATTATATGTTTAAATTCATTTTTATTACTAACATTACTTTTATTTATTTTTTTATTCCAATACTTATTTTTATGTGTGAGTCTTTTCCATACCAAGTGGGAGCCCATGAAGATTTGAAGATCCATTTGGGAGTTGACTTGTTATTTTTATTATTTTCATTACTTTGCTTTCATTATGTTGTTTTTATGTAATATGTAATTTGTAATAGATTATTTCTTTATGCATATTAATTAAAAAATCACAAAAATATTTCTATTAAATTAAACTTGGATCTTTTCTAAATAAAATGGGATCAATGTCCTAGCTTCTTCATCCAAAACAAATTGTCACTTTAAAATTATTTTCTTTAATTATGCATGAGAGGACCAATGTCCTCATCTTTAATAAATAGCCCGATTTATATATGAATTGTATTTTATTTACCAATGGGGGTTGTATTTCGCCCTTAATTTTGTTGTAATTTATTTTTATGCACTTTATTTTAATTATGCTCTTTATCTATCGCTTTCTTTATGTGATTGACATGCGCTTTAATTAAATTGTATTAAAATTGAATGAGAAATGAGATGAAATGCTAAATTCAAAACTCAATTATAAACTTACTCAAGGTATGAATAAATGGGAAGTCCCGAACCATCTCTGGCCTTTGGGCTCAACGAGGCGAGAGGACCATTTCAATGTTCCATTGGAATGGGACTTCCAAGACACCTCTTGTGTCCCGTAAATAGGTTTTAACTTGCATTGTCCTAGGCTCCACGAGGCGAGAGGGTCATCCTAATGTTCTATTAGGATGGGACCTCCAAGACCCCTCTGGCTTGTCCAAAATGGACATAGCAGCGCTGTCTTAGGCTCAATGAGGCTAGATGAACTTTTTCAATGTTTTATTGGGTGACGACTCCATGAAACCTCCTTATTGCCCAAAATAGACGCCCTTGTAATTTCTTACAAGTTCTATGAACCTCTCTCAATCGCTCTAAAGGCGGACATTCGGGGCGACCCGGGGTTCGGCGCGCGTCACAGGGTGATATCCGCACTTCGTAAATCTAGAAATGACTCAGGGCGATCCAAGAGGATGACATTTGCACTTTGTAAGTCTAAAAAAGACTCAATGCAATCCAAGAGGATAACAATCACTGTATGGTCGGGGTAACGGCTCGATAGGATTTAAGAATGTCCACACTTCGTAAGTTTAGAAATGACTCGGTACAATCCAAAAGGATGATATTCGTGTTGGAATTCTTCGGAATAATTCAACATTAATGCAGCGGAATAAAATAGAAACCCGAAACAGGATCCATGTATTTTCGACTGATTCAAAAGGAAGAGATAAGATTTACCAACCTTTCTCCTACGTAGAAAGTCGAAATAAACTCCTTTAGTTCGGACTGCAGACGCTGCTCTAACACGAACGTCCTCTACCGGTATCCACATGCACGAACCAATGAACAGAATTCGCAGGGGTGCTAGCTCCCTTATGTTGCGATTGGAATTTGAGTTTTCTTTCTCAAAAAAAATAAATGGCGGCTAGGGTTTTTCTCTCTTATGAAAAATATATCTCCTCTGAATCCTTTTTCTCTTAGGAATAGGAAAACGAGATTAGCTATTTTTTTAGGAAAATCTGCCACTTTTTTTTTTATTATCTCTAGGAAAAACGTGATTAAGTTAAACCACACTACTTTCTCCTTATCTAACATATATCTGTATATATGTTAAACTCTAAAGAGATAAATAAGGATATTATCTCTAATTCAAAATTAAGAGATATTATATATATATATATATATATATATATATATATATATGTGTAATTTCGAAATTAAATATAAATACCTATATTTATATTATTCCGAAATACCCTTATAAAATCCATTTTGTTCATTTTTTATCTTGGTGTGTGATCCAATAGGTTTATATTAAGTTGACAGTAGGCCCAATAACCATAATAGGCCCACAAGTCACAATTGGTCTCTATCAAGATATTATGACTACCCAATTAATATAAATATCGTTAGTCCGATTTTAACCTGACAATAGAATATGCTATTCTCCTTTTGTCACACGATATCTTGTTTGAACATAAGTCATGGTCCATGTCAAACTTATATATTGTTCAAACATATAATTTCCCGATCACTAAGTAGACTGATAAATTCAAATGACATTGATGACACTATCAATTCATTCGAGCATGGCCATGCATTTTTACAGTCCTACTTATCGAGGGGCCCAATAGATATCTCTCTCATTAAAGAGGGACAAATTCCATCTTGATTATTCACTTTCCTCTGCATAATTCTCATTATGTCCGATCATAAACTTTATAATTATCCGATTAAAGATAACGTTTGATTATGTCAAAACATAATGTTCCTTATGTAGGAAACTATGATAACCTCAGGTCAAAGGATTCAATTACATATCTATTATAAGATCACTTATGACACTATTCCATGTAGTGATCTTACAGTGGATCTATCCAGTACTTTGTTATCTAACAAATACCTATAGATTTGATTTATATCATCATATATAATCATCCCATGATTATCAATACAAATTTATACTAGTCTTAATTTATCTTTATGCCCTTTAGTGATAAATGACTAGGGATATCATGAATAACATTGTTATTCATAAACATTACAATAATGTAACATGCCAATAATATTAATGTGAAGAAAACCATTATATATAAATGAAAATGTAATTATTACATTAAGATCCAAATGTTTGGCCTAGGGCATAACCACTAACAATTTGCACTTTGAAAGTCTAGAAAATGACCTGGTGCAATCCGAAAGTATAATACTCACAATACCAGTCACAACACTATTCTCCAAGGAGCAACCAGCTCTTTAGGGGGCATTTGTCCAACATCAGCTCAGCGGGGATGTAATACGCCAACAAGGCGACGTCAATTAGCCACCAAGAGCGTAGGTTAACACGTCAACAAACTGGCATTTGTCAAACCCGCAACGGCTTCATGAACACAGTGTGAAGGTGGCAACCTCAGGTACGCGTCTCTTTCATTTTCTCTGAGTTTTGGCACACCTAGGCACCCATACACTAATTTACCCAAAACTGGGGGCAACTATAGACACTGGATCCTAAGGCAGCCTAGATTAGGGTTACCTAGTAATTAAATTAATGCCTGTACACAGGTGAAAAGATGAGAAGTGATATTTGCTTGTCAAATTCTTTTTGCAAAAAAAAAGCTGTTGACGTGGCAGGCCGCCCCTCAGCGAGGTGCGCGATGTGAGACCACCCCTCACGAGGGATGAGCGTGCTGCACGGCCGCCCCTCGTCGTCTTCCTCGCCTTTCTGACGTTTTTGCTCCTCGAAAATTTTGAAATTTAATTTTAAATTTAATTCCAACATTTGTTGGGACTTTTGAGAGTCAAATCCATTTTTTTCTGTTTCAAATTTAAAGATTTGAATTTAATTGACTTAATTTCTTCCTAAAATCTAGATTTTCGGGGAGAGGGATAAATAGTTTTTGGAGAGAGAAGAGAATGGGTTTTTTTTTTCTTCTGCGTTTTTTGTTTGGAAGAGAAGAAACGATCAAAACTTCAAGGTTTTTTTTTCTAGAGGAGAAATCTATTCTTTTGATTGAAAAAAAAAAACTTGAGGGAGAGAAATCGATTCTTTTTTTCTTGAGATTGTGAAAATTGTCCTTTGATTAAAAATATTTCTTGAGTTTTTTTAGAAAGAGAAAGCTTGAGTTTTCTTTTGTTTATTGATTTGATTCTTGTAGATTATTGACAAGGAAAATAATTCAGTTCTTGCTTTTTCAGATTGATAAGTTTGAGAGTAAATTTTCGAACTCAATCGCATTCTTTTATTAATTTTTCTTATTATTTTTCACCATTGATGAACACCTTGAAGTTTTGTTGATATGTGATATTTGATTTGCTTTCCATGTTTTAATTGGTATATCTAGATGTTATTTCCAATATATAGCATAAATGCATGAAACTATGTGAGAATTACTTATGTAGTTTTGATTTGAAAATTGAAAGAAAAAAAGTACTGTGGGCTTTTCTCACCTTCTTGCCCTCGCAGGGCGGGAAGAAGGTGAGGGGCGGCCTGCCCGTCCCTCGTGGCCAGGTTGCCCCTCACGTTTATCTTGTCTATTTGTGCCTCTTTTAGCTTATTTTCTCCCATTTTCGATCATTTTTGTTCCATATTCGCGTGATATGTGTTTTTTGCATGATTTTAATATTATTTTGCCAATTTTTATTTTATTTCAATTATTTTATGTGATAATTTTTATTTGATTTAATTGATTTTTAGATTTATTTACTAACATTAGTTTTTATTTTGTTTTTTTTTGTTTACAATTCTTATTTTTTTTGAGCATTTTCACTGGCAAATGGGAGATCCACGGAGATTCGGATGCATCTTTTGGTTTGATTTGTTTTTTTTATTATTCTTCATTATTTTGTCTTTTATTCTATTATTTAGTTTAATTTGTAATAAATTTATTTTATTTTATGCACGTTAAATATTTTTTATTAATAAATTGGATTTTTCTAATAAAATAGGACCAATATCCTAATTTTCAGCCAATTAAATGTCATTCTCAAAAGAAAAATTAATTTTGCTCAAAATGGGATCACTTATCCAAATTTTCTTAAAGATGTCTAAAAATAACTCTTCAATTTTTTTCTTTAATTTTTTTGAGTATGCATGAAAGAACCAATGTTCCTATTTCAAATAATACCTCGCTTTATGTATGAGTTTTATGGGACATTTTTTTAAATAATGTTTTTTTAAAAATTATTTAGGAAAATGGTGGTTGTCATAAACTATTTAGAAAAATGAGATTTTTTACAAAAACACAATAACTGTTTGCGTTTTCAGAGCGCGGGGCCGAGCGAGGAAGAAAATCTTACTTGTCTGAAAATACAGCAATCTGCTGCGTTTTCAGACAAATATTAAAATATGTTGAGTCTAATTAACAAGAGTTAATTCCAACCTAGTGGTGCAAATATAGCTCACTTTCCTCCTACATCACGAGTTCAAACCATGAAAAATGCAAGGAAAGTGTTTTGCCATTTTTATGAATATATCAAAATATATATGGAATATAAATTGTAGTTATTAGCTTGTGTCCAAGTGGCACAGATGCATTTTAATATTTTCTATTTCCAAATGTGCCAAAAAGGTTCGAATCTTACCATCTACCAATTTTTTCATTTTCTTGAAATGTGCCAAAAAGGTTCGAATCTTACCATCTACCAATTTTTTCATTTTCTTGAAATGTGCCAAAATTAATTTTTTACACATAAAATCAACTTAATTAAAATTTTCTTTTTATTGTTGTTGACTATCCATGAAAAATCAATTTAATTAAAAAAGGTTAATTATAATTATGTGAGGAAAAATAATATTTTAAAAAAATTACCGCTCTTATTTATTATTTTATTATTCTAACTGTATAGAATTAAATTTTACATATAAAATCAATTTAATTAAATTACCGTTCTTATTCATTATTCTATTAGAAAAAATTACCGTTTTTATTCATTATTCTATTATTCGATCACCTTTGTTCATGAAATTGATACCATAATTTGATTTAAAAAAATAAATTAATACTCATGCCTTATGAATATATATAATTATTTAACAGATTTGAATATTAATGATTAATTTTAAATAACATAATATTTTAAACAGAGTTCACAAATTAATATTTTGAATATTATATATTATAAACTTTCAGTATATGAACTATATGCTTATAATTACTCTATAGTAATATATATTCTTTATGGAAAAATAAAGCTCTTAATAGTATTTTTCGTGAAATTTACTTTTCTCTTATTTTTATATATTTTTTTTATTTTTTCAATAAAATTTGGCATTTCAATGAATAAGAGCGTAATTTTTTTAAAATATTATTTTTTCCTCACGTATTTATAATTAACAATAAAAAAAATTAAAATTTTAATTAAGTTGATTTTATATGTAAAAATTTAATTAAAAAATTTGTGGGTGCTAAGATTTGAAACTGCGACCTGTGGGAAATAAAAATTATTGAAATGCATTTGTGCCACTTGGACAAAATCTATTAATTACAATTTACATTCCATATATATTTAGATATATTTATAAAAATGGCAAAATAATTTACTTCCATTTTTCATGATTCAACCCGTGATGTATAAGGAAAGTGAGTTATATTTGCACCATTGGGCCGGAATTAATTCTTGTTAATTGGACTCAATATATTTTAATATTTGTCTGAAAACGCAGCAGTCTGTTGCGTTTTCAGACATGTCAGATGTCTGAAAATGCAGCAGACTGCTGCGTTTTCAGACATGTTATATTTTCTTTTTTGCTGGGCCCCGCGCTCTGAAAACGCAAACAATTATTGCATTTTTATAAAAAATCCCATCTTACTAAATAGTTTCTGACAAACAACATTTTTCTAAATAATTTTTAAAAAAAATGTCCCGAGTTTTATTTATGTTACTTTAATTTTATTTTGGGAAATTGTATTTTTGTCCCAGATTTTAGTTTTATATTTTGGGGGATTGTATTTTTATCCCAATTTTATCTTTTAATTTATTTTTGTAGTTTATTTTATTTTATTATTTTACTGCTTTCCTTCAATACTTGATATGCATTTAAATTTTAATGTATGACGTGTGAGAGGGAGATGTAAAGTTAATATTAAAAACTCATTTATAATTAACTAAAGTATTAATAAGAGTGAAATTCCGAATTTTTTTCTGGTTTAAACTCCAGAAATTAGACAAATTTTTCCAATTTTAAATTGGATGGCGACTTCAAAATACTTCAAAGGTACTAAAAGTTTCATGAGATTAGATAAATTTTTCCAATATTCTATTGGGTAAAAATTTCCAAATATCTCATATTACCCAATCTAAAGATGCGAATTCTCTTGGGCCCTAAAAGCGGGCTTTCGAGGCAGATTGAATTTGGCGCACGTCATAGGTATACAATGTATTTTCCTATGTATATTTTATGAATTTCACTTGAAATCATTTTTTCTTATTAATGTAATTATTTTGAAATATAATTTTCTATCTTGATTTGACAGTTTTAAGATATACATTGGATATACAATATATACTTTTATGTATACCATATCAATTTCACTTGAAAATATTTTTTCTTATTAATATATAATCATATAGAAATATAGTGTTTAACTGTTTATCTTGATTTGACACTTATAAATTTCACCTAAAGTCACTTTTTTTTAATTAATATAATTATTTAGAAATATAATTATTTAGAAATATAATTTTTACCTTAATCTGGTAGTTATTGAGGATATACAATGTATATCCCAATGTATACCATATGAATTTCACATTTTTGAAACATTTTAAAAATCCTAGTGCAATTTTGAAAGTAAAATTAAAAAAGATGGCATTTCATGTAATTTTCTCTTTCATCCTGGGGAAAAAAATTCTTACTATGCTAATCAGTTGCTAGACTAAGCCCCCGGTGAGCGTCACAGCAGGCTGAGTTCATTTAATTTTCGGCTTTGCACAAAAATACCAAAAAAAAGTAAAAATAAATAAAATTGTTTTTTTTGTTTTTATGTCCTCCGTGTCAAGTCTTAAAATTCATTCAGTGATGAATAATGCCATTGGAGACTTGAAATGTGTTTTATTGGGCTTCCAAATAGTACTATTCACAGCAGGCGAGTTCATTTAATTTTCAGCTTTGCACAAAAATACCAAAAAAAAAAAAGTAAAAATAAATAAAATTGCTTTTTTTTTTTTTATTTTTTTTTTATGTTCTCCGTGTCAAGTCTTAAAATTTTGGGTGTATGAATAGCGCATTCAGAGTGGGCTTCCAAATAGCACTATTCACGGAGTTCTCAAAGATCAAATTTGAGATCATTTAGATGTTGAAAAGTAAAAAACACAAATATGATTTAGAGTGTATGGTGGATATTGATTAGTTTGATCAGTGGTAAAACTTTTACTCAAAACTAAAAATCAAATTCGATCCATCTAAAGGATTTTAAAAGAGGGAATTAAATATAATTAAGTAATAAATAATATGCGTATCAAATAATTTAAAATTGGAAGAAAAAGAAAATAAAAATGGAGGAGATGATAGAAATTATGTGAACCATTGGATGAAATAGTGCATTAAGTGATTCTAACCATAGATTTGAGAAAAGTGTGTAGAGACTTATCTCTACCCTTGGATCAAATAGTGCACATTAAATCTTGGTCATCCAAATATTTAAAGAAATAAAAGAAAAGAGGAAAATAAAGGACCATCGGATCAAATAGTGCTTGAACTAATCCTAGCCCTTAATTTAACTTAAAGGAAATTAATATAATAAAAACATATCTTTTTCTCTCTAAGTATCCTTGGCCGAACTTCATTCCTCTCTTTTCTCCACCATTTTTGGGGTTAATTTCACCCATAATTACTGAACTTATATTCAAATAACATTAATATAATGAAAAAATTTTGTTCTCATAAAAATCATTGAACTTAAAACATATTTATAGAAAAATCACTTTAATCATTTTCTGACGATTTTTTCGCCGAAAAGTCTAGGCGGCACGTACACTCAATGCCTCATGCATAAATGGCTTGACACGTGGTATATCTTATGGAAAAAATGACATGTAAGTATACCACATGGCAAACTGACTTGTCGAAATATCTATGCGGCATGCCACATGGTATGCTCATATGTCATTTTTTCCATGTGATATGCCATGTATCAAGCAATGTGTGCATGGAGATGCTAAGTGTACAAGCCAGTTGAACTTTTCGGCGAAAAAATCGTCAGAAAATGATTAAAGTGATTTTTCCGTAAACATATTTTAAATTTAATGATTTTTATGAGAACAAAAATTCTTTCATTATATTAGTGTTATTTGAGTATAAGTTCAGTGAATATGAGTGAAATTAACCCCAATTTTTGCTTCATTTATGCTGCAAATTCTCCCTATCTAAACCTTAATCAAAGCCTAAAACATCAAAGAAATTATCTAAGTACCTTCCTATACCAAAGCCTTAGGAGATTTTTGAAAAAAAGAATGAAGATAAGTGAAGGCACTATTCATTTGAATATTGATCCAAAAATTAGACATGTAATTGATGGGTTTGGGTTGTTTTTAATGCATGATATAGGGGTCAATTTCACTCATTGTCACTCAACTTACCACTTATCGCGCAAAAGTAACCGACTTTTTTTTTCTTACTTAAATGTCACTGAACTTTTAAAATTATTGCACAAAAGTCATGTTGACCGGAATCTGGTGACGACTCTTGCCGGATTGATGACTTTTTTGTAAAAATGTTAAAAGTTCAGTAACATTTAAATTGAAAAAAAAAAGTTAATTACTTTTACGAGATAAATAATAAGTCTAGTGACCGTGAGTGAAATTACTTTTGCAAGATAAAGAGTCGTCGCCGGATTCCGGTCAACATGACTTTTGTGCAATAATGTTAAAAGTTCAGTGACATTTAAGTAAGAAAAAAAAAAGTCGGTTACTTTTGTGCGAGAAGTGATAAGTTGAGTGACCATGGGTGAAATCATCCCCATGATATAGAGTTAGTTAAGTGCATGGATGCTTGGTTTTTATTTGGTTGAATTTTTTCCAGAAAGAAGAAGAAGAAAGAAAAAGAAAAGAAAAGGAGAAAGATAAGGGAAACAGAATTGAAAGATGAGATTAGCGAAATCGCAAAATCCGCAATTTCCTATTTAGCTTATTTAAGTAGTTTTTATTCCTATTGTTTTTAGGATTCTTTTAATAGTTAGGATTTCGTTTGGGAATATTGTAACAAGTCTGTTATAAAGGTTTAATTAGTTTTAATCATTCAAACAATTTATTAGTTAATTTAGTTAGATTAGAAGGCTTATTTTCTGTTGAAATTATAATTCAGACTTTTTATTATGCTATTCTTTGCAAGTATGGATTTACTTGTTCATTAACCTCATATTAACTTATCAAAACTAAACACTTTGTGGCATTCTTTCGCTTTCTTCGACTAGTTCAATTACCCACATTACGAGTTGCCTTTCAAACGTGTGTTGGGATTTTGGGTTCATATATCCATCCGGGTTCTGCATCATTTTTGAAGCTTTTTTCAAATTTGAGTAACAGAACAACTCTACACTTGTTGAACTTGTTCAACAGGCATTGAGATTGTTCAGTAAGCATTGAGAATTGGAAATCTAGAATTGTTCTTTAAGTAGCCGTTGAAGACGTTCAACTGCTATTGAAATGAAGTTCAACCCCTGTTGAGATTTTTCAACACTTGTTGGACTGAACGAAATAGCAAAATCTGCAGTTTTTTGTCCAGCTTATTTAAGTAGTTTTTATTCCTGTTTGTTTTAGGATTTTTTTAATAGTTAAAGGCTTGTTTCGGAATATTGTAACAAGAAGTCTATTAAAAAGGCTTAATTATTTTTAATCATCAAAATAAATTATTAGTTAAAGTAGAATTCTAAATTAGGTTTACTTTTGTAGCCTATTTAAAGGCTTATATTCTGTTGTAATTATAATTCAGACTTTTGAGTAATTGTATGAATTGACTTAACTCATGCTAATTTGGTTTATGCCATTCTATGCAAGTATGGCTTTGCTTGTTCATTGGCCTTGGATTAACTTATCAAAGCTTAACACTTTGTGGCATTCTCTCTATTTCTTCAGTTAGTCCAATTATTCACGTTTGCAGTTGCTTGTCAACTAAGGGTTTGGTACAGCATGACTTTATTCTATTGGTTTGTTTTTGTCAAATATGTGTTAGAATTTCGAGATTGTATATGCGTATGAGGTTCTGCATTAGTTTGTATCAGCGAAGATATAAGAATTATTGTAATACTCTCTAGCCAGACTAGGGGATTTGGGTTGATCTTTAATTATCTGACCTTTAATTTTTAAGTTGGGCCATATGTATTCAATATATAAGAATTATTGTAATACTCTCTAGCCAAATTAAGGGATTCGGGTTGATTTTTATCCGACCTTTAATTTTTAAGTTGGGTGGCATATGTATTTTTTTCCGGTCGATTCATGTTGAGTTTAAATTTTGAATTGGGGTAAAGAATTGATAGATCTAATTTTTATTGTATTACACAAATTTAAAGGTGAGTTTTGTATTATTATAACCAATGTATGTGGTATAATGAATCTCATAATATATTATGTTATTCTTACGTTGAATTTTTAAGAGATTTTCCAAACACTGCATTTTTATATATAATTTTTTTCTTAGCGATCTGATAATAATCTGCTGTTGTAAATATCTTTATACTGTGACTATGAGCTAATATATTTTATTTAATAGTTAGTACATTTTCTTACAAATTTACTCTGTTATAAGATCCCTGTTGATGAATTAGTAAGAAGATTATTACATTAATTTAGTTTAATTCCATAACTCCTCTTGCATCAATCTACCATTAGACAAGAAAACAGATTTTAAAGGCCTGAAGATAAAAAGAGTTATATCTTTCCCTTTTCAGTTATTTCTTCTCAATTTTCCATTAAGTTATGTTAGTTTTTAGCATCTCCACAAATCTTTTATGAAATAGCAAGCGTGCCATTAAGGCAGGGGCTATGGCAGAGATGGGCAAGAAATTGGGGGGAAGCTTTTGAACAAATAGGCTTAGTGGGAAAGCTTTTTTTAGAGAGAAAAATCAACTTTTTTTTTTTTTCTTCAAACAAACCTTTTTACACTTGAAGAACACTTGAAGATAGGACTGTTCTTGAGTTGGGCTGGGTAAAAAATAAAGTAAACCTAACTTAACCCAATATATTGGAAGATTGATGGTTTATCTATTAAAAATCAACAACCTACCATAGTTTGGGGCGGTTTTCAAACGGTTTCAAAACGGTTTGGGAGCGTTTTTTTTTTAAACTCTAGATCTTTAAATTTATTATAAAATAAAATAATAAATAAAACAATAATTATATTAAATTATAAATTGCATCTTATTTAAAAAAAAAACTGCAAATTTTCTTTTTTTTTTTCAATATATATATTTTTTAAAAAAGACTGATCCATATGAAGGCCCTGCACACTTGAAATGTAGTCAATAATAGAATATAGTATAAAATTAATAATTGTCCATAAAAATTAACATGTGCCGTAATATCAAAATTCGAAAGGTTGAATCAGAAGTTTTACATGCTACAGCAAATTAGATAAAATAGACAACATTGACTTGAAGAATAAAATAAGGATCCTGATAATTGTACAAGGAAACTAAGAACATGTGATTTAGTTGAACAAAGTGAAAACCTGCCATGAATAAGAGCATTAAGAGAATTTTTAAGAAAATATGATCAACAAAATCATGAAAAGAAATTTTTACTTACAGTTATATTTGGAGACATGACCAACAACACGATCATTCTCATCCACCAAAATGCATCTGCAATATATATATATATATAACCTCAAGTTATATAGTAAATAAACACAAAAGCACTCTCAATAGACTTTCTTTTCATTTGGTTCAGTTTCAAGAATTAGCCCAATAGCATGAATCAGGAGCTCATAAAGCAAAATAACAAACTGGCATTCAGATGTAAATTATGGATCTGAAAGCATTTATTTTTTTCCCAATGATAATAAACACTTCATTTATTCAGATCCAATATATACCAAAATCATTCTAAATATATATATATATATATATACATATATATATGTATATATATATATATATATATGTATATATATATATATATATATATATGTATACGTGTGTGTATACACTAAAAATCCAAAACCAGCAATGAGCTCACCAAACACAATCAAAACCAATAGACGGGCAGCAACATGCGAAGCACAAAGATGGCCATGTGTCCACCAAAAGATATCAGCACATATATATGCAAAGAGGAGGTCAAAAGCAGAAAACATACTCATACTTAAACATGAAGCACACATAACACCACATATATATACATACTTATAGACGCACCATCACTCTCGAATTGAAAGTGCATGCAAATTTGGAAAATCTATCAAACAAAATTAGTTGGAAAACTTGATTGCACTTAAAACTATGACATAAAAATTAAAAACCATAATTTAAAAATAAACAGTGTCTGATTCAACCTCTTCATATGTTTCTACATTGTCCATAGCTTCTCGAAGATCAATTGGAGCCGAGTCCAACCAATTTTGACAGCATACAAGTGCTTCTACCATTAAAGATGACAATGTACTTCTAAAAGGATCCAATATCCTGCCTCCAGTACTGAATGTTGATTTCGAAGGGGCCGTTGACACAGGAATAGCTTGGACATCTCTGGCTAATTGAGAAAGATAGGGATACTTAGAGGCATTAATCTTTCACCATCCTAGAATATCAATTTTTTCATGAATTTCTTTACAAGTTTCAGCCAAATACTTTACAATCTCTAAATTTTCTTTTTGTTTTCTATGCCTAGAGTACTTATACTAAAAACTAATGACTTGATCCTCTTTAGCATCATCCAAATTCCGGAATGACTACTTGAAATACAAGTAATAGCCCTAATGACATTAGTTGAGTCACTTGTTGTAACGCCCCGTTCCCACCCTAGTATTTTGAGCCTTGTGTGTATGCGATTTTGTATGTACAATTTTGGCATGTGTTATTTTTGAGTATGTGTTATGGTTTAAGTTATAGTATTATGTATTTTGGGATTTTGTTGGGTGTGAGTGTGTATATGGGAGTAGGGTGTATTTTAGTAGGTGAGGTTAATTTTGAGTGTATGAAGGAGGATGGTAGTTGGGTGTGTGTTAGTAAGGTTCACCTTTGAGAGTGTGCCATGTGGCATGTAGGAGTGGTTTATGTAGTGGAGAGAGGAGAGAGAAGACAGCTGTTCCTTTTTCCTTTTTCCCGTTTCTTCCTTTTTCCTCAACCCGTTCTTCATCTTCTTCTTCCTTTCTTCTTTGCTTTCTTGTGATCCTTCCCTTTTGCTGGAATTTTTGGTGAGCTTTGGGTAGCTCTAAGCTGGTTTGGTAAGTTTGTAACTAGTTCTCCTTCTTTATCATCTTCTTCCTTTCTTTAGATTGGTTAATATGCGTGTTTGGGTAAGGGTTTGAATTTTGTAATTTTGTTGGGTGTTTTGCTCAGAGATCGCTCCTAGAGAGCCTAAGGGCAAGGATATAGCGAGTGGAAGTGGAGCCCCTTAATTGAAGCGTGGGAATTCGAGGTTTGAGAATGTTCGTCACTTTTTTGCATTTTACGTGACTTTTGTGCTTTTTGTGGAAATTGTATTTGTATCTATAAGATATGGGAGTTGATTATTTTAAGTTGAGATGCATAACTTGTGAAGAATTGAACCTAAGCATGATTTTTCATGAATTTCTAAGAGAAAGTGCTGGTTTATTGAATTATGGAATGTAATCTTGCTAATAGTGTGTTTTGATGGTAATAATTGGGTTATAAGTTGGATTTTAGGTTGATTAAAATGTTGTGAATGGTTAATTTGTGTGGAGTTGAGTTTTGAAGTCAATTGGAGGTTTGGGTGATTTTGGGAGTAGGAATTTCTGTAGATTTTTACGTAAGAGCTGGAAATCACGACTCTATCGCGAGCGCGACAGAGTTCGGTGAATTCAGCCTGTGCGTGTGGCTGAGCATTGGGTTGCCGAGCGCTCGGCTACTGAGCGGATTTGGGCAGTCTCTGTCCCGAGCACGACAGCTTTGGCCGGCCGCTCACTATCACGAGCGCGACAGTGAGATGTGTTTCTGTCTCTACGTGAGCGCGAAGACTGCCACGACCGCGACATAGGGCAAGTTTCGCCTCTGTCACGAGCGCGACTCTTCCTGGCTTCAACTTGAGTTTTCTTTTATGCTTTCGATGTTTAGTTCCGAACTTGTGATGCTTTTAGAATTATGCATGGACAATTTTTTTTAATTATATGAATGTGATTTGATGAATTATGCATGACCTACGAGAGTCAATAAGTAGATAAATAAGCATGCTTATAGAGTTCAGTTAGCTGTAGCCATGCGTATGCATTCTGGACCCTGATCAGGTCCCTGTTTGGATCCTCGTGATCCCTTTTAAACTTGAATCTTGTTTAAGATTCCATGCGAAAATGTTTTGAAATAAAAAGAAAAGAATGATTTTGATACCCTCGGGTATCCATGCATTTTCAATGAATATGCGTTACTAGCTCGCTATCCACTATTTTGAATATGCAGGTTTACTGTATTTATGTATTATAATTCAGTTCAGCATGAATGATTGTGTGACTCATGATATCGACACTTTGAGTATGATGAATTGTTTATTAAGAATTGTTTTTCAGTATGTGCCATGTGTATGTGATTTGTATCTGATGTCCACTATGAGTGGTCGTTTTTCATTGTGTTTTCCCCACTAAGTGTATTCGCTTAGCACGAGTGTTTCATCCGTGTAGGTGTGGAAGTTGTTGGAGATTTTGGGCAGGGTGATCTGCTTAGCACGGGTGTTTCATCGCATTCAAGAACTGGTGCCAGACCCAAAAAAGGATAAGATTGTGGAAGCGCTAACCATGGAGGTGAGGCAAAGGTATTTTTCTAATTTGGGCAGATCTTTGTCCTGGGTCCTCAAGAGGCTGATAAAGGAGGGAATATTACAGCTATTGCCAGCTAGGCCACCTAGAAGCCAGGGACAGCCCAATCATAAGGAAGATGAGTATTGCGCCTACCACCAACACACCGAGCATATCACAGATGATTGTAAGGCCTTAAGACATGCCATTCAAGACCTTATTGATTCCAAGAAGATCTCCGATCCAGAAAAGCGAGAGGGAAAGAATAAGATAGACTAAGTGCCTAAGTGGAAAGGCAGGACGGTTCTTAAGGATGGTGATGGACCATTGTCTGCAACAGTTATGTTGGCAAGAACGAGAGTTGATTAGCTATTTAGAATGTTCTTTTTATTTTTGAACTATTTAATAATGACATTTTGGTTTTATTAATAAGATGAACGTTTTTGCCTACTTGTGTTATATCTCTTATGATTTCACTATGCATAATCATGACTCATTCATATTTGACATTGATTCAGTTAATGCTATTCCATCTAATCTCAAAAACTTTGGAAAGTCCAAAGAAAATCTTGATAGCATTTGTTATAACTCCTGAGGAGAGATCAAAATTTGAGAGAATTAAAATAAAATATGAAAAAGTCTTTGCCTGGACATGTGAAGACGTGCTAAGAGTTGATCGCGAAATCACCGAGCACACCATCCCAAATATTCCAGTCATGGACCAGTCACATAAAAGCTCAGAAGATTAAAGCTAGACAAGGTAGAGAAGATAAAAAGGGGGAATCCACAAGCAGAGACGAAGCCAAAATTTATAGTCGGAGTTCAATGCCAGACTTAATTGGTCAGTACTGTCCCAAATCGAGAAAAGGAACAATGCGTGTAAACTATTGGGATTTGAACAAAGCTTATCCTTAAAAAAAAGGAAGAAAAAAAAAGAATAAAGAACAAGAAAAAAAAGAGAAAGATAAAGTACAAAAAAAAGAGAGAAGAAAAAGAATCAAGGTGAAGATTGAAAAATCACCATGGGGGGCAAACTTCCCGTTGATCTACATATACCCGTACTTTGCCATTTTTCTCAATTTTCAAAAAGGCCCAAAAGGATTCTACCGACTTGCAAGGGATACGGTTGCTCGAGCTTGGGAATAGAAATCATAAGGGAAGTACACCTTTTGGCGTCCGATGGACAGGGTCACCGAAAGGGGCTAGATATGTCAACATGATCTCCTTACTACACAAGATTCAACAACAGAGGGAAAATTCATGGCTGGGGAGTCGCACTAGAGGTATGGCTTTAAAGACCACAAGTTCTCTCTGTATTGCCCTCAAACCAATGGGACAGGATAGGCCACTAGCAAAGAAAATCTTGGTCGAGATGATCCAAAACTACAAAGGTTGGGTAAAGAAGTTGCCTTTTTCATTTCGAAGCTACAAAATGAACCACTGTCGGAACCTCTAAAAGAGTCACCCATTATTCCTCGACACATGGGGGTAGAGGCAGGATAGCCGGTCGAGGTAGAGATCAAAGCTTTAAGGACAGCCATAGAAGCTCAGATTCTTAGAATCCAACTAGTGCAGCGACGGCGGCAGTAGTTAGACACGTTAGACAAAGATAGGATAGGTCATGAGATTATTGCCACGGTCATATCTATTAGTAAACTCTCCGCTCGATCATCCAGGAAGGAAGTCAGAAAGCAACCATTGAGAGAGGGAGATTCAGTCTTCAAGCAAAAGAGACCAGGTGTTCTAGATAACTGGGTTAAATTTAGGCCAATGTGAGAAGATCCTTTTGCTCTTCAGAGATCGTTATTCGAAACAACAGCAATAGACAGCAATAAAGATGACTTTAAAGAACCGGTCAATGCCGATAGACCCAAGGTGTTCCATGGCTATAGACTAAAAATCAAAAGAAGAGAATAAAAGCCCCGCGGGTCGAAAACTGAAAAAAGGCGGCTTTGCTAAAATTGGGCGCCTCGTCAGGGTGAAAACCGAAAAAGGCATCCTAGGCAAAAATTAGAGGCTCGAGAGAAAATATCCAATCAAGAAAACTCGAGAGGGCTGATTGGAGATAGGAGTTTGATGCTTGCAAGATCTGCTCTGAGATTAGATGTAGTTATGCATTTTGAATCGATATTAGATAATGATCATGTGTAGAGAAATCATACTGAAATGTACACAATCTTTGCAAATACATGTGTTCATTATTTTCTAGTTCATTTATAAAAAGAGAAATATTATTCATTGCTGAATGAAATCTAAATGACTACACTCTACTACCGTTATCACCGTCCAGATATCTAAGTCGATGAGTTATATTTTCAATTACGAAACTAATCGCCTACCTCTTGAGTACATTAGTGGGAGTAAAGGAACAATCCCCGATATATGGTATAATAGTCTTCATTGGCAGCTTGCCTAGAGGCCAAGATATATAGAGGTGAAAGCCGAACCTAAAGGTCCACCTTGGAAAGGTAGGAATGCCTCACTACGGTGTTGATCCCTCTGAACGATCGAGCACAATGCATAGTAATGTAAAAGGTAGCCTCATGAAGCCCTAAGGAACTCGATCCTCATCCGCCACCTCACCCAATCTCGCAACACAATCATCAAGGGAGGCCATGGAATGCAACCGATGCCTAAGGAGAAGGTGCCTCAAAGAGTAACTACTGATTACCCTAGGAAGGAACTTCGATAGTAGCTTCAACTTTTTTTGCAGCTGTACCTGAAAGGCGGCAAAGTCAAAAAAAAAAAGAAAAAAGAGAAAAAAGACCGTTAGAGATGAAAACCGTAACTGGCTCTCTAAGCAAAAGTTAGGCCAAAGGGCAGGGTGAAAACCTGGGAACTGGCAGTTTGTCCTTCCAAAAAATGAAAAAGCCGCTGGAGTGGATTGGATCCATTCCAGATAAAAATTAGGCATAGGGTCATGTGAAAATCCCCAAAGGGACGCATTTTGCGCTAAGAAAAGCTAGTGTGAAAATCCACAAGAGACGCACTGCCTTTAAAACAATGACTTTTGAAGCCTGGAGTGATAAGGCGGCAGTATTCCAAATAACTTCCCTTTAGGTAGGTAGTGCATAATGCAGATCTTGATTCAGAGTCCTGGGGGGCAAAGTGCTCATTGATCGGGGGGCAAAGATACGCACGGGTCAGTTCTCTTTGAAAAGATTATGGGTCAGAGTCCATAAAACCAAGACAACGCTTGGGGGGCATCAGACAACACGAGCAGCCGAGCAGTACTATCAATAAATCCCTTCACTACCTGGAGGTGGTCTATTCATTTTTACATATCACATGCATCTCACGCACATTCAATCCTTTACACTTATAGTTGTGCACACACAGTTCTTATACATGTGTCTTCTGTATCTAATTTTGTATATATATTTCACACCCATGATTCCATATGCACACACAGTCTGTTGTATATGTTGTTGTGTACATGACTAAGAAGGAAAGGTCCGGGTAGACCTTATGAGCCAGGATGATCCAAGAGATGGGTTTGGATCAACATTATCAGCCACTGTATCCAACATAAAATCAAATACGTATGTACAGAGGTGGAACTCCCACAAGGACAAGCCTATCCAGACACACCATGCTCAAGGCAATCTGGAATCACACAAATCTATGGAAAATAAGATCCTTTGAGAAGCCGAACTATCCGCACATACTTTAGTCGGAGGCAAATCAGACGCAAAAGTGGGCCAAAGTACAGTTTTGACTATACATCGGCGCTCATCCATGCCGAACAATTGGATCAAGATAAAGCCCTCACGAGAATGGAATCTCAAGGACCTGATCCCAAGAGGGAAAAGAATAAGCCTTTCCATGCACACCATACCGGGGGGCAATCAGGTAAGTTTCTTTATCATAAGATGTACGCTCACACACCTCACACAAAGCGTACAAAATCTAGATTCAAATGTATGTATATTGCACACACATGATTCCACACACGTGCACAATGTTTTGTATATATACATGGCTCAGATGAAGGGTCCGAATAGACCTCATGCTTAAAGATGATCCAAGAGATGAGTTCAGCTTAACATTGTCAGATTCATGCCATGCCAGGAGCCACCAGGTAAGTTTCCTTATCATAAGAGGCACGCTCACGCACATCGTACAATAAGTGTACAAAATCCAAATGCAAATGTACAAGAATACAAACTCTCAAACCAAAAACAACACAAACCAAATGACAAAACGACAAAACAAAACAAAAAGAAGAAGACATTTTCAAGGCCTTGAAAATCCAATATACTGTACATACATTCAAAATGTAAAGATAAAAAACAAACAAAAAAACACAAAAAGACAAAAACAAAACAATAAGAAATCACTAAAACCTATCTGCCTGCAGGCAAACAACAAAACTTCCAATCTAATTTTTTCTTTGAGAAAGCTCAAATCTTTTTTCCTCTCTGGAGGCTCAACATCAAATTCTATCACCCTCTTAAGAAGTACGCAGTTCTTTTTAACAAGGAGGCTACGATAGAGGAGACGTTATCTGGCATGTCATAGTCGGTACAATCAAGAAAACGGCGTCCGTACTTTAGAAGTTTAGAACAGACTCAGCCAAAAAGCCAAGAGTATGACGCTCCACAAATTATCTTCCAGGAGAGCGACCAATCGTCCTTCAAGGGGGCACCCGTCTGACACCGGCCCCAACAGGTATGTACTACCACAGGTATGCGTCTTTTATATGCCCTGTACATTTGCTTTTCCCTTGTTGTAGTAAAAAAGAAGAGATCCAGGATAAGCGCCAGCAAAGAAAGCGACAAATGGTTCACCATACCGACCTAAGGATGGTCGACAAATTGGATAATGCACTAGCCGAATGGGGGTTAGCAGATCAGATAATGTACTAGCCGAATGGGGGTTAGCAGATCAGACATTATACTAGCCGAATGGGGGTTAGCAGATCTAACATTATACAAGCCGAATGGGGGTTAGCAGATCAGACATTACACTAGCCGGATGGGGGTTAGCAGATCAGACATTGCACAAGCCGGATGGGGGTTAGCAGATCAGACATTGCACTAGCCGGATGGGGGTTAGCAGATCAGACATTATACTAGCCGAATGGGGGTTAGCAGATCAGACATTGCACTAGCTAGATGGGGGTTAGTAGATCAGACATTGCACTAGCCGGATGGGGGGTTAGCAGATCTGAAATTGTACTAGCCGAATGGGGGTTAGCCAGTCACACTCCGTACAGGCCGAGATGAGGCCAACGAATTACAAGCGATAGAACAGATCGTGAACCGAGATTGCAGTCAGAGAGTACTGCATCTCACAGACACCGTGCAGGCCGGGATGAGGCAGTGAGACACCAGCGATAGAATAGATTGCGAACTGAGGTTGCAGTCAGAGAGTACTGCATCTCACAGACACCGTGCAAGTCGGGACGAGGCTAGCGGGACACCAGCGATAGAACAAATCACGAACCGAGGCTAGCCAGAGAATGATGCATCTCACTGACTCCGTGCAGGCCGAAACGAGGCCAGCGAAACACCAGCAATAGAACAGATTGCAAACCGAGGTTGTAGCTAGAGAGTGCTGCATCTCATAGCCACCGTGCAGACCTAGACGAGGTTAGCGGGGCACCAGCGATAGAACAGATTGCAATAGAGGTTGGAGTTAGAGACACTGTACGTCACACCGCACAGGCCAAGACGAGGATAGCGGTACAAATCAGCCACCGTGCAGACCGAGATGAGGTTAGCGGGGCACCAGCGATAGAAAAGATCGCAATAGAGGTTAGAGTTAGAGACACTGCACCTCACACCGAGCAGGCCGAGACGAGGCCAGTGGGACAGACCAAACGCCGTGCAAGCCGACCGAAGGCGAGTGGGACAATGTGAAAGGCAAGATTGCGAAAGAGCCACAGTCCGATAGCACTACAGCTCAGCAGCGACAAGTCGCAACATTCCGTAAGGCAAAAGGTAAGGGCTGCCTCAGGTACGCATCTCTTTCCTTATTCTCAGAATTTTGGCTCATCTAGGCACTAGTGCACTAGTTTTTCCAAAATTTGGGGCAACTGTGGACACCAGGTCCTGAGGACGTCCAGATTAGAGTTACCCTATGATGATAAGATGCCTTGCCACAGGCAAAAATGTTGAAAGTTGTGATTTCCTCATCAAATTTTCATTTTAGAGTGAAAAAATTGAAAAATAATAAAAAATATTTAAAAAATTAGATTTGAAAAATGGGGTTTAGAAATTACAATATTTTTAGTTTAATTGAAAAAAAAATTAATTTCGGAGCGTCGGCCGCGCGGTAGTGCGACGTGCGCATTTGCGCGCAGCGCCGCGCGAGCGCTCTCGCCCAGCGTGCGCGAAGGACGCCCGCCGCGCGCCAGCGACGGGCACCCGTCGCCCCTGTTCGTCGCTAGAAGTCCGAAATTGCCCCAAATTGCCTTTTTTTTTTCGATTTTTTCAACCAAAATCCGTTTTTTATCCCAATTTTCCAGGTTTTTTAAGGATTTATTCAATTTTTAAAATTTCAAATAGATAATATCTGATTTTATTAGATTTTATCCATTTAATTATCTTTATTTCCCCTATTATCTTCATATAAAAAGAATAAGATAAAAAATAAAAGGGGGGTTTTTTTCTGGGGTTTTTTTTTTATGTTTTCTCTTCTTCTTCCTTTCAAACTCTCTCTAAAATTTCTAGATTTTCCCCACCAAAAAGAATAAAAATTCAGTTCATCGTTTTCATCTTTTTTTCCAATAAAATTTCTTTTAAACATATATTTAGAAGGAGTTTTGTTGGTTGATTTAATTTTTGAGACAAATACAACAATTATTTGTTCTCAAAATTCTTTTTTTTTTTTAACCTTTTATTTGTGTTCAATAAAAGTTTTTCCATTGATTTTTTTTTGCATCTCTTTTTGATGAAAAGTTAATTTTGAGACAAACAAAACAATTGTTTGTTATCAAAATTTAATTTTTTCATTTAATTTTCTCAAATAAAACTTTTAATCATTTTTTATTTTGAGACAAACAAAATAATTGTTTGTTCTTGAAATCATTTTTCTTTATTTTAATCAATAAAAATCAGTTTTTTTTATCAATATTATTCTTTAGGCAAAGAAATTAATTCTTTGTTTTTAAAGAATTTTTGATCATTTTTTCAATCTTTTCCGGAATAAAATTCCAACATTATCATATTTCACTCTAATATTGCACACCACAAACAAGGAAATCAACATCATTTTTACCTTTATCGAATCCGAAACTCTGAGGGTAAATATTCTGGGCTTGACGCTTTTGTTTTATTTTATTTCTGTTCATATTTAATTTATTCATGTATATTTTTGTTATTTTCATTCATTCATTTATTTTATTTAATATGTTTATATATTATTTTATTCATGTGAATATTGATTTCTTTTAATTCCTAACATGTAGTTGATGTATTTTACTTTTGATTTCTCATTATTTTTAACATATAATAATAAATTCATTTTAATTGATATTTTTGCTGTGTAAATGTTTTATATCATTTGTGAACATATTTAATTAATCATGTCATTCATTTAATTATTTTCATCGTTCTTTTATTCATTTTTATCATTCTTTTATCATTGTTATTATTATTTTATTTATTATTGTCTATCTATTTATTCATTTTCATTTTTCCTTATTATTATATTCATATTTTTATATATTAATTCATTTTCATGCTTTATTTATTCCAATTACAATTTTTTTTAATCCATTTGTCATTTAAAATACTTTTTTTTTTATTTTAAATTGTTAAAATGTTAATTCATTTGTCTGTCACCTTATTTTATCATTTGTCATATTTAATTGATCCAATTACTAACACTATTTCATTTGTATTTTATTTTTATTTTACATCTTATTTTCCTACTTGGAAATTTTTGCGAGCACGCGAGGAGATCCAGAAGGCTCGTTTGGGTTGAAATATTTATTTGCTTTAACTGTAATATTTTATTTATTTCGCTTTTTTTTTTTCATTTATTTTGCTATGTAATTTTCTTATAAAATTATTTATTTTAGGCGCGCTAGAAAGAAAATCACTAAACCATTTTTTTATTAATTAACTTGGAACTTTTCCTAATAAAATGGGACCAATGTCCTAATTTTTCACACCCAAATTAACCATCACCTTTAACGCCCTTTTTTAAAGTAGGTATGCGAGGACCAATGTCCTCATTCTTAACAAATACCCCGATTTATGCATGAGTTATATTTTATTTACAATGGGGGTTGTATTCCGCCCCTAGTTTTGTTGTATTTACTTTCATGTGCTTTACTTTGATTATGTTTTATTTATTGCTTTTCCTTGAGTGGATAACCTGCGCTTTAATTAATTGCATTAAAATGAATGAGAAATGGGATGAAACTCTAAATTTAAAGCTCAATTATAAACTTAACCAAGGTATGAATAAATGGGAAGTCCCGAACCCACTCTGGTCTTAGGCTCAACGAGCTTAGAGGACCATCTCAATGTTTCATTGGGATGGGGCCTCCAAAATTTCTCTTGTTGCCCACCAAAAGGCCCAACTCGAATAATCTTAGCCTCCACGGGGTTAGAGGATCGTTCCAATGTTCTATTGGGATGAGATCTCCAAGATCCCTTTGGCAAGCTCAAAATGGATATATATACGCCGCCTTAGGCTCACTGAGGCTAGACGACCTTTCCCAATGCTCTATTGGGTGGCGACTCCAAGAAACCTCCTTATTGCCCAACATAGACTCACTTGTAATTCGTTATAAGTTTTAATGAACCCATCCCGATCGCCTTGAAGGCGGGCGGTTCGGGGCACCCCGGGGTTCGGCGCGTGTCACACAATGCCAGTCACAAATACATACCTGGTTGATGGCATAAAATTGAGTGAGGGAGAGTGAGATCGAGATAGAGAGCGAGAGCGAGATTAGGACAAAGAGAGCACGAGATTGAGATAGAGAGAGCGAGAGCGAGATTGAGATAGATAAAGGGTGAGATTGAGACAAAGAGCGAGAGCGAGATTGAGAGAGAGAGAGAGAGTGAGATCGAGATAGGGAGCAAGAGCTAGAGAGAGATTGAGACAGAGAGTGATTTCGAGATGGAGAGAGTGAGAATGAGAGGACAAAGAAGAAAATGGTCGGTTTAGCAAATAACTGAACTATTATATACATAACCCATATAACTCGAGGTTTACATTAAAAATAACCGACCAACCCGATTGAGAAACCACCAAAACAGTATTTTTTTTTGGTTAGTTTGACCCAAAATCTGAACAGCGCTACTTGAAGAATTGCTTTTTTATTCATTTTAATGTAGTTCATGCACCAAACATCCAGTGTAATTAAAATAATATGGCAAATCAACCAAATCTTAAAATTAATGAGTTTAAGTATTTAATCGGTGTTTCATATAGTTAAAGTGTTTAAATGAATTTTATTGCTAAGTTCAAATGTCTCTCTATATATTTTGCCTTTTCATGTTTTTTAATTTCATATCTACTTTTTTTTTTTATTTTTTTATTATTAACATATACCTTTTTGTCAACCCCCATCTTCAACTTTTGTTTTCTTCTTCTTCTTTCCATTGCCGACTAGTTTCTCTAGCACACAAAATTCAGCACCGAGCATCAAATCTAATTACCATTATCTTCATTTGCTTCTTCTTCTAATGATTATGTTTTTTTTTTCTCCTACTCTAGCAATGATAGTTACATGCAATCATATTTATTGACTCAAAATGTTACATACTCAGTCCAAGTTCAATTTTGATGAATAACAAAACATATCAAGTTAAAATTGATTTGGGGCCTAGATTAATTTTTTTTGCAGGTTTAAGTATCAAAGGATGGAAATCATGCTTTATTCTTAGCAGAGTAAAATTGAGTACACAAACTTGTGCTTTACCTGCTAGATAGAACCAAATCATCAGTATCCTTGATGATTTGACGATCAATGTTTAAATAGGAAGTTTTTGTAAAATCATCTTGACAAATCACACATATCACCGCATCGTCCATTCATGCATTTACCTTATTAAATATGATTTGTCTTAACAAAAACTAAATTGATTTATTTCTTAAAGAAAAAGATATTTAAAAGAATGAAATATTTTAAAAGGAAGCTTTTCTCACTACATTAGTATGAGATACATATGAATGCACATTTTGGCTATTCAACCAAATGGACACTCACGATGCGATGGTCTAGATGCGTGCACCACATGCATGTGCAGACTATATTACTAGTCTTTTACATATTTGATAAAAATCTACAGATTTTTTTCAAGGAAATCAAATAAGAATTTTTTTTATCACTTTTAAGATGGAAATGTTTTTGAAAAATTTTTGCACTCAATAGACAATTTTCTTAAGCCTATAAAATGGTTTTCAAAGTTAAGTGGAATATACAAGAGTTGAAAACACTTTGATTTATAGGAATTTTTTATCTCATTTGAGGATACATGATCACACCTCCTCAAGTTCATTATATATTTATCTTGTAATCATAAAAGTGAGGTTTATTCTTGTGAGAATTATGAGATTTAGGTTGCTAGGACTTAAGGATATAACTAGCAAGTGTTTAGATTTTTTTGCTTAGAAAAGGGCGAAGTTTTGTAAGTTTTTACTTGAAAAATGGACTTGGGTAGCTATAAAATTGTAATCGACTTGACTCTTAACTTTAAAGTGGAGTCACTAGAAAGAGAGAAACTCTTAAAATGATTTGGCTTAAGGAAAGATGTTAGCATAGAGCCAAATCTCTGTAAATCATTATGTCCATTTGCTCTATCTCTTTCATGTTTTTATTTTGTGCTCTATTTACTTATATTTGGTAGTGTGCTCTAGTGATATTATTGATGTGCTCCATCACGTTTTCAATCTTGGTTTTTCTTACAAAGTAATAAGAAAATAATTTCTTAAAAATAACTCATTTGGTTTGAAACATATATCTTTTATTTTCATAAAGTTTTGCTTAAACATAAAGTTGTTAACTTGGATAAAACGAATAGAAACAACAAAGTCAATTTGTCAAAATTTATTTTCATTTTCAAGAAGTTGATTTCAAAAGAATTTTAATTGGTCAATTATAGTACATTGTGCTCTAATATATACTTGCTTATGATCTAATTGTGTTTCAGTCTTTTAAAAGAAAAATTTGGTATGCTCAATTCACGTCCTTCTTGAGTATATTTGGGACTCACATTTGGTATCAAAGAATGTCTCTTTCATTTGTGGTTTAAACAACCCAGAAGAGATTCATAAAATGGCTGGAATAAATCAGCTACACACAACCTTTGTTGAAGGACAATAATCAACTTGTCCTCTATTATTTTCTGGATAGAACTTCTCCTTCTAGAGAGATAAAATGAGACATTTCAGTCAAAGATATGGACAGTTGGAAAATAACAGTTAATGGCTACAAATCACTTACAAAAACTATAAAAGAAATTTAAGTTCCTAAGGAAGAAAATAAGTATTCTAAAACTGTACTTTTAGATATTTAAAGGATTTCAAAAGCCATGAGTTTGTTAAACTATTATATAGACTCTAGTGAATTTAATCAAATTTTAGCTTGTGGTACAGCTAAAGAAATATGGGACAAATTGGTGGCTACGTATGAAGGAATCCCACAAGTCAAAGATTCACGTTTTCATATGCTTATGCATGAATACGAGACTTTTATGATAAAATCTAATGAATCTATTGCCAACATGAGTGATAGATTTGTGAAATAATGAGCTCTATGATGGGACTTGGAAAACTCATACTCGAAGATGAAAAAATCAAAAAGATTGTTAGATCAATTAATTCAAAACGGATAGCAAATGTGGCTTTATTGCTTGATAAAAAATTTGAGAAAGTTAAGTATGATGATCTCATTGGATAATTATTATCCTATGAGCTTGTCATGAGTAGTCAAGATAAAAGTAAAAAGCAAAAAGGAATCGCATTGGCTACAGATTCTAGTGAAATTCATCCGATGGGAGCTAGCTATGATCACAAAGAAATTTCAAGCATTTTACAAAAAAGGAGATGAAGCATGGAAAGTTCTCAAAGAAACTGAGATATCAAAAGTCATAAAATCCATTATAGAACACAGAAGAAATAGTGTGTTATCATTGTAACAAACAGGGACACATCAAGTCTAAAGGACCTATCTTGAAAGAAAAGGATAAAAAGAAGCAATCTTAGTGGCAACTTCGAGCAATAGTGATGATTCAAGCAAGAGTTTTGATTCTGAATAGAGCTCAAGAGTTGTTGGTCTAATGGTTGTTTTAGATCATGAAGCAAATCATGAACCATAACACGATAAATCTAAAGAAATCAACATTAAAAGAGATCGTAATGAGGTTAGTGATTCTGAGTTTAACTCTCTTGAATAGTTAAATATTATGTTTGAAGAGCTATGCATGAAAAATTATAGTTTGAAGAAAAAGAATAATGAGATCTTAATTATATATCATGCATTAGAGCATGAGCATATGGGTTTACAAGATTCACATGAAACATTGAAAAATGGAATAAAAAAGTGGATGCATTACATTTGTAAGGAACATGAAAAATATCAAAACATGTTAATAAAGTTTGCTTCCATGGAAGATGAGCTTGATATAAAAACATGCGATTATGTGGAACAGGAGATGAAAGTTGCTACTGTAAATATTGAGTTAACAAAACTAAAGAAACACAAAGAAATAAAAAAAAAGACTCACTCAAGGCAATGGTAAAGAAAAGATACATAAAAAATGAACATGTTAAACAAAAACATCATCATGCATTTTCATCCCAAGTTGCTTGCTCTTTTTGTGATAAAAACGGATATGTTGTTAAAAATTGTTATCATATAGAGAAGAGTAATGCAAAGAGCCAATAGGATGTAAAAGAAAAATATTGTGTTAAGACTAACCCTCAAGGACCCAAATCAAATTAGGTACCCAAAAAGAAATAATTCTCTTATAGGTTTGTCTGAAGCGCGATGAGAATGACAAATGGTTTCTAGATAGCGGTTGCTTTAGACACATGACATGGGACAAAAAGAAGTTTATAAACTTCCTATGAAAGGACCGTTAGTTTTAGTGACAAATGTAAGGGAAAAACCATAGGAGTTAGAACCGTTGGTACCAATCCTTTTACAGAAGATGTCTCACTTGTTGAAGGTTTAAGGTACATTCTTTTAAGTATAAGTGAGTTTTGTGATAAAAATAGAAGAGTAAATTTTGAAAAAAAAGATTGCAAAGTTGAAGATGTATATAACACCCTTATACCTGAATTGATACGCGACCTAAATATGAGATGACACCAGCTATAAAAACAAACCAAAAAATGTGGATTACAAATTGTCTTTCAAAGTTCGAACCTTCCACTCATGATTTTATATATATATATATATATATATATGTATGTATGTATGTATGTATATGTACACATATATATGTATATGTATAGATATATATGTATATATCTATATATATGTACATATATATCTATACATATTCATATATATGTATATGTGTATATATATATATATATATATATATATATATATATATATATATATATATATATATATATATATATATATATATATATACACATATATGTGTGTACACACACACACACACACACACACATATGAGAGGAGATAGTTTTAGTTAAGTTATTCAGAATGATTATTTTGATTAAGTTTGTTTTAAAAATAGTTGCAGAAAAGTTAGAACAGGTGAGTAGGAAACGTTGGTCAGTCCTGAAGGCATGCATTGGTCAGCCAGTAGCCTAAGAGAGGCATAAGGTGGTCCCACAACTGGGTGGTCCCATGAACACTCTTAGGTTCAATCTTTACTGTTAATTATTTTAAAGCAAATTTAGTTAAGATAATCATTATGAATAGGTTATTTAAAATTCTCTCTGATAGAGAACTAGGATCTAGTTCTAGTATGAACCAGAATATTAATAATTCGTATCCTTTAGATATTAATTCTTTAGAAATTAATATAGACAAAGTAGAACAAGATTTGCATAATTGGACCATACCTAAACAGAATATTAAAACGATATATTCAATAGGAACCTTTGATTTTATGTCTAATTATTCTATTAAAACTACTGAACAGACTTTGCCCATTAATTAGGAACACTCTAGCATTTAATTATTTTCAGAAGAAGCAATTAATGGCCATAGAAGAAATAAATACAGATTTTTGCATATCGGTGCAGTTCAGATAACAGTTAAACCTTTATTCAGGTAAGGTAAAATGGGGATTAAAACCCTACTCTTGTAAAGTCTTAATCGAATATTCTGCAAGAAGATAGTACAGCTATTTTGATTATCAGGACGCATGGTTTAAAGCATTTTTTCTCAAAAATTATAATCACTCATGGTTTTTCTATTTTTCGCATAAGTTTTCAGGGTTCTACCCTCACTGGTTTTTACGATGGTTCGATGTTTTTGGTCCTATCGAGAATATATTTCCTCAGCAAATCCATCAGGGATACTTAAAGTATAAGGAGCTTTATCAGGCCAAAATCAATGATTCCTTACTTTAGTTTTGTAATGAATTTAAAATTCCATGGATAATTACTTGGAACTATCATGTACCGACTGATTCAGCTGTCCCAATACTTTATCAAGAATATCGAGTAAAGTGGTGGGATTCCTTTTAAGAGCAAAGAGCTAATCTAGAAGCAGTGAAGGAAAAATTCGATAATGATAAGTTTTCCTATCAGACCTCGAATTTTCAGGATAAAAAGCAAATTCATTCAGATCAAAGTCCAAACTTTACAGCTAACAAGCACCATCTCATTAGTCTCCTCATATCAGCCTCATCAGAATAGGAGGTAGCAGCTATCCTCAGCCACGTATCTTCCGAGAAAGCAAATTCTTCAATAGAAGAAGTGGTCCCTGCTCTGCACCATTTTGTTGACTCATAGGACCCATATGACGATATTATAATAATGTAAAAAAAAGAGAGAGATTTTTTCTAACCTTTTTTACAGGTATTAACAGTAAAGATTCTCCAGCTTAGCAGTAATAATTCATCAGACTACTTTCCAACTCAGTAAAGTAATAATTCATCAGACAACACTCTTATCATGGCCGACAGGATTCTCAGCAAAGCATTATCAGGATAACTCCAGACAGCTTTACAGCTTTGATTCCATAATCAAAATACGTATGCCTATCAAGATAAGGATTACTTTTCGAGATCGAATAATCATCAGACAACGCATTGGCACCAATAATTTACAAATCCAATATTTAAGCAGGCAATTTCTTCAGAAGAAAGCAAAGCCTTTTCTTCGAATAAAAACATTACAGAAAGCAAGAATAATATCTACATCTTTCTGTAATAAATCCTTAGACCTTCAATTAATTTTCACCAGAGATTGTTCATGTACTTCTTCCTCTTCCCAACCTTGTAATATTTCAATAAAGTATAATACATCAGGTATTTTATAAGTATGAGTAATTTTGTTCATCATTTTATTGATGCTTCATCAGCTTTAGATTTTTCTAAAAATCAAGAAAAGCTTTACTCAGGCAAGAATTATTAAGTTTAAGAGAAGTTTTAATTCAACAGCATGACGAATTACATTTAGATGGTTTTTGTGATTGTCAGGATTTTCATGCAAAGCAAATTTTAATCAATATTCTTTTATCATTTTTACAATGTATTTTATAAAAAATATCTTCACCATCACAAGATGTAAATATGTCATCACTATCAGCGTCATCTTCATCATCATCAGCACCACCATACGAAGTATAGATAGATGAATTTATAGAAGCATTAGGACCTTTAGAGTTAGCACAGAGAGAATCTATACTATATTTAAAAGCTGCGTTAGAAGGATTTTTAAATTTTATGAAAGAAGAATCAGAAACCTTGCATGAAGAAGAAATTTGTGATTATAAGGGTTATGATATTAAAAGAAGATTTGTTGAAAGTATGATTAAATTTATTTACAAAAATGCATGAATAATACAATTGATAATTTCATTATTAATATTATTTAAATAGATTTTTCTATAGCAGAACAAAGAGAATATTTAAAATCAGAATTAAGAAAATTATTAGGTTGGATTGAAGAAGATTCAGCTCATATTATATGTTATAAATTCCCATAAAATAATAATAATCTCAATGCTAACTATTGAGTGTTCATGGCAAACCAAGAAAGAAAATCTAAAATACATAATAGCTAGCCTCCCTAGTACAGCCACATCTGCCTCCTTTACGTGACTCTAGCTAGTAGCAGATCCATCGAAATCTCTTCTACCTTGAGAATACTGTCCTTAACCTACGCACAGAAAATACCACACGCTAAGCTAAAAGTTTAGCGATAGCACTTTACTAAACTTACTTTATTCCATATGTCACCGATTCAAGCATAATATGAACAATTCATATGAATATGTTATATGTATTACAAATTCTAATTTGTAATGTAACACCCCCAACTCCCACATGTAGCATTTCAAAGGGTGAAGAGCTATGGTGAGCAGAAGGTGCCACCAGACAAGGACACACATGGCAATGCAGAAATCAAAACAATAAAATTTCTAAAATCATAACCTCAAAACATGCACGTTCTAAACCTATGTCATCCACACACCATTATTCGCACTATAAGATATTACAACTTATTACAAAGGGTAATAAATAAAACTTAATTACATGCCAAAATTAAAAACTCTTCCTATACAGATCTACCGACTTGTTGGCCAAAGTTATAGCGGACTGCTGCACTACTCTGGTCTCCGAACCTGCACGGAGAAGCAACCGTGCTAAGCGATAACGTTTAGTCGGGCAAAACAAATAATGGGTAGCCATTCACAGTGGTTGTAGAGGCAAACACTTGCTAATCAATATATATATATATATATATATATATATATATATATATATTCATAGACATAAGCATAAAGGAAACTGGCTTCAGTTAACGTGAACTCATATCGTTATTTTTATACAAAAACTTAAATAATTTCATATGCATATTCATTCATATACCATAACCAGAAAACACTGTATTACATTTGATTCACAATTACATTAGACACACTTATTATTTGCCTGACTCATTTAATTAATCATATAAATAGTTATACCTCATGAAGTTCAGGAATATGGTTTGCAAATTGAAATGTAAAGTTTGGAAATTCCCATTATGACTAACATTTCCAAAATCATGCAAAATTGTAGTATTACCACTTACTTAAAACATTTCATTTGTTCAAACAATTAATTGATCAAAACCAAACAAAACATTTAGACTTACAAATTTGGTTCGGGCTTGAAATAAATATTCTAAGGGTAGGGAATCAGAACCACGTAGTTCTACAAAAACCTTTATACTTAAATAGTCCAAGAATTAATCTTAAGTCATTTTCTAAATTGAGTTATCTATCTCATGCATAACGCTTATTATCTATCTTACTTACTAATCAATACATCATTCACCGTATTCATTAAAACCACAAACAAATACATATGAATTTCTTACCAATATACTTACTGAAATTGCATAGGCTAAAGTTTCGTAGGTAAACAACACCTAACATACCTGTGTTCTCATTTAAACATATAACAAATATATATATATATATATATATATATATATATATATATATATATATATATATATATATATATACACACACATATACAAAGTTTATTTACTGAATGTTAAACCATAGAAAACATGCATATCAAATATTTCAGTAATTCTTTACATAAACTTCATATAGATAAACATACTCGTAACTTTCAAACAATTTCATAACATGCCTTATTCACATACAATTTCTTAGACAATCAATATTCATTTATATACATTCGTTAGAGCAAACATTGATTGCTTTATCACTTTCCATTTCACAGATATCGATTGATTATACAAAATACATAGGTATCTGGAGATACTGGACATTTTCACATAGGTGTCCATAAAGGATCCATAACAGAGGAGTGCGTAGAGCACAAGTCAAATGGCATTTATCACAAATGCATCAAATGTTCATTTGCGTAATCATTTTACAAATTGTCACAAAACTTATCAATTAATTTACATTAATTTTACTCTTTTAGTTACCCACTAAGTCATAGGGGTGGATAAGCGAGTAACAGAACACATGGCGGTACCCGCGGGTACGATTCGAAAAGCAACATCATATTTTTCTCATTCAAAACATTTTCTGATTGGGGATCTTAAACAAGATCCATACACATTGAGGTTCGCGAGGAACCAAATGGGGGCCTGATCAGGGTCCAAACAGAACAGAGGGTTGCAGCTAACAGAACTCTATAGGCATGCCTATTTATCCACGACTTAACTAACGCAGGCTAAATTCCCATATCATTATTAAATTCTTTCACATTTTACACATATATATGCATTTCATCAATTACTAGCATCATTCTTTTATGATCACATAAACACGTGCGTTAGTATACTTGAATATCATATGTACTAATTACATTTTTCATATTCAAAACTGATCACATATGGTTTTATAAATTAAAGCATTCATGAGAACATATTAAACGTAATCACATCATTAATTATTGTGCATCCATTAAACTTAACAGATAAATTTACATTTCATCTAATCAAACACATTTACAACACAATAATGGTATATCAAATTCTCATATTTCAATAATTACCTTGAATAGAAACATTTGAATAATTCATACTTTAAGTTATCAACGCCTAATACAAGTGAGAAACAATGCAAAGAAGAGAAGTTTCAAAAACATTTTAGGCAAAGAGGTCTGTCGCGCTCGCGATGGGTGTCGCAATCGCAATAGACGAGGCCCAGGAGGCGATCACGAGTCGTGCTCGTTGTCACAACTCGTGAAGGCACACATAAAAGCATAATAAAGCCTGATAAAGGAACAGAGTGAAAATAGGGGCAGGAGCACGACTTGTGCTCTAAGTGCACGACTTGTGCACCATGTGCACGTCTTGTGCACAAGTGCACGACTAGTACACCTTGTGTGTGACTCGTGCACCATGTGCATGTCTCGTGCATAAGTGCACGACTCGTGCACATGCATACGACTAGTGCACCCCAACATGTGCACATCTCGTGCACAAGTGCACGACTAGTGCACCTCAACACCGATAACTGGTAGTGAAGAATGCGTCTCTGTCGCGATTGAGACTCTATCGCGATTACGATAAGTATCGTGCTCGCGACAGAGTCGCGTTTTCCAGATTCCAGTGCAAAATTGCAAAAATTCTTCTACTAAAAATCACACCCAAAACTCCCATTCAATTCTAACTTCAACACGACATAAATAGCTCATTCAAAACCTTATAATTAGCTCAAAACCCAACTTTTATTCCAATTATTACAATCAAATCATAAATTAATCATAATTAAATTCTTTAAATTGACAATCAGTAAAACAACTTCAAAATTCCAATCAAAATACACTTTGTTTCAATAATCCACATACAAAACATCTTAACCCAAAGTTATTCAAACACATAACACTTGGAACATATATAAACAATTTTAACTCCATAAAATTTCCTGAAGATTAAACAAAATCCCAAATCAAAATATATCTCAAAATAACAAAAACCCTAACCTCAACTCCTTTGCTCCCATTAGCTTCTTAAATGATCTTTCTTGCTTCCAAATTCATTCAAGATCTTTCTCATCCCAAAATCCTCATCAATCACACAAACACAAAACCCTAGATTAAGAACACATCTTAACAACAAATGAAGAAGATGAATAAAAGAAAGAACTCAACAAAACTTACCCAAAATAATCTCTTTGAGTTGATCAATTTCCACTAAATTCAGCCAAAGGAAGAGGGATCAAGATAGAGCAAATAGGAAGGAAAGAAGAGAAGGAGAAGGAGGCGTGAGGGAGAAAGAACGGGAGAGTTAGGGCAAAAATTCTGCTCTTCCTTTCTCTTTCCTTATCTTTTATACCCCTCTCTAAATCCTTGCCACATGTCATCTTATAATTGGTGGAACTTGACCACTCACACACTAAACCCATGCATGACACTACACACAAGACTAACTCCACTAACACATACACTACTTCCCTCTATGCATGCACACTCTATCAAAACCCACAAATCATGTATAACCCATAAATAGATATTTATGTCAAATTCTCTTTTTAATCCTCAAACTCTTATAACCTCAAACTATGATATTCATAATTTACTAATCCTTCACATGGCCCACTAATTAATTCTTTATCCATTCAATCAAGTCCTAATTCCATCTTCATAATATACTATTGGTCGCACTTGTCGAAACTTTAACATTAATTATTAAATTGTCCATTTAGCATACCAACACTTCAACCTGCATAGCTTTGGTCACTACTCATCCTTAATACGCCCAATCCTTCTAGGGTACATTTCGGGTTGTGACATGCAAGCAATTTACAATATACAATAAGAGGTACTATAAATTTGCAATAACCGTAAGAACCTTAATTTACAACTAGCACATAATATTAAATTTTATTATTACCTTAAACATATAATGTAACATCCCTACTAGCGAAAATGTAGTTCTATCTATAACAATGGGATGTCACAACATAACAAAAAAAAATTGCAAATACTCTTTTAAAATATTCAGAATAATTCATGTAATAATTACCTTTAAACATATATCTGTGCATATTAACTATAAAATTTCATACACATATGCATTTACATATCTATTTACATATCTATATTTACATAATGTTCAATTACATTTACATTTCTTGAACAAACATATAATTTTACATGTTAGATATCGTACAGTTGTATACAAATTGAAATCAATAATACTCTTTACTCCTAGCTTATGTTGTCTTAGACCTTGCTGAATTTCCTCTAAACTATGCCCAAAATCCTGTACCTGCACGGATTGAAAACCATGCTAAGCATAAAGCTTAGTGGAGAACTAATGTGCAATATGGACGACCTCTCACATAAGTCGTCAAATAGCTCACGCACATATGATCATGAACATGTTCACAAATTCAATCATTTAATTCCATAAATAAAATTAAAGAAAATAAATATAATCATATATTTCATTACGCAGTTACTGTCACATGTCTATTTGTTACCATTAGTCATATAACATGTTTTCTTAATACAATGCAGTCAATTTGCTTAATCAATCATGTGCATAGGTCTATACTTTATATTTCTTTACTTTACTATCATATTATGCAATGATCAGAAAATTCATATACTATAATCTTGTAAATATTTTCTTTTAGCATATTCATATACTTATATATCATTTATCTTTATTCTGTAACTATTCTTTACTTTGCACTGTGAATTGCCTGCATATCATCTGTGGATATGGATACACTATAAAAAAAATCCAAATTAGCGATGTACATATTTTTATCGCTAATTAGCAACGGATTAGCAATCATTTTCAGAATTAGTCATGAAAATTCATTTTTTCAATCTGGTGGCAAATTTAGAGACAGAATAGCGACGAAAAAAAGAATAAGTCGCTAAATTTTAGGGCTAATTTATGGCGCCATTTTTACGATTAAATTAGTGATGGAATAATTTGTCGCTAAAATAGTAATGGCAATACTGGTCGCTAAATTTGCAGAAAATTTTAGCACCTTTGTTTGTGACTATTTTAGTGACGAATTCTTGTTGTCGCTAAACCCACTTTAATTAGCGACGCTATAGCGACGAATTTTTCTGTCCCTAAAAAATTTTCAAATTTTTTAATTATGAAAATAATTTTCAGAAATTGAAGTGAGATTTTAGCGACAAAGAATCCTTCCCTATTTTCTGTTGAAATACATATTTCATATAGCGATGATTTTTTATCGTCGCTAATTTGGTCACTAAAAAGTTTTTATATAATGAAATGCTTTGAAGAAAGCAAGAAAAAAAATTAATATGAAAGAAAATAAAAGGGGAGAGAGGGAGCACAGAGGAAAGAAATCAAAAGAAAGAAAGAGGGAGAGATAGGCCGATGGAATACGGCGGAGGGGCAGGAGAATGCCAATGATGACAGCGATGCACCGACACTGCTGCATCATTGTCTAGCTAGCCGATCTTCCCCGTTCCCGATGCCGTTCTGCCTTACTTCCAAGAGAGAGAAACCGAAGCTTCCTTCCCCCATTTTGGCCAACTCCGGCGTTAGATTGAGGAACGAAAACCATCGCTCAACTCCCAACAACTGGGCGAACACTCTGGTACCGATCAGTGGTCTCTAAAAGTTGGAAAAAGGGAGATTGCAGATGGAAGAACAAAGACTTTCTGGCCAAACGACAGGGGATAACGATGCGTGACCACCACAGGTGGATCTTTGACGGTCCTAACCTTCCTCTGGTAATGGCGTTGTCATAGACGACGAAGCTCCGGCCAAGGGGACAGATGGAAGAACAATGAAATTTTGAGGGAATTTCGACTCCAACTAGTACATGATTACCAAATTTACCATTTTTTGGGATTTTAAATAGATTAAATTGATTAGAAAATCTCCTGTATTCTGTTTTGTGTTCTATTGTGATAGGGTAACAACTGAGGTTAGTTAAATATTAACATTTGATTATTAATAAAGTATATTATAATGATGTTTAAGTAAATAGAAATTTATAAGGTGCAAAGGATGTGCAAGACAATAATTGCAGTAATATGCATTAAACGAAAATATATAAAATTAGTTATTTGTGATAATTGAAGGACTATGAACGTTTAAAATGGATAAAATGACACTTAGACTTGCTTATTTTGTAAAGACCCGAAATGCACCCTAGCCGGATTTGTATGTGTCTTGACTACCAATGTGATTGAAATGTGAAATTGACTAATTGACATGGTGTAGACACCGGGTCCCGAGGCGGTCCAAGATCAGGATTATCCGATGATGAAAGCGTTGCCTATTTGCAGGCAAAAATGTCAAAAATGATGTTTCTCTTGTCGAGACCCTAATTTTTTCAAAGAAAAAATAGACAAATAAATATATATATAATAAAAAAATTATTATTATAAAAAATTATATTAAAAAAAAATTAGGAAGTGTTATTTTTTATATACATCAAAATCTTTGATTAAAAAATATATATATATTTAAAAGGAATTAAATTAATAATTAAAAGTAATAAAAAAAATTGATTAAAAGATTTAAAAAAAAAAGATAAGAAAAAAAAGGATAAATTTAATCTTAAAAAAAAGGAAAAAGAAAAGAAATGCATGTGGAAAATTCCACATGCGGCCTTCCCATGGAGAGACCGCATGACCAGCCCACCACTTGCGGCGCTCCGCGTGCGTTTCCTTTGCCCTGTGCTTTCATTTTCCACCTGCAAAAATGGTCACATTTCAGACTGAAATAAATTTTTGTTTCATATTTTTATGTTTTTTTGGACAATGTGATTAAAAGGATGTTTTGTCTTTTCTCCATTTTGGGGAAGGCTAGGGAAACAAAATGAAGACCTGGTCTTCATTTTGTAGGGGGTTGGTTTTCAAGAACAAAAAAAGAAGGGGTTTTCTCTCTAGGAAGAAAGGCAGATGAGGGAGCAAGGAAAAAAGAGGATTTCAAGATTCAATTTTTTTCTTTCTTTCTCTCTAAAAAACAATTTATTCTTGGTTTGGCTTGAGTAAGGAAAACTAATTTCCTTGGCTTGATCATTCCATCAAAAATCATTTTCTTGAGTTTTTGTTTGTTTAAAAAACTTAGACTTTCTCAAGTTTTTTGTGTTTATTACCGCAAACTCGACAAGGAGAACGGATCAAGACATTATTTCTCCGACCTATTAAACTCTGAGCGTAAACATTCTTGGATCAATTCTCATTTAATTTTGTTTATCATTATTATTGTTAATATTGTTCCTATTGTTATTATTATTCGTATTATTTTTGTCACTGTGATCTTTGTTGTTGTTGTTATTATTATTATTATTATTATTATTATTATTATTATTATTATCTTATCGCCATTATTATTATTATTATTATTATTATTATTATTATTATTATTATTATTATTATTATGTTTTTGTTTATTTTTGACTTTCCTTTTTTATTATTATTATTATTATTATTATTATTATTATTATTATATTTACTGTCAATGTTTTTGTTTTTGTTATTATTATTATTATTATTATTATTATTATTATTATTATTATTATTATTATTATTATTATTATTATTATTATTATTACTGTCAACGTTATTATTATTATTATTATTATTATTATCATCATTTATGTTATCATTATTATTATTTCAGTATTATTATTTTGTTGCCATTGTTATCATCATCATCATCATCATCATCATCATCATCATTATTATTATTATTATTATTATTATTATTATTATTATTATTATTATTTTATTGTTGTTGTTGTTATTACTTTGTCATTGTTCTTATTATTATTCTTGGGTTTTTGCATGACTTATTTTTAATTTCATTTGCATGTGAATTGTTTGCATATTAAATTGACATATCTAATTTAACCCATTTTATCTCATACACATGTGTTAATTATTTTTTCATATTTTCTGGATTTTGTATGTGTTGTTTGATTGTAAAATTATCACTAACATTTTTAATGTTATTTTTTGTTTGGGATTTAAATGTGATTTGCCTTGTGTGAGCGTTTCCGTGACCGCACGAAGGGGTCACAATGCGTAGGAGGCCGCATCGTTTGGGTGAGACCTTTCCTATCCTCTTGTTGTGTTTGTGTTCGCTTTGCTAATAAAATATTTTCATTTTATGTACGCGTAAGATAAAAAATCATAAAAATATTTTTATAATTAAATTGAATTTTTTTTAATAATAAAATTGGGACCAATGTCCCTCATTTTATCCAAGGAATGAAAAAAATGTTACGAATTAAAACGATGAGTTAAAGTCTTCCAAAAATGGGATCACTCATCCCGATTTTCAATACAACAACCAAAATAACTCTTCGATCCCTCTTTAAGTGAGTATGAAGGAACCAATGTTCCTAAAGCAAATAAATATCCCGATTTATGTATGTTATTTTTTATGCTTGACTTTATTTATTTGTTTTAAATTTATGTTCATATATCTTTTGGGCCGTTGTAATTCATTATGTTTGGGGCAATGTTATTTAGCTTTTATTCGGGATTGTATTCTGTCCTAATTTTCCCTTTAATTTTATTTGATTTTCTTTCATTTGGGATTGTATTCTGTCCCAATTTCTCCCTTATAATTGGGTGGTTGATGTGTTTACTGCTTTACTTTACTGCTTTCTTTACAGCTTTTATTTAATGTTTTCCAATGCTTGCAATGCGCTTTTTAATTAAATGCATTAATCGTGTGAGACAAGAGATAGAATTTTATGAATCTAAAAAATCATTTATAATTAACCAAGACATAAATAAGAGTGAAGTTCCGAACACCATCTCTGGTTTAGACCATAGAGGTTAGATGACCTTTCCCAATTTCTCCTAAATTGGGTGGCGACTCCAAAATACCTCAAAGGTGCCTAAAGGTACCATGAGGCTAGATGACCTGCCCAATGTTCTATTGGGTAGGGATTTCAAGATGTCTCATGGTGCCCAAGATCAAAAGACGCGAACCAATCCCTCGAGCCCTAAAAGCAGGTCTCGCTTACGAGGGCCTTTCCCAGATTCGGCGGGCGTTACAGTGGCGACTCCACTGGGAACTTTGTGACTTTGCTCTGAAAGTGTCTTGGTTAACATATATAATTAGGTTTTTAAAACTTAAAATTCTACCTCTTTTCAAAAATTGCATTGCATCATTTTAGAGCCTTAGAATTATGCTAGCTTGGTCCCTTATTTTACCCCGGTGCATTCCCGAAGCACGACCCTACTTTCTCTCATTGTAGGAAAGTGTTAAGGATAATCATCAGTCCAAGCCTAATACCTTTTGGTATATTAAATAGAGACCCGATCGGTCGTCATGCTCACGATGAGCTAGACCTGTTGGCAAGGACCATGCTTGGGTAGCCCTAAAGTATCATCACCTTGACCAAAGCTCATGTAATGGCAAATAGAAACTTTCAGTAGGTGACGTGCTCCTTAATACGATGCTTGTGATGTGGGTCGTTATGTATTAAATAAAATCAAGCAAATTAAGTGGTCCTTTATTAAAGGCTTTCATGCCCCGGTAAGCCCACCTTAACTTGATTGAATTGTCCAAATATATAATGGCTAAAACTCATATGAATACACATTAGATAAGAGATGTTATGCTGTTGGTTTTTCACGGTGTATTATATGCATTCATAGGGTCCCCTATTGACCCATGGACTAAGCCTACCTAGGAAGAGACTATTTGACCTCGTGTGTGGGAGTTAAAAGGTTGGAAGGGTCTACTTGCTCATATGTAGTTGCGATGATCATGCATTGTACATATCATCCATGCATCATTCTAACAATTTGAGTCTTTCAGCCATCATTGATTCATCCAAGTGGATTAGGGGTTCTGATGGTCGATTAGTATGGACAGACCTGCTCTTTGGATCATCGAAATTAGTGCCTGTTTGGGATTTTAAGTCATTCTCAATGACAAGTAAATCATCCTTGATGGCAGAAAAGACTGGAGCTTTAACCACTCAAGACCTTGCCAGGAGACTAGGGGATTTTGAGCGGAGGGTGTTAGAGATGATGGGCGTTATGGCCGGAAGGATTGCCCCTCCTGTCGCTGCACAACCACCGGTAGTCCCTCCTCGGGGGCAAGCTGAACTGCCTACTGGTGAAGGGGTCCCCATTATGGGTAATGTCACTCACCAACCTGTTGATGAGCATAAAGTTGCAGCGCCCGTTGAGCTAAGAAGGGCAAGGATCCCTATTCTTGATGAGGATTTTATGATGGATGATGAGGTTAAGGAGCTAGTAGCCCATCAAGCTGTGAGGGGTAGAGCACCCAAGGTAGATGATGAGGCTATGAGAGGAATGAGGCAGCAAATTGAGGCTGAAATAAATTTTTGTTTCATGTTTTTATGTTTTTTTGGACAATAGGATTAAAAGGATGTTTTGTCTTTTCTCCATTTTGGGGAAGGCTAGGGAAACAAAATAAAGGTCTTCATTTTGTAGGGGGTTGGTTTTCAAGAACAAAAAAAAGGGGTTTTCTCTCTAGGAAGAAAGGCAGATGAGGGAGTAAGGAAAAAAGAGGATTTCAAGATTGAATTTTTTTCTTTCTTTCTCTCTAAAAAACAATTTATTCTTGGTTTGGCTTGAGAAAGGAAAATTAATTTTCTTGGGTTGATCATTCCATCAAAAATCATTCTCTTGAGTTTTTATTTGTTTAAAAAACTTAGATTTTCTCAAGTTTTTTGTCTTTATTACCGCAAACTCGACAAGGAAAACGGATCAAGACACTATTTCTCCGACCTATTAAACTCTGAGGGTAAACATTCTTGGATCCATTCTCATTTAATTTTCTTTATCATTATTATTGTCAATATTGTTCCCATTGTTATTATTATTCGTATTAATATTGTCATTGTGATCTTTGTTGTTGTTGTCATTACTATTATTATTGTTATTATCCTGTCGCCATTATTATTATTATTATTATTATTATTATTATTATTATTATTATTATTATTATTATTATTACTGTCAACGTTTTATTATTATTATTATTATTATTATTATTATTATTATTATTATTATTATTATTATTTTATTGCCATTGTTATTGTTGTTGTTGTTGTTGTTGTTATTATTATTATTATTTTACTGTTGTTGTTGTTATTACTTTGTCATTGTTCTCATTATTATTCTTGAGTTTTTGCATGACTTATTTTTAATTTCATTTGTATGTGAATTGTTTGCATATTAAATTGACATGAATAATTTAACCCATTTTATCTCATACACATGTGTTAATTATTTTTGCATATTCTCTGGCTTTTATATGTGTTATTTGATTGTAAAATTATCACTAACTTTTTTAATGTTATTTTTTGTTTGGGATTTAAATGTGATTTGCCTTGTGTAAGCGTTTCTGTGACCACACGGAGGGGTCACGACGCGTAAGAGGCCGCATCGTTTGGGTGAGACCTTTCCTATCCTCTTGTTGTGTTTGTGTTCTCTTTGCCAATAAAATATTTTCATTTTATGCACGCGTAAGATAAAAAATTACAAAAATATTTTTATAATTAAATTAATTTTTTTTACTAATAAAATTGGGACCAATGTCTCTCATTTTAGCTAAGGAATTAAACAAATGTTACGAATTAAAACGAAGAGTTAAAGTCTTTCAAAAATGGGATCACTCATCTAGGTTTTCAATCCAACAACCAAAATAACTCATCGATCCCTCTTTAAGTGAGTATGAAGGAACCAATGTTCGTAAACCAAATAAATATCCCGATTTATGTATGTCATTTTTTATGCTTGACTTTATTTGTTTGTTTTAAATTTATGTTCATATATCTTTTGGGCTCTTGTAATTTATTATTTTTGGGGCAATGTTATTTATCTTTTACTCGGGATTGTATTTTGTCCTAATTTTCCCTTTAATTTTATTTGATTTTCTTTCATTTGGGATTGTATTCTGTCCTAATTTCTCCCTTATAATTGGGTGGTTGATGTGTTTACTACTTTACTTTACTGCTTTCATTACAGCTTTTATTTAATGTTTTCAAATACTTGCAATGCGCTTTTTAATTAAATGAATTAATCGTGTGAGACGAGAGATAGAATTTTATGAATCTAAAAACTTATTTATAATTAACCAAGACATAAATAAAAGTGAATCTCCGAACACCATCTCTGGTTTAGACCATAGAGGTTATATGACCTTTCCCAATTTCTCCTAAATTGGGTGGCGACTCCAAAATACCTCAAAGGTGCCTAAAGGTACCATGAGACTAGATGAACTCCCCAATGTTCTAGCTGGCATTGCTTCACATACTTCGAACAATCATTATCCATTGTGAGCCAGTAAAACCCTTGTCTCATGATTTTCTTGGCCAGTGTCAACCCATTCATGTGAGCTCCGCACACGCCTGCATGAGTTTCCTCCATCACCCTCCGGGCTTCTTTCTCATTCAAACATCTCAATTGAATGCCATCGGCCTGCCTTTTAAATAACACCCCATTTATGCATATAAAATGAGTGGACAGCTTGCGAATTAACCTCTGGTCCTTCTTCGTAGCTTCCTCTGGAAAAGCTGCATTATCTAGATAGTTCATAATATCATGGTACCATGGCCTCCCATCTGTTACATCGACTTCTGCTACTGACTGTGATTGGAAACTGGGCCTATCTGAGCTGGAAATCAATACAGTTCTCATAATCACTCCTTCCGGATTGTCCCACATTGATACCAAAGTAGCTAGGGCATCAGCTAATTGATTCTCCTCTCTTGGAATGAAACGGAACGTGCATACCTCAAATTGGCTACTTAGACCTTTCAAGTGCTGGATGTAGGGCATCAATCTTTCTTCTTTAACTGCCCATTCACCTCGGATTTGGTTGATTACAAGGCAAGAGTCCCCGAACACCTCAACAGTCTTCGCCCCCAAGGCTAACAAAGCTTCCAATCCAAAAATACATGCTTCATATTCAGCCTCGTTGTTGGTAGCTTTAACCCTTAGTTTTCTGGCCAAAGGGAGCTTCTCATTTTCTGGGGTCGTCAAGTTAACTCCTACTCCTGCCCCTTTGTTGTTCACGGCCCCATCAAAATGCAATTGCCATCCCTGAATTGCAATAGCCGCTATATCCTCGTCTGGGAAATTGAATTCGTAGGTGTCTCCTTGAATCGGGTGCTCAGCTAGGAACTCAGCCACTGCTCGCCCCTTGATGGTTTTCCTAATGACATATTCCAAATTAAATTCCTGTAGCAATAATAACCATCTGCCCATCTTTCCTAGCAAGGATGGTGCTTCCTGTAAATACTTCAAAGGATTCTGCTTCGCTACCGCCTGCACCTTGTATGAGTGGAAGTAATGCCTTAACTTCTTTGAAGCCCAGATAACGACAAGACAAATCTTTTCTACCTCGGCATACTTGATTTCATACTCCAAGAACTTCTTGCTGAGATAGTAAATGGCAAACTCTATCCCGAACTCATCCTCTTGGGCCATCATGGCACCCACAGAGCTGTCTTCTATGGCCAAGTACAGAATCAGAGGCTTGCTTGGCTACGGCGGCCTCAACACAGGTGGATGCAATAGGTATTCCCAAATGGCGTCGAAAGCCTTTTAACAATCTTCATTCCATACCACTGGTTGATTCTTCCTTAGAAGCTTGAAAACCGGTTCACAGATTGAAGTCAATTTGGCGATGAACCTGCTAACATATTGCAACTTGCCCAGGAAGCCTCTCACGTCCTTTTCCTTCTAGGGCACTGGCATCTCCCTGATAGCTTTAACCTTGTCCGGATCAATTTCGATACCTCACTGACTGACCACATGCCCTAATAACTTCCCTGAGGTCACCCCGAAAATACATTTCTTCGGATTTAGTCGTAAGTCATACTTCTCTATTCTCGTGAAGAACTTCTCCAATGCTTTGAAATGACCTTCTCTGGTGGTAGACTTAATCATAATGTCATCTACGTACAATTCCACCTCCTTATGGATCAAGTCACTCAGAATCTTTGTCGCCATTCTCTGGTATGTAGCCCCTGCATTCTTCAGACCAAAGGGCATCACTCGATAGGTATATGTCCCCCATTCAGTAATGAATGCCGTCTTGATTCTGTCGATTATTTTGTTCAAAATCTGATTATATCCCGCATAGCCATCCACGAAGTTGTACATTGCACAGGCAGCGGCACTGTCTATTAGCATGTCTATGTACGGCAACGGGAAATCATCCTTTAGACAGGCTTTATTCAAATCTTGGTAGTCAACGCATACTCTTACCTTCCCGTTCTTCTTGGCCACGGGGACTACATTAGCCAACCATGTGGGATATTGGACCTCTACCAAGAACTTGGCTTCAATCTGCTGCCGGATTTCTTCCTTTACCTTATCCGCCCACTCTGGTCTGAGTCTTCTCAGCTTCTGTTTCACAGGCTTATAACCCGGATATGTAGGGATAGCGTGCTCTGCGATGTTTCGATCGATGCCCGGCATATCTTCATAGGTCCAGGCAAAGACTTTTTCATGTTTTTTGAGTATTCTCTCAAATTTTTTCCTTTCCTCAGGAGTTATATCCGATGCTATCAAAATTTCTTTCGGATTGTCCGAGGTTCCAAGATTAAATGGAGTTGCATCAGAGGAATCAATATCAAATATGAATGGAGTGTGATCATGATCATGCATATGGAAATTATCAGAAACATCACACAAGTAAGCGAAATCATTCATATCATTAATGAAATTATGATTGTCATTTACATCATTATATAGTTCAGGAACGAAAAGACATTCTAAGCTAGTCTCCTCCTCCGCTCCCGCTATCTTTGCTTCAGCATCTGTGGACGATTCCACGTCATCTGGATTCTTCAGGGGCTTTATCTCTTGAGCTACTTTCTCCAGCTTCTCCTTACCCTTGATATGAGTATTTACCATGGCTTCATTTACCACTTCCTCGGGCTCTTGTCCGTCCCAAACTATCTGGTTGCTTAAGACTTCTTCATCCCAAAAGTCTTTCACTGGCTTGACCATACCCATCTCCCAGTCATATACATCGTTGAAAAGCTCAAAGCCCGGCACTATTCTACCTCTAGCCCACTAAGGCTCAGCTTCCCCAGCATAGGCACAAACTGATAACGCTGGCACAAAGCTCTCTCGAATGTGAGGGATTTTCTGCATCATCTTCTTCTTAACATGCTCTCCTTTATACCCCAAGCCCTTTCGATCTTTTTGGCCTCGAGTGGTAATAGCAGACTGCAGCCCCTGTGAGTTTTTACCCAGACCAGCCCCAGGAAGGTAATGCATTTTCCTCATCATGTTCACTACTGGAGGACTATCCCTTAAACCCGATTCTTCTCCTATTACCGACACATGGAAGCCACTAAACGGCTGATTGGCAATCCCTAGAGCTGACACTTGATTCTCCCTGGCCGCCTTAATGGTTATCACTTCCCCTTCTTGTGGGATCTTTATCATCTGGTGTAACGTGGATGGTACCCCTCCTAGCTTATGGAACTAGGGCCTTTCGAGCAAAGCTGAGAAGTTGGCTGGAATAGGTAGGACCATAAATTCTGCTTCCGTTTCAATGGGTCCAGTTTTAACCAGGGCTTTAAATGTCCCCGAGGCTTGTCTTCTGGAATTATCATAAGCCGTGATGGTTAAATCTGACTTGCTAAGCATACTCTCATCTAATCCGTAAGCCTGAAGCGCGACCAAAGGGCATACATTTATAGACGACCCATCATCCACCATAACGCACGCAGTATGCTTACCATTGACTTTTGCCTTAATGTAGAGTGGTTGGTTATAATTGCGGCCCTCAACCGGTAAGTCGACATCGGAATATACTAACCTTTCCTCGGACCCTCCTTTTACAAGATCCAACAACTCTGACGGAGATATAGTAGTAGCCACAATTGACTCAGTTAAGGCCTCTACTAGCTTTTGTCTGTGAGAGGGGGACTGCCTCAGCAGATCCCGTATGGATATCTGAGCCGTGGTCTTTTTCAACTGTCTGACTATTTGATTATCTTTCGCTTCCTTCTCTGCTGGCGCTTGCACTAGCTCTTGCGATTTTTCTACTTCGGGGACCACTCTTCCACTTCTCGTGACAGCCCCTACTTCTCTGCCTTCTTCATCCGACTCCCACAGATCCATAGACGTTTGACCTTCTTCCTCACTTTCTTCGCTACTTTCACTAGTAGACCAGCAATCTATTACCGCTACAGAGATCTCTTTTTTACTAACCTCAGGGCGAGTGATAGCAACATATTTGTTCCCGTACAAGTCCTGTAGCACGTACCATTCTGGTAAGTTTGACTCGATCATAAAAACAGGTGGCGAAACCGCATTGTAGCTAGGCTTCTTCTTTCCTTCCCTTCGCTCAAGGTCAGTGATCTCTTTACTGTCAATCAAATCTTGGATCTTATGTCTCAGCATTATACAATTATCCATTAAATGCCCGGTATGCTGATGGAAAGCACAGTATTCATGTTCTTTGTGTTCTGGCTGACCTTGGCTCCTAGCTGGTCTGGGTGGCATTGGTTGGAGCTTCCCCTCCTTCATCAATCTTTTCAACACCCACGATAACGGTCGGCCCAAATTCGAGAAATGCCTTTGACTCACCCCAGTCATCGATACCTCTGCTGTCTTCCCGCTTCTGTTACCACTGCTGGAGCCTGCAGGCTTGCTTACCCCTGGGTTACTGTAGCTCTTCTTAACATAATTCTCATTGTTGGCCCTTTTTGCGGGATATTCTCCCTCAGCTTCTATAGAAATGTCTTTCAAAGACTCCCAATCTCGTAAGCCTTTCATCTTCAGTCCTTCTCTTAGATAAGGGCTAGCATTTCGGATAAACAATCGAATCTAGTTCAGGGTATCCGGCTTTTGCTTCATTTTCATTACTTTATTTCTCCAACGGGTGAGGTACTAATGAAAAGATTCTCCCGCCTTTTGCTGCAAAAGCTCCAAGTCCTTCAGAGTTATCTCCATCCTTGTACTGCAATCGTACTGTCTGAGAAATTCTTCGGTCAACAACTCCAGTCTTCTTTTGTCCTTTGGTCTAAACCGTGATACCAGTCCAGTGCTGGGCCAGTTAAACTCAGGCAAAAGTACTCAATTTTCTGCCTCTTCGTTAGGGTGGTGCCCTTCATCACTAGGGAATATTACTTTATATGAGCAGTGGGGTTTGAAGTACCATCAAACTTAGGAATGTCGGGCATCTTGAAATTTTGGGGTACCAAGTCGTCACTATCCAGCTCTCTATCCTCGGGATTCATTCCTCCCCCTATCTTTAGCATTTTTGTCATGACTTCGAACCTTTCTTCCATCTTTTTCCACACCTCAGCTTCTACCCTAGGTGATTTTCCCCTTGGCTACAGTCTGTTCTTCTGGCTCATCCCATTGGTCAACCTCAGATCTAGGGCCTTCTTTATGCTCAACCGGCGCTGGGGCTCTCGGCTCTACTACAGGTGGATCAACTGCTACTAAGGGCTTCGGTCTACTCTCCTCTTTTTCCTCTTGCACTCCAGCTGAGGCACTAGCCTGTTGCCCTACTCGTGGTGCCAAAGTGGCAGTAAGATTTCCCATCATAGCTATCATTCGGGCCTCGAATTCCTCAATTCTCTTTCCCACTTCCTCGGCAATCATTGCCTTGGTGGTATCAGCTCCTTTTGGTGAGTTTGACATCTTTGAAGTGGTGTGACTGGCTTTTGAACAAGATTCTAAAAAACTCCCCTCTTCTGACAACTCAAACTCTGGGTTCCTGATGAATCTACCCGTCGGTCCTCTTGTCCACCTAGGCAGATCTATGATGGCTGCATAGACAAAGAGTCAGAATGATGCATGGATGCGATGGAATATATGCTCGTAATATGCAACATCCACAGAACACATACAAGCAAATAGGTCACCTCCACCTTATCACTCTCACACACGTGGTCACAGTCTCTTTCCTAGGCAGGATTAGCCCATGGGTCAACCGGGGACCCAATGAGCGCGTATGATGCACGGCAAAAATCCGGCAGCATATCACTCAACTAATGCGCAAGCGCATGAGTGATGATAATTACATATTTAGATAGTCCGAACATATCGACATGGACCTACCGGGGCATAAAAACCTTTAGCTAGGTAACCAAACAAAACATTCGGACATTACCAATATGTAAGGATCCAAACAACAAGCACAGAATTATGGTTCATATTACCTAGGGGAAGTATCTATGGCCATTACATGAGCTTTGGTCACGGGTGATGATACTTTAGGGCTACCCAAGCATGGTCCCTGCCAACGGGTCTAGCTCATCACGAGCATAACAACCGATTGGGTCACCATTTGATATATCATGATGGTACGAGGCTTGGGCTGGTGGTTATCCTTAGCACCTCCCTATATTGAGTGAACGTAGGGTCGTGCTTCGGGAATGCACCGGGGTGTAAGAAGGGACCAAACTAACATATTCTAAGGCTCTAATGGGATGTATATACAATTTTGAAAGAAAGCGAATTTATAAACTAAAACTTTAAGTGTAAATGTTAGTCAAGGTATTTTCAAATTGAAGTCTCGAACCAGCGATCCCAAGCGGAGTTGCCACTATGACGAGCGCCGGACCCCATGTGCGCCCATTGACCGCCCTGCTCTAGGGCGATTGGGCAAATTGAGGGTCCGTTGACATCTTGCAACGAATTGCAAGTGCATCTATTTTGGGCAACAAGGAGGTTTCATGGAGTCGCCATCCAATAGAACATTGGGAAAGTTCGTCTCGCCTCAGTGAGCCTAAGACGGCGCATATTTCTATTTTCGGCAAACCAAAGAGATCTTGGAGGCAATCACCCCAATAGAATATTGGGAATGACCCTCTAACCCTATGGAGCCTAGGATTATTTATTAAGCCTTTTGATGGGACACAAGAGGTGTCTTGGAGGTTCCAATAAGTGATCGGATAAACCTCTCGCCTCGTTGAGCCCAAAGACCAAAGCTGGGTTCGGGACTTCTCATCTATTTCTACCTTGATTTAACTTTACATTTAATTTTTGAATTTATTAGTTCACTTTCTCTCTCCACACGATGCAAATTTCAATTAAAAGCACAAATATTCACATTAAAAGCGGTAAATATACATAAATAAAAATAAGTGAAATAAATGTTCGAAATTAAATTACAATAAAACTAGGAGCGGAATACAACTCCCATTTTAAAGGTACGATATATACATACAAAAAGACAGGAAATTCATTTATTTTGAGGGCTTTGGCCCTCACATGCATTTATTATGAAAAAAAACTAATTTTATGTGATTTTTTATAGGCTAAAACAGGACATTGGGTCCTTTAATTTTATGAAATAATCCCAATTTTAATTAATATAAAACAAGTATCCATTTTTTAATTTATACAGAATAAAAAAATACATAAACAAAATAAGGAATAAGGAAAAGAAATAAATAAATAAAAAGGGATAAGAAAACTAAACCAAATATAGGCTTTCCATGATGGCATGATGGTTTTTCTCCACAGCTCAATCCATCCAGGAAAAGGAAAATACAATACTCACAAAACAAAAGAAATATTAATATTTACAAGTTAAAGCAATACACATGTAAATAGAGAGTAAAATAAAATGAAAAATGAAATTATTGAAGCAAAAAAACCTTTTGAAAATAAAATAAGAATTAAATAAAGGAAGAAATAATAAAAGGACAAAAAAGGAAAGAAAAGGGGAATAAAGACGAGAGACGGGCTTAGTGGCCGACCGACGGACGTCCCTCATGTGACTGACGGACAATGGGCCTTACACGCCCTCACTCGAACAACAGACGGGTTTATTACCCGTCGTTCGAGCGACAGGCGGGCGTCGGTGAGCTACATCCCGTCGGTCGCCTCTGATTTTCGAATAAATAAGTAAAAAAACTTCTTTTTCTCTTCTATTTTAAAATAAAGAACTTTCAAACAAAATAAAGGCAAATAAAAGCTAAATACAAGGTAAATAAATGCAAATAAAAGGTAAATAAATGCGAATAAATGTGGAAATGAATGTAATAGATTAATAAAGCAAGTATTTAGAATATTTACCCTCAGATTGTACCTTTTTGGAGTGAAACTTCGGTTGACTTGAACCTTGTGCATCTCACGAGAAGAAAGGAAAAACCAAGAAAGAAAAATGTCTATATTTTTTCCTTGATTTTTACCAAATTTTTGAAATATTTGAATCCACAAAATGGATGAAAACTAATGAACTTAGCTTTCTCCAAGTAAAATAGATTCACTTAAAAGTGAAATAGAACGAGAGAAAAAAAGTAGGAAAATATGGGAATTTTAAACAAATAAAGAAAAGAAAACTTGACAAGAAGAAAATTTGCCCCTTTTAGTTTGTTTTAGTGATTTTTCCCAAGAAAATTCCAACCCTTCTCAAAGGAAAAGATTTACTATTTATAGGCATGACCGATGGGCAGGCCTTGACTCACAGACGGGCGTTCCTGAGTCACCGAAGGGACACGTGTCCGTCTCCGCTGATCGACGGGACACGTGTTCCCGATGCAAAACGGTGGCCGCCTCAACGATCGACGGGTGCATGAGTCACCGACGGGTTGTCCATCCCTGAGAGAGGCGGTGACCTCAACGATCGACGGGATGCCAACGACAGACGGGCAGACCGTCCGTGGAGCAAAAACTCAAATTTCAAGTTAAAACTCCCAAATTTTCAAAATTCTTCTTTCTATCAAATAAAACCTTTTACTTTTTGTGAGCCCAGAGGATCAAAATTTCCAAGTTCCATCCACTCATTCGGGACCAGGTATCGATTTCTTCATTGGGTAATCTCCGATCTGGACCGTCCCAGGACAAGGTGCTTACAGTAAGGTAGCCACATCAGTTATCTGGACTTGATCTGCTCTTGTAATTTGAATCTCCACTTTGAGATTATCAACGATATGGGAATCTTGTAACCTCATATTGAAATTCGGATAAAAGGTGAACATCATTGTGCCAGCATTCAAAGAGGTTTGAACTGTGCCAATAATAGCTTGAGAGTAATTTAGATATCTAGTGTCAAGAAGAGCAATTCGTGTAAAGACAGGAAGTCCTTTGCGTCCATGATAGGTGACTGCGATTCGAATGGTTCCAAAATGAATATGGGTTAGGCCTTGATGAATTCAATTAGGAATGGACTCAGAAGGAACCTCAAGAGATATAAATTATTCTTTTCCAGTAGCCTTGATCGGATGTTAGCTAAAGGAAGAAGACTGGACGTATTCCTTAACATGGGATCTAGGGTGTCTGATAAGAGTTTTGATATTGGAAAGAACATTAGATCTGGATGACTTTGTAAATGCATCACAGGGGTTTAGAAATGGAAGATGGGAGTCTTGGATTTTCTGAGAATCATCCAAGAAGTTTAATTCATAGAGGTAATTGAGTTTCTAGGTTATTTCTGGCTTGAGTGAGAAAGAAGTTCTAGAAGAAGAAGATCTGGATAGAGATAAATTGGACATAGACATGGGGCTGGAATTTCTCCTTCATCAAATACCTTAAACATCAACCATATTGGCTCTGATACTAAGTGCTCTCAAGGCTGTAAATGAGGCGATTGAGAACAACAGATCGGCAATGCACTAGTCACCAAGGATAATGGAAGAGGGCAGTGGCGACAGATGGAGCATCGCCGGGGAGACATCGCCACTACCGATGCGAAGCCCAAGACATCAGGGACCTCCTATCGGACATCATGCTCCTAAAAGCCACACCATTTGATTAGGATCTATGTCGAAAAGCCACGATTCCACAACTTTGATCTCATCATCGGCGGTGAGTGGGGACGATCGATGGGTAAAGGGAGAAACACCTCGCCTTCAGAAGCCTGCTGATGTGGCTCGTGTCACCCTTTAATGTTAAAACTGACCGAAAAAGGAGAGAAAAGCTTCGACTTCCCTCACACGAAGTAAGAGCAAAGGGCAAGTTTGGAGGGGAACGGGGCGATGCTGGCTCAGCACCATCTGTCGCCAGTGGTGGCAAACCATCTCCGTTTACCCAGTGATGGTCACCAGTGCTGGTGACGGTCACCCCTTCCTCTCCGCGTGCACTCCCTTTCTCTCTCGTTTTTTGTCTTCAATCTCTATTTCTTTATTTTTGTCCCTCTCTCCCTTGTTTTCTTTTTGTCCCAATTTAATTGAAAATAAACAATTTATATAATATAGAATATTTTCAGTGACGAAGTTAAAAATCTGTCGCTAATGATAATGCAAGAATTGAATAACATTTTGTGATTACTAATTCTGTCCCTAATTTTATCGCTAAATTTGGAAATAAAATTGCTGCCAAATTTAGCGACAAAATTATATCCGTCGCTATAGTTTTAGTTTCTTCAGATACTAAATTTCGTCGCTATTTTTCTGGAAATTAATTTGCTAAATTGAAAAATTGAGAAGTTTTTAAGGACAATTATTTCATCACTAATTTTATCTCAAAAAATGGTGCCATTCAGTGACGCCAAATTTAGAGACTATTTTTATTGATTCGTCGCTAAATTTATCACTAATTTAAACAAATACATTTTCACGACTGAAATCTGAAACAGTCGCTAATCCATCGCAAATTAGTGACGAAAAGTGCATTGTCGCTAATTTTCATCACTATTTCAGGCATTTTTTTGTAGTGTTATATAATGTTGTTGGTGGTTTTAGTTTATATGAGGAATGGTTACGGGAGCTAATGCCAGAAACGACACAGATTGACATCAATAAAGAAGTCAAAAATCACTTTTATAAATGGTTCAAGATATATGTAAGTATTGACCTGAAATATATAAAAATGATAGATATAATTTTCTGATATACGTTTGAATGACATTAGTCTATATCATTTTGTAGGCCTCAGAAAACCCAATTGAAAACAATTTCATCTCTGATATTGCAAATGGACCTTTGCAAACTGTTAAATTGTATCTGGTGTATTTCGTCAATGGATACAAATTTCATACTAAATGTCATGGTAATAATAGGGCAACTGCTAACAGTGGAGTTTGCATTCAGGGGGAATTGATGGATTATTACGGATAAATTATTGAGATACTTGAAATTGAGTACCTTGCATTGCTAATAAAATACTGTGTGATATTGAAGTGTGAATGGTCTAATCCAACACTTAATGTCAGAACAAAAGTACATAGCAGATACAATATTATTGAAATCAACTAGCGAAGAAGATTTCCTAACTTTGAACCTTTTGTGATGGTGATGCAAGCAATCCAGGTGTATTATGTCCCTTTTCCTAATTTAAGATGAGATAAATTGGATTGGTTGGCAGTTTACAAAGTAAAACCAAGAGGCATTTTTGAAATGAAAGCAACAAAACAAAATTAATAAATGAATTGAAAGAGAAGCCTTTTAGGAAGCAGAAACAGAAGTTCATGAAATAAATGCAAGTTTGTATATGATGATAATGAACCTTTGCACAATCAAGATAATGAATATATTGACATTGTATCTAAAGAGGAAGAGGAACCTACAGAGGCTGATAAATCTGAAGAGGAGCCAAATTTGATTCAAATTCTTCAGAAAATAAAGATGATTTTGATTATGATTTACAAATAAGTGATGATAGTGAGTAATTCGTTTTACTATTTTTATATCAAATGAGAAACATTATTACTATATCAATAATAATTGTTTTATATTTAATTTTTAATATAAATAAAAAATTTTATTATGCAGAATAAGAGGAAGCATTCTAATATGCTACCAGTAAGGTTGAGATTGCTACCATCGGGCTCCCCTACTCCAAATCAAGTTGAGGGATCACAATCTCCTGCAACTGGCACTTACAATATAAGATCAGTGTGACGGGTGCCGAACCTCGATGCCTCCCGAAAGCCCGCCTTAGGGCGATCGGGAGAGGTTCATAAAAACTTGTAAGGTATTTACAAGCTGCGTCTATTTTGGGCAACAAAGAGGTTTCTTGGAGTCGCCACCCAATAGAACATTGGGAAGGGTCGTCTAGCCTCATCGAGCCTAAGACGGCGCATACATATCCATCTTGGGCTAACCAGAGAGATTTTGGAGATCTCGGCCTCTACCCCCTAGAGCCTAGGATTGTAATCGTTGAGCCCAAAGACCAGAGAAAGTTCGGGACTCCCCATTTATTCATACCTTGGCTAAGTTTATAATCAAGTTTTGAATTTAGTATTTCATCCCATTTCTCATTCAATTTTTAATGCAATTTAATTAAACGCATATCAAACATATAAATAAAGCGGTAAATAAAATAAAAGAAAGTAAAATAAATTACAATAAAACTAGGGGCGGATTACAACCCCCATTTATAAATAAAATACAACTCATGCATAAATCGGGTTATTTATTAAAAATAAGGACATTAGTCCTCTCATGCATAATTAAAGAAAATAATTTTAAAGTGACAATTTACTTTGGATGAAAAATCTAGGACATTGGTCCCATTTTTATTAAATAAAATCAAATTTAGTTTAATAGAAATATTTTTGTGATTTTTAATTAACGTGCATGAAAATAAATTTATTATTACAAATTACATAATAATCAATTAAACCAAAATAATAAAAAGCAACAAAAATATAAACAACTCCTAAGTGGATCTTCAAATCTCCATGGGCTCCCACTTGGTATGAAAAACTCACATATGAAAAATAAGTATTGAAAAATAGGAAAAAACAAATAAAAATGAAGTTAGTATAAAAATAATTAAACATATAACTTGAAAACAATTAAATTAAGGCAAACAAAATTGCCTCATATATGACAAACTAATTAAAATGACATAATAAAAATATGCAATTTAACAAATTAACAAAATCAACATGCATAAAAAAAAACATAAAATAGTATTAATAAAATTTAACATGCATAAAAACATAGAATAATGATAATAGAATTTAACATGCATAAAAACACAAAATAACATCAATAACATCCAATCATGCATAAAAAGCAAAAGAAATAATAAAAATCAGCATGCATAAAACATATTAATAATAGTAATAAAAGCCAACATGCATAAACAAACATAAAATAATAATTATAAAACTCAATATGCAAAAAAACATGAATAGAAAATACAAACATAAAATTCAGCATGCATAAGCAATAAATAATAATAGTAATAATAAAATTAAACAAGAATAAGGATAATAATAATAATACTAATGATGGTAATAACTACAATAATAATAACACAATAATAACAAAGAATATGAACAATCAAATACAATAATAATAATAATAACAAGGAATATGAACAATCAAACATAATAACAACAACAACAACAACAATAATAATAATAATAATAATAATAATAATAATAATAATAATAATAATAATAATAATAATAATAAAAGAAGATGAACAATATGAACAACATGAACAATTAAATAAAAATAATATGAATAAAAATAATAGCATGAATCAATTAAAGAAGAAATAAGAACAAAAAAAAATAATAGTATGAACAATTAAATAAAAAATAAGAAATATGAACAATTAAATAATAGATCTAAAAGAATTTACATGATGATTAATTAAATAAAAACAAAAGAATGAAATTAAAATTAATTTAAAAAATTGAGCCAAGAATAATTACCCTCAAATTTATCTTGAAGAGATGAAGGTAGATGATCCAATTCCTTGTCTTGATTTGAAAAAATATGATTAGAAGAAAAAATAAAATATTGAAAGATAAATTTTACTCAAGAACAAACAATTGGTTTATTTGTCTTAAAGTAAAAAGTTGTCAATTGAAAATAAGAAAAATTCTCAAGAACAAAAATTGTTATTTTTTGTCTCAAGAATTGCTGGAAATTCCTTTAGAAATTGAGAGAATTTGGTTGAGAGAAGAGAGAAGAAGAAAAAAAAAGTTTTCTAAAGAAAATCCCCCTTAATTCTCTCTCCAAAATCTTTTTTATTTCCCCCAAAATTCAGATTTTTTAATTAAAAAAATTAAATTAATTTAATTCCCATAACTCAAAAAACAACTAAATTTGGAGAGTTGGAAGATAGAAGGATTTTAGAATTAAATTTTGCAAAACAAATGAGTTAAAAAGCATTTAAAATGAAGAATTTATGGTCAAAAAGGTCAAAATAGGCAAAACGGACGAACAGGGGCGCGCGGTGACCGACGGCCTACCCGTGCGTAGGTGCGACCGACGGCCTTCCCGTGCATAGGTGAGCGACGGGAAGCCCGTCCCTCGCGCAGAATTTTTTTTTTTAAATTCCTATAAAATATAATAATGTAAAAACTCACTTTTTTCCTCACAAAATAAATTTTAAAATACTTTAAAAATATTTTTGGAATACATTTTTATTTAATTTTAAAACAACAAATCGACAAGGAAATCGTCACTTCCAACTTCATTCTTTTTGCCTATTAATCGGCACACTTGGGTAATCCTGATCTTGGCTACTCGGAACCCGGTGTCTACAGTTGCCCCCAATTTTGGGGAGGCTAGTGTGTGGGTGCCTAGATGAGCCAAAATTTAGGAAAAGGAAAGAAGCGCGTACCTGAGGCTGCCTCCTTCCCGCTGCTCCCTCGGGACCAGTGCTGTGATTCATCCTCTTGAGTTGCAGTGAGTCGCTGACAAGACTACAAAGTGCCAAGGAACCATCCTAAGACGGTGATGCGCCGAGTCGCTACCAAGACTACAAAACGCGAAAGATAAATCGCACCGAGCCGCTGACAAGGCTACTAAAAGTGCGCTGCACGGAGTCGCTGACAAGACTACTAAATGTACAGGGGCTATCTGCAGATAGCGATGCGCCAAGCCACTACCAAGACTACTAGAAGCGCAGAACGAAAAATGCACCGAGCCGCTGACAAGGCTACAAAAAGTGCGCTGCACGGAGTCGCTGACAAGACTACTAAACGTGCAGGGTTCCATCCTAAGACGGTGATGCGTCGAGCCACTGACAAGGCTACTAAAAACGTACAAAAGAGATGCACCGAGTCACTACCAAGACTACCAAAAGTGCACGAAAGAACTACACCGAGCCACTACCAAGGCTACCAAAAGTGCACTGATCCTTCTTCTGATTATGATGCGTCGAGTCGCTGACAAGACTACGAAACGCAAAACTTGCTCTTCTGAGCTGCACCGAGTCTGCTACAGACTACCAAAAGTGCACTGCACCGAGTCGCTGACAAGACTACTAAAAGTGCAGGATTCCATCTTCGAATGGTGACTGTCTTCTTTTAGATATTTCCTGCAAAATTATGTGCACAAAAAAAATACATACAAGAAAACGTGTGTGTATGATATGAGATGCGAATGCTTGCAAGAATGTATAGACCATGCCCTAGGTGGCCCAGGGTGTGCTGAGGATATAGCTTGGTTGCTCCACCATGCCCCCGGAATCAACAGGATTGTCATCTTGGCCTTAGGGATTCCGTCCCCAATAAGTTTTCTGAAAGAGACATCCAGTCATCTTTGCCCCCCGGTCGATGATCATATGCCTAGGATTCTGACTCATGTCCTGAATTATGCCTTATCTAGCTGAAAAGAAGATCATCCGAAGTATACTGCCTTATTACTCCAGGCATCGGAAGTCATTGTTTTAAAGGTAGTGCGTCCCTTGTGGATTTTCACACTAGCTTTTCTTCGTGGGAAATGCGTCCCTTTAGGGATTTTCACATAACCCTTTGCCTAATTTTTGCCTGGTATGGACCCAACCCAAACCAGCGGCTTTTATTCATTTCATTTTTTTTTGTAGGGCAGACTGCCTATCTCCAGGTTTTCACCCTGCCCTTGGCCTAACTTTTGCTTAGAGAACCAATCACGGTTTTCATCTCTAACGGCCTCTTTTTTTTATTTTTTTATTTTTTTTAACTGCAAGAGAAAGCTATTATCCCCTTACGGGTGATCAGCACACATCTGCTTAGATATCTTCAGATAGAATGAGTAGACAATAGTCATTAGATAAATAGATGATAAGTCTCTTTTTAAGACCGAACTAAAAGAACAATGTAAACTGTATTCTTTTATTCATTGCCAAATTGAGTACATTTCTATATGATTTCATCATACATGATCCTTATTTAACAAGAATTCAAAAGCACAAGACTACACCTAACCTCGGAATAGATCTTGTAAGCATCAAACTCCTATTATCAATCAGCCCTCTTGGGTTTTCTCGATTGAACATTTTCTCTCAGCCTTTAATTTTTGCCCAGGATGCCTTTTTTCGGTTTTCATCCTGACAGGGTGCCCAATTTTAGCAAGGCCGCCTTTTTTCGGTTTTCAACCTGCGGGGCATTTATTCTCTTCTTTTCATTTTTTTTTGGTCTTTAGCCATGGAACCTTTTTAGTCTATCGACATTGACCGGGTCTTTAAACTCATTCCCATCGCTGTCTGCCAAGATTGCCGCTCCCTTTGTTAGCAACTTCTTCACAATGAACGGACCTTCCCAGGTTGGCCTGAATTTTCCTCGTATGTCTGGCATTCCCGGCCTCATCATCTTAAAGACCAAATCCCCTTCTTTCAATGGGTGCTTTAGTACCTTCTTGCCAAAGGACCGAGCTAGTCTCTTCTGATAAACCTGATTGTGATAATAGGCTCTCAACCTATCTTCATCCAACAGATTCAACTGCAACAATCGTTGTTGTGCCCATTCTGTCTCTGGAATCTCGGCTTCCATGACTACCCTTAAGGATTTCAGCTCAATTTCAACCGGTAGAACTGCTTCAGTTCCGTATACCAGGGAGAACGGTGTTGCTCCCGTAGAGGTTCTGACTGTGGTTCTATAGCCCTAGAGTGCAAAAGGTAGCTTTTTCGCCCAATCTTTATAGCTCTGAACCATCTTGGCCAATATTCTTTTAACATTCTTGTTTGCTGCTTCAACCGCACCGTTAGGTTGAGGACGGTAAGGAGAAGACTTGTGATGCTGGATTCCATACTTCTGAAGCATCTGCTTGGTTTCTGCTAAGAACTGCACCCCATTATCAGACACAATGTGGTGTGGGAGGCCATATCTGCATATCAAATTCCTCTCGATGAACTTAGCCATGTCTCGGGCATCAATCTTCTTGAAAGATTCAGCTTCGACCCACTTAGTGAAATAATCAATGGCGACTATAATGAACCTGTGCCCATTAAACGCTGTAGGACATATCTCGCCTATGATATCTATTCCCCAAGCTACAAATGGCCATGGAGATGTCAAATTATGTAGCTCTGAAACTGGGACATGCCTTAAATTCGCGTATTGCTGGCATAACTGGCATTGCTTCACATATTTTGAACAATCCGTATCCATTGTAAGCCAATAGAATCCTTGGCGCATGATCTTCTTCGCTAAGGCTAAACCATTCATGTGAGCTCCGCAGACTCCAGCATGAACCTCTTCCATAACCTTTTCAGCTTCTTTCTCCGCCAAACATCTTAACTGGATGCCATCTACTTGTCTCTTATACAAAGTGCCATTTACACTGATGAACTGAGTGGACAACTTCCTGATCATTCTTTGGTCTTTCTCAGTGGCTTCCTCTGGAAAAATTGACCGTTCTAAATAATTCTGAATGTCATAGTACCAAGGGTTTCCATCGGTGACCCCCAAATCCATCACCTGATCAGCTTCAAAATAAGGCTTTTTCGAGCTAGAGATTAGCACGGGTTTCATAGCAATCCCTGTTGGATTATCCCACATGGAAACTAAAGTCGCGAGAGCATCAGCCAATTGATTTTCATCCCTGGGGGTGAAGTGAAAAGTGCAAGTCTCAAACTGGCTACTCAACATTCTCAAGTGCTTCACGTAAGGTAACAACCTCTCTTCCTTAACTGACCATTCCCCTCTGATCTGATGAATTACTAATGAAGAATCTCCGAAGACTTCTGCGGTCTTTACCCCCAGAGCCAGCAATGCATCCAATCCGAAGATGCAAGCTTCATATTCTGCTTCATTATTGGTCGCCTTGTACCTCAACTTTTTGGCTAACGGCAGCTTTTCACCATCCGGGGTCGTAAGAATGATCCCTGCTCCTGCCCCTTTACTATTAACTGCCCCATCAAAGAACAATTGCCACCCTTGTACTGCTATGGCCATGACATCTTCATCTGGGAAATTGTATTCGAATTGGTCTCCCTCAATAGGATGCTCAGCCAAAAACTCAGCTACAGCTCTTCCTTTAATGGTTTTCCTGGTGATGTATTCGATATCAAACTCCTGCAATAGTAGTAACCACCTTCCCATCTTTCCCAGCAGAGAGGGCGCTTCCTGAAGGTACCTAAGCGGGTTATGCTTAGCAACTGCTTGTACACTGAAAGAATGAAAGTAGTGCCGCAACTTCTTAGAAGCCCAAATAACTGCTAAACAAATCTTTTCCACTTCCACATATTTGGCTTCATATGTCAGGAATTTCTTGCTAAGATAGTAGATAGCAAACTCTACCCCAAAATCATCCTCCTGGGCCATCATGGCACCCACTGAATTGTCTTCTATAGCCAGATACAAGATTAGCGGCTTGGCATGCCGTGGTGGTCTTAAAACTGGAGGATTCAAGAGATAATCCTTAATAGTATCAAAAGCCAATTGACAATCATTATTCCACACCACCGGCTGATTCTTCCTAAGAAGCTTGAAGATGGGCTCACATACTGAAGCCAGCTTGGCAATAAACCGGCTGATGTACTGAAGCTTTCCTAAGAAACTTCTAACTTCTTTCTCTTTCTGAGGCACTGGCATCTCCCTAATGGCTCTGACTTTATCAGGATCCACTTCAATTCCTCTCTGGCTTACCACATGGCCCAGCAGCTTACCTGAGGTAACTCCAAAAATGCACTTCTTGGGATTGAGGCGCAGATCATACTTATTGATCCTTTGAAAGAACTTCTCTAGAGCCTCGAAGTGACCTTCTCTGGTAGCTAACTTGATCATCATGTCATCAACATACACCTCCACTTCCTTGTGGATCAAATCATTGAGAACTCTGGTGGCCATCCTCTGATAGGTCGCTCCTGTATTCTTTAGTTCGAAAGGCATAACCCGGTAAGCAAATATACCCCATTCGGTGATGAAGGCTGTCTTAATCCGATCCACTATCTTGTTAAGGATTTGATTGTACCCTGCGTACCCATCTACGAAGCTATACATCATGCAAGCAGCGGCACTATCTACCAGCACATCAATATGAGGCAGAGGAAAATCATCTTTCGGGCAGCCTTTGTTCAGGTCCCGATAATCCACACATACTCAAACTTTTCCATCCTTTTTAGCCACAGGAACCACATTAGCCAGCCACGTCGGGTATTTAACCTCCAGTAGAAACTTAGCCTCAATCTGCTTATGGATCTTAGCCTCAATCTGCTTATGGATCTCCTCTTTCACCTTCTGAGCCCATTCTGGCTTAAGTCTTTTGAGCTTTTGCTTGACCGGTTTACTTTCTGGGTAAGTTGGAATGGCATGTTCGGCTACATCTCGATCAATTCCCGGCATGTCCTCGTAGGTCCAGGCAAAGACTTTTTCATATTTTTTCAATATTCTCTCAAATTTTAGCCTCTCCTTAGGAGTTATGTCTGATGCTATCAAAATTTCCTTTGGATTCTCCAAAGTTCCGAGATTAAATACAGTCGTGATAGTTGAGTTAATGTTAAAAATGAATGCATCATGTTTATGATCATGAGAAATGAAATCATCAGAAACATCACACAAGTAAGCAAAGTTGTTCATCTCATTGATGTAATCAGAAACATTGACATTGTCATTAAAAAGTTCTGGCATAAAAATAGTATCTAAACAACTATTGTTTTCATCTTCTGTCGATGATGATGCTGCAGCCGACTGGGCTTTAACTTTTGGGCTTGGTGGAGGCTTTTCAACTACCTCCGGTGAAATCTTCAAATCTTCAATCTCTAGCTCTGGCCCTACCATCTTTTCCTTTCCCTTCAACCTGGTAGCTAACAGCTTATCAGTGACAATCTCCTCAGGCTCATCCCTATCCCAGACGCTGCACTGAGTCATGATCTCCTCATCCCAAAAGTTCTCTGCAGACTTGATAACTCCAACATCCCAGTCGAAGACGTCATTAAAGATTTCAAACCCCAGAACGATCTTTCCATCTACACATAGAGGCTCCTCCTCTCCCATGTAAGCACAGACTGAAGATGAGGGAACAAAACTCTCTAAAATGTGGGGAATCTTCTCCGACACTTTCTTCTTACCATGCTCTCCTTTGTAGCCCAGACCCTTCCAATCTTTCTGGCCTTGTGTGGTGATAGCATCCTGCAGCCCTTGCGAGTTTTTACCCAGACCAGCCCCTGGGAGAAAGTGCATCTTCTTCATCATATTCACCACTTGAGGACTATCTGCCAAGCCCTGCTCCTCTCCTATCATCGATATATGAAAACCACTGAATGGCTGATTAGAGATCCCCAAGGCAGACATTTGGTTTTCTCTAGCTGCTTTAATAGTCACCACCTCTCCTTCATGAGGTATCTTAATCATCTGGTGTAGGGTAGAGGGCACTCCTCCCAATTTATGGAACCATGGCCTTTCAAGCAGAGCTGAGAAATTCGCCGGGATAGGCAAGACCACAAATTCTGTCTCCGTCTCAATATGCCCAGTCCTAACTAGAGCTCTGAATGTTCCCGATGCTTGTCTTCGAGAATTGTCATAGGCTGTGATGGTTAAATCAGACTTGCTCAACATGCTTTCATTTAGCCCAAAAGCCTGAAGTGCAACTAGAGGGCAAACATTTATGGATGAGCCATCATCAACCATAACACAAGCGGTATGCTTGTCATTAATTTGAGCCTTGATGTACAGCGGCCGATTGTGATTGCGGCCCTCTACCAGTAAGTCTGCGTCAGAAAACACCAGTTTCTCTTCGGATCCCCCTTTTACAAGGTCTAGCAGCTCAGATGGAGAAATGGTAGTGGCTACAGTGGACTCACTTAATGCCTCAACCAACTTCTGTCTATGGGAGGGGGACTGTCTCAAAAGGTCCCAAATTGATATCTGAGCTGTGGTCTTTTTCAGCTGCTTCACTATGGCACTTTCTTCCGGCTCCTCTTCTGCAGGTGATTGTGCTGGGTCATGTGGCTTCTCAACTTCTGGGACCACTCTCCCACTTCTTGTTACAGCCTCAACTCTTTCCTCCTCTTTCGAATCCCATGGATCCGCGAATTCTCCATCTTTCTCTTCATCTTCTTCATCTCCACTCTCACTAGTGGACTAACAATCTATCGTCGCCATGGGAATCCCTTCTTCACTTGCCTCAGGGCGAGTGATAGCGACGTACTGGTTTCCGTATAAATCCTGCATCACATACCATTCTGGTAGGCTAGACCCAACCATAAAGACAGGTGGTGGCACAGCATTGAAATTAGCCTTCTTCTTGCTTTCTCTCTTTTTAGGATCGGTGATCTGCTTACTATCGATTAGATCCTGTATCAGGTGCCTCAGCCTATAGCAATTGTCTGTCAGATGCCCGGTATGCTGGTGAAAGGCACAGTATTCATGCTCTTTATGCCCTGGCTCCCCTTGGGTCCTAGCTGGCCTAGGTGGTAGGGGTTGTAGCTTCCCCTCCTTCATCAATCTCTTCAGTACCCATGACAAAGGCCAACCCAAATTCGAGAAGTACCTTTGATTCATCCCTGTTGCCGACACCTCAGCTGTTTTTCCATTTCTATTACCACTGCTGGAACTAGCTGACTTGGTTGCACCTTGACTACTGTAGCCCTTCTTGGCATAAGCCTCACTGCTTGCCCTTCTGGCCATATACTCTCCTTCTGCCTCTATAGCAATGTCCTTCAAGGACTCCCAATCTTTCATCCCTTTCATTTTAAGTCCATCTCTAAGATATGGGGCTGGCATTCCGAATGAATAATCGGATCTGATCAGAAGTATCAGGCTTGCGCTTCATTTCCATAACCCGATTTCTCCACCGAGTAAGATACTCATGGAAAGACTCCCCAGCCTTCTGCTGTAGTAGCTCTAGATCCTTAAGTGTGACCCCCATCCGAGTACTGCAATCATATTGCTTTAGGAACTCCTCAGTCAATAAATCCCAGTCTTCTTTGGACCTTCTGTCCAACCCATGATACCAATCGAAGGCGGCTCCTGTAAGACTCAAGCAAAAGTACTCTATCTTCTGCTTCCTTGTTAAAGTTGTCCCCTTCATGACTAATGAATACTGCTTGATATGTGCAGCAGGATCAGAGGTGCCGTCAAATTTTGGGATATCAGGCATCTTGAAGTTCTGGGGGACCAGATCATCCCCATCCAATTCACAATCCTCAGGGTTCATTCCCCTTCCTACCGTCATCATCCTTGTCATAGCCTCAAACTTCTCCTCCATCTTTCTCCACATTGCTTCCTCCAGCTTGGGCGACTTTCCCTTTGCTACCATCTGTTCCTCTTGCTCATCTTCCCAGAGGTCAACCTCAGATCTTGGGCCTTCTCTATGCTCAACAGGTGCTGGTGCTCTTTGCTCAACCGCAGGTGGGTCAACTATAGCAGGGGGATCCTCCATAACAGCCCCTTGTTCATCTGGCCCTCTAATAGGAGCAGTAGCAACTTGTTGCCCAGCTATGGTAGTGGCAAGATTGCCCATCATGGCCATCATTCTGGCCTCAAACTCCTCCATTCTTTTTCCCACTTCTTCGGCGATCAATGCCCGGGTTGCATCAGACCCACTGGCTGGATTAGACATACTTGTATCAGCTGATGATTCTGAAGAAAAATTCTCACTACCCTCTGAAAGAGAATCTGAGCTCTGATATGTCACTAGCTCTAGTAACCCCAAGAGTGGAATCCTTCTCAACCGACCATCGGGACCCCTAAACCACCAAGGAGAATCTATGATGGCTGAAAAAATACATCTCGTTAGGATGATGCATGATTGAAATGCAATGCATGGTCGTGCTGATGCAGCATAGACAAACACATGCAAGCAAATAGATCCTTCCAACCTTATCTCTCCCACACACGAGGTAGCATAGTCTCTTTCCTAGGTGGGCTTTATCCAAGGGTTAACAGGGGACCCATCGGACGCGTATGGTGCGCGGTGGAAAACCGGCAGCATAACCTCTCCTATTTAATGTACAAACGTATGAGTGTTTGGCTATTATGTATTTAAACACCTCAATTAAATCAAGATGGGCCCACCGGGGCATGAAAGCCTTTGATGGAGAGCATTTAATTTAAGCGATTTTGTTCAATATATGATGGCCCACATAGCAAGCACGGTATTATGGTACATTACACCTAATGGAAGTATCTATTGCCATTTACATGAGCTTTGGTCAAAGGTATTGATACTTTAGAGCTACCCAAGCATGGTCCCTGCCAACGGGTCTAGCTCATCACGAGCATAACGGCCGATTGGGTCACCATTTGATATACCTTGATGATACGAGGCTTGGGCTGGTGATTATCCTTAACACTTCCCTAAATTGAGTGAAAATAGGGTCGTGCTTCAGGAACGCACCGGGGTTTAAAATAGGGACCAAACTAGCATAATCTAAGGCTCTAGCATGGATGCAATGCAATTTCGAAAAGGGATGAAATTTTAAATTAAAACTCAATTATAAATTTTAGCCAAGGTACTTTCGAAGGGAAGTCTCTAATGTCCCCAGCGGAGTCGCCACTGTGACGCGCGCCGAACCTCGATGCCTCCCGAAAGCCCGCCTTAGGGCGATCGGGAGAGGTTCATAAAAACTTGTAAGGTATTTACAAGCTGCGTCTATTTTGGGCAACAAAGAGGTTTCTTGGAGTCGCCACCCAATAGAACATTGGGAAGGGTCGTCTAGCCTCATCGAGCCTAAGACGGCGCATACATATCCATCTTGGGCTAACCAGAGAGATTTTGGAGATCTCAGCCTCTACCCCCTGGAGCCTAGGATTGTAATCGTTGAGCCCAAAGACCAAAGAAAGTTCGGGACTCCCCATTTATTCATACCTTGGCTAAGTTTATAATCAAGTTTTGAATTTAGTATTTCATCCCATTTCTCATTCAATTTTTAATGCAATTTAATTAAACTCATATCAAACATATAAATAAAGCGGTAAATAAAATAAATGAAAGCAAAATAAATTACAATAAAACTAGGGGCGGAATACAACCCCCATTTGTAAATAAAATACAACTCATGCATAAATCAGGTTATTTATTAAAAATAAGGACATTGGTCCTCTCATGCATAATTAAAGAAAACAATTTTAAAGTGACAATTTACTTTGGATGAAAAATCTAGGACATTGGTCCCATTTTATTAAATAAAATCCAATTTAGTTTAATAGAAATATTTTTGTGATTTTTAATTAACGTGCATGAAAATAAATTTATTATTACAAATTACATAATAATCAATTAAACCAAAATAATAAAAAGCAACAAAAATATAAACAACTCCCAAGTGGATCTTCAAATCTCCATGGGCTCCCACTTGGTATGAAAAACTCACATATGAAAAATAAGTATTGAAAAATAGGAAAAAACAAATAAAAATGAAGTTAGTATAAAAATAATTAAACATATAACTTGAAAACAATTAAATTAAGGCAAACAAAATTGCCTCATATATGACAAACCAATTAAAATGACATAATAAAAATATGCTATTTAACAAATTAACAAAATCAACATGCATAAAAAAAACATAAAATAGTATTAATAAAATTTAACATGCATAAAAACATAGAATAATGATAATAGAATTTAACATGCATAAAAACACAAAATAACATCAATAACATCCAATCATGCATAAAAAGCAAAAGAAATAATAAAAATCAGCATACATAAAACATATTAATAATAGTAATAAAAGCCAACATGCATAAACAAACATAAAATAATAATTATAAAACTCAATATGCAAAAAAACATGAATAGAAAATACAAACATAAAATTCAGCATGCATAAGCAATAAATAATAATAGTAATAATAAAATTAAACAAGAATAAGGATAATAATAATAATAATAATAATGATGGTAATTAGGCATGTCAAACTTGGCCCAGACCCAAAAACCCCACCCAACCCGCGCAAAAAAAACTGACCCAAACCCAACCCAACTAAAATTCTACCCATCTGGACCCGCCCAAAACTAACCCACTAAAATCTTAACCCGTTCGGGTTTGCCTTCAATGCCCAACGGGCCTATAGGATCTGCCCAAAATTAGTGGTTTTGTTTCTGCCTCTCTCCGTCTCCATCCAGTCCTCCCTGCCCCTTTCCACTCTCTTCACCTCTCTCCCTCTCCACCATCCACTCGTCGCCGGCCACCAACTCGTTAGTCACCATTTGGGATCATGTACTGTACAATCCATCCCCTTCCAATTCGTATCCCTGTCTTTCAGTATCCAATCTCCGAAACATAATCTGCAGAAGAGTAGGCAGAGTACATCACCGGCGATGAAGACGAGGTTGCTAGAGACTGACCGGTGGAATATTTTCCGGAAATCTCTAATCTCTTCAAATCCCATGGAACCCTTGTTGTTGACGCCGATATTATCTCGTGTATGCTCACTTTTCTTTTTTTACCTGTATTTCCATTTCCATTTCTATTGATTCTGTTGAGTTGGCATCTCCTTTTAGATTTCCGTTAGGGAGCAGGCAGTGAGTTTGTTCTTGATCTTATGTCATACGGGTTCTATTTGGGATCTGGATACAGAGTTCAATCTTCCATTGATTGAATTAATTTAGAGTTCATTCTTCAATTAATTGATTGAATAGCTTAGTAATTTCTTATATATATATATATATAGGCCTGTGATGAAAAAACTTTGTAGGTGCCACAGCAAAGAAATGGTAATTATCTTCATATGAGGCAGATTTGGATTTCATTGTAATTATATTACTGGTGGGTGGTGTAGGTGAAAGGACAAGTCTTTTGTTTTTGTTGTTTTGAGGACTCCTGGCTGCTCACTTTTAGGATATATATTTAATTGTATAAACTTATACTAAGGATCTGGTAGAATGAAATGGGGACAAAAATGGTTCTGATTCAGCAGATTGTGATGCATCTTTCATATTTTCTGATGATGAATGCTGGAAGATTTTTAGCTAGCAGAAGTTTGTGCATTCATGATTATCTTTGGTGGTATTGGGAGGATTAGGTTGTGGAGTAGTCCTAATCCTTTCCTCAACCGCCTTTCCTGGCTGTGTAAATATGGATATAGGTCTGGCTATGGCTACAGGATAACCAAATGAACCGTGTCGTAAATCCTGTTTTTGATCCCAATGTTTTGTTCTTTAACTGCAATTCTTGTAAGGCTGGGTTGCTGGATAACCTCAAGCGTGACTGGAAAAAAACTGCTGTTGTAAACATTATCTTCCTTGTGTTCCTTGTTATTGTTTACTCTGTTGGATGCTGTGCTTTCAGGAACAACAGAAGGGATAATGCTTACTTTTCTGGATGGAAACAGCAGCCTTGAAATATATATCTGGTATTATTTAGAGTTCAATTTTTTATCTTGTTTGATCATTCTTGATCTTGTTTATTATTAGAATTGATGCAGAGATATTTTAAAGTCATGAATTGATGTAATCTATCCCTAGACTTGCAAAAGCAAAAGAAGATGACTGCAAGTTGTACTTGGTCAATGAGGAAATCTACTTCCACTTACTGCACGGCACATGGTATAGTAATTAACTTGCTGTGGACTGGTATGCATTTAATAATGCACTCTCAATCGTATGTATTCTGCTATCCAACTACTTGGCATAAGGATATTGATACAGCATGAATGATGATAACCTGGGACAGAGTTAGATGCTATGTGAATGGGTTTCCCTGGTGTATAATTTTTACATACTACTTTATTATATTGTCTCCATTTATAAATGAATACGTGTATGAATTTGTAAAATCAAATGAAGAAAAGTTTAGTCTGTTTATTTGCTCTATTCATTTATGCTTTGTAAATATCATAAATGAATACTAATTTTAATACCAAGTACATTAGTATTTTATATTAGTCATTTTAATATCATTTTATTATATCGAAAATTATTTTTCATTAAAAATAGATTAAATGGGTTAAATCACATTTCGGCCCGTTTGGGCCACCCAATCCATTTGGGTCAAATTATTTTACATTAGTCACTTTAATACAATTTTATTATATCGAAAATTATTTTTCATTAAAAATGGATTAAATGGGTCAAATCACATTTCGGCCCGTTTGGGCCTCAAGCAGCCCGTTTGGGCCACCCAATCCATTTGGGTCAAATTATTTTACATTAGTCACTTTAATATCATTTTATTATATCGAAAATTATTTTTTATTAAAAATGGATTAAATGGGTCAAATCACATTTCGGCCCGTTTGGGCCACTCAATCCATTTGGGCCAAATTATTTTATATTAGTCACTTTAATATCATTTTATTATATTAAAAATTATTTTTCATTAAAAATGGATTAAAAATATCAAATTACATCTCGGCCCGTTTGAGTCTCAAGCGGCCCATTTGGGCCACTCAATCCGTTTGGACCAAAATCAGACCGTTTGGACCACCCGACTCATTTGCGTATTATTATAAATTTTTTGTATATTCAAAAAATTTTTAGCCCATGGGTTGACCCAACCCGCCCAACCCATTTGGGCATTTAGCCTATTTATGACCCATGTTTTTTTGCCCATTTGTGACCCGCCCATTAATGACCCAACCCAAACCCGCCCAACCCGCCCAATTTGCCACCTCTAATTTTAATTGTTACCCTGATTATTCTATCAATTTACATGACCTTAATATTTTAGATACATTAACTTTAACAGTTAATATGAAAAATTTAAATTTTAAAGAAAATGTTAGAGCAATAGCAATAATATACCTAATATATTATAAAGTTATGACTACAATTTTAAACCCAAGGTCTAAGAAAACTTTAAAATGAGATGAAACTTATTATTTGAAGCAAATTAAATCCATTCTAATATTCAAATTCCTAAAAGATTAAAATGGAGTGAAATTACTAGATCAGAAAGTTGAAATTTACAAGAAATATATGAACCTAAACAACTTAATATTAATAATCAATTTTCAAGAATAATAAAACATAGTGATAGATCGGTAAGAATATGTTTTTCTGCAGATATTTCTCAATCTGCTCAAATATTAACATATTCTAATAATAGACCTTAAGTAAGTTCTGTTAATTCTCTTCTTATTTCCTATTCAGCCAGAAATTTAAAATAAAAGGGGTAGATTTTGATGAAAGTATTCCTCAACTGAAGAAAGTGATTCGTCAATAAGTCCAACCAGATCACAAATGGAAGCTTTTTCTCAAATTAATCAGTAATAATTATGTAGAGTTTTCAAGTTGATAAAGATTTTTTACGAAAAAATTTAAAGGCAGATTATAATGCAGAAAAAGCATAATTGTATTTTAATAAAAGAATTTAGAAATTTATGGTATAAGGATATGGAGTCTAAAAAAATAAATACCCCTTTATTCATATGGTTTGAAGATTATTGTAACACAAATGATATAGATTAATGTATTTTCTAAGGTAGAAAAAATTGTGTACTACAATCAATAATGAATCTATTGTATCTATTCATCCACCTTTAGAAGAAATAGTAATAAAAAATAATGATCAAACTTATCTTGCAAAATCATTTAGAGAAATAAGAACTGATAATATAAGTGTAAATAAAGAAATACAACATGTTATATTGCAAAACAATTTTTCAAATCAAATGTTAGATACTATTACAAATCAGTTAATTAGAGTAGAAGCAATTGTTCAAAATCCTCATGTCTAAAATACTCAGTCTTCTTCTTCTAAACCCTCATCATATTTTATTAGTGAACCTCCCTTATTTAAACTTTTTGAAATCCCTCCATGAACTACTTTTAATCTAAAAGATGAAGACCCAATTTTAAAAAGAATAGAAGAAAAATTAGCACAATTAGATATTAAAGAAAAATAAATAACAATTATAAATGAAGATTCTGAATCAGAAACAGAAAACGTAGAAAAAATTAAAGAACAATTTACAATTAAAAAGCTACATCTTAATACATATACTCCAAGACCAAAAACTCATAATTATTATTCAAAACCTACTCCACCTGATACTCAATATATAAAGAAAGAGGTGGTTTTATTCAAGTTATATATGATGATACATCATTATATGAATGGAATATAGATGGTCTAGCAGAATATCAAATTCTCAATGTATTGCAAGAAATGTTAATGGCAGTGCTAATCGCCCTAGAAATAACAGTGAATTAGCAATAGCTCAAGCTTTAATCTCAGGATTTACTAGTCAGTTAAAAAGATGGTGGGACTATTATGTCTCGGCTAATGATAAACAACATATTATTAGCAAAGAAAATTGTAACTAAAATAGAAAATAATGTTCAAATAGAAACCCAACAGGATGATATAATACCTAATTTAATTTTTGCTATTATGAAAAATTTTATAGGAGACCCACGACAATACCAAGGAAGAAATTCTGAAATTTTACAAAACTTAACTTGTTCAAAATTATAAGATTTTAGGTAGTATAAAGATTTATTCTTAACAGAGGTTTTAACAAGATCATATTGTAATAATGCTTATTGGAAAGAAAGGTTCATTGCAGGATTACCTATTAGAACAAAATTGAAAATAAAATATAATTAAATGGTATCCTATCAAGATTTAACTTATGGCCAGATAATAAAATATATTAATTATGAAGGATTAGCTATTTGTACGGATTTAAAACTCCAAGCAAAATTTAAGAAAGATAGTATATTAGGAGGAAAAGAATTAGGATCCTTTTTCTCAACAATATAGTTATGAACATATTAGTGCCCTGTTTTCTTCTGAGAAAAATGATAAATAAAAAATATATATATATACACCTAGGAAAAGATATTATAATCAGAGAAAAAATTATACAAAAGAAAACCCCGTAAAGCTTAAATAGTATAAACCTAAAAATCTAAACAGCAAACTAATAAAAAGGATATAGTAATTTGTTATAAATGTGGAAAATAAGGACATTATTCAAGAGATTGTAGATAAAGAAACGAATAAATAATTTAGACATATCATAAGCACTAACAAATGAAATTATGAAAATTATAATTAATCATTCTTCAAGTAATAATAGTAAAGTTTCTTATTATTCTGAAAATGATTTAAACATTATAAGTGAAAATTCTAGCACTGAAAGTGAGTTGGAATCTTGTGAATGCATTGGTCCTTAAAAAAAAATAAAAGATCTGGAGATAAAGAAAAAATATTTACTAAGGTTAAAAGATTTAATAATAGGAGTAAAAGAAAATAGAGATTTTAAACCTTATAATTTTAAGGAAATATGTGATAGATTCAATATTAAAAAGGTGTCCTCTATTCAAGATCTTAGGGAAAATTTTGAATTTTATAAAACAAGAAATAAATCTTTTAAAAGGAAATGTCGAAACTTTAGAAGAAGAAAATTTTAAGACTAGCTTGAGTAATCTTATTAGAAATAATGAAAAAAATAAAGAACAAGTTTCTTCTTCTTCTTTAATCATTAAAGAGTCAAAAGATGAGTATATTAATAGTATTTCTTGAATTAATTATCAAAATTGGTGTGTAAAACTAGAAATAATAGTTAATGATAAACTTCAAAATTGTATTTAGTAAGGTTTAATAACAACTAAATATTATGAAACATATTCAGAGAGATTAAGTATAGCCAATAGTTCTAAGTTACTAATCAAGTATAAGTTGCTAAAAGTAAAAATTTGTAATAAATGATATTGTTTTAAAACTCATTTAATTCTAGTACAGAATTTAAATTCAGGATTAATCCTTAAAACCCTTTAATAACCATGTTTTACCCTTTTCAAGTATGTGATGATGGAATATTAACAAAAATTCTTAATAAGGACATTCTTTTTGAGTTTGTTTTTCCCATGATTTTGATATTAGTCAGCTAAGCGAAAATGATATTCAAAAAATTAATTTAATAAAAAATAAACAAAATCATATAAAATTAATTCTTAGTTAATGAAATTGAAGAAAAAAGAATAGAAATTCAATTAAAATACCCAAATATTAAATAAAAAATAAAAGAAATTGAAGACACTTTTTCTAAAGAAGTTTGTGTCCCTGCACCAAATGCCTTTTGGAATAGAAAGCATCATATAGTAAGACTTCCTTATATTAAACATTTTGATGAAAAGAAAATCCCAACTAAGTATAAAGCAATTCATATGTTAGAAGAAATAGAAAAAATATGCAGAAAAGAAATTTATGATTTAAAAGACAAATGATTAATTCGTGATTTTAAGTCACCATGGTCTTGCTCCTCTTTTTATGTTATGAATGCAGTAGAGATTGAAAGAGGAGCCCCTCGTTTAGTGATTAATTTTAAACCTTTAAATAAAGTATTACAATGGATTAGGTATCCCATTCCTCATAAAAGAGATTTATTAAAGAAACTTAATAGTGCAAAAATATTTTCTAAGTTTGATATGTGCCAAAATATTTTTTAACTTTGATATGAAATCAAGATTTTGGCAAATTCAAATTAGTAAAGATGACAGATATAAAATAGGATTTAACATATCCTTTGGGCATTTTGAATGGAATGTTATGCCTTTTAATTTTAAGAATGCTCCTGTGACGCGCGCCGGATCCCCGCGGCCGCCCATTCGACCGCCCGCAAGTGGTGCGATCGGAGCACTTGTGGGTCCGTTGACATCTTGCAAATAAATTGCAAGTGCGTCTATGTTGGGCAACAAGGAGGTTTCATGGAGTCGCCACCCAATAGAACATTGGGAAAGTTACTCTCGCCTCGGAGAGCCTAAGACTGCGCTTGGTATCCATTTTGGGCCAGCCAGAGGGATCATGGAAGGTGAACTTCTCACCCTAAAGAGCCTAGGATTAGTGCTAAAACCTCGTGACCCAAGAAGTATTTTGGAGGATAACCTCTAACCTCTTGAGCCCAAAGACCAGAGCTGGGTCCGGGATTTCTCATCTATTTCTACCTCATTTTTTTTATAATCAAATCTTAATATCATTAATTTGCTCTCTCTCCACACTATGCAATTGATTAAAAGGCGCATTTATTCACATTTTGAAAGCGATAAATGATCAGATAGATAATGAAAGCGATAAATTACAATAATACAAGGAGCGGAATACAACTCCCTTTCGTAAAAGTGCGAATCATGCATAAATCGGGACATTGATTATTTTGAGGACTTTGGTCCTCACATGCATCATTATTAAAATTGGAGATTTTTGTTTGTGATGATTTTTATTGGATAAAAATATGGCATTGGACCCTAGCTTTTGTACAAACCTCATTTTATTGAATAAAAAAACATTGAGTCGTGTTTATACATTAATGAGATATGAAAGGAATACATTCATATACATAAAATAATCAATGAATAACAAATGAAGGAAATAAACAAGAGGATTAGGAAACTAAACCGGACGAAATCCTCCAAATATGGTAGATAGCCGCTCAAGCTTATGGTAGTCCAAGAGAAATCATATATACACTCATAGAAAAGTTAAAAGATGTTAATATACATAAAATTAACATGTAGGGAACCGAAAGAATTTGAAAAAGATAAAAAAAAAACGATTTAAAAGGATAGAGGCGGAACCCACAGACGGCCTTCCTTAGATGATCGACGGGCGTCGGTTAAGGTAACCGACATGTCCGTCTGTCACTCAAGGAGAGGCGTCTGTAGGTGGGGTGACCGACGGGCGTCGGTGATAAAGATGACCCGTCGGTCACCACTGTCTCCGAAAAAACAGAAGAGAGAAAAATTCTTTTCAAGGCCAAAAAATGGGTTTTATCCCAAAAGGAGATAAAGAGAGTCGAAATAAAGCAAAATAATGACAGATATTGAAAGAATCAACAAATAAAGAATAAATATGAAATGAAATGGAGAAAGAATCCGGAATATTTACCCTCAGATAATCGCTATGGGTGAAATTCTTGTGTTGATTAAAGCCCCGCGTGTCCCACGAAAAGCAAGATGAAGGATCAAAAGAAAGAAAAATGGCCTATTTCTTCTTCAACCCCTCAAAAGATTGATTTTGGAATCAATATCTAAAGGAAACTAATTATTTTTAGTTCCTTTTTGATTGATTTGATCCTTGATCAAATAGATTTCCTTTGTAAGTGTGTTTTGTTGGAAGAGAGAGAAAATTTGCTTGAAATTGGGCAGAGTTTCCCCCTTTGAAAATTTTTCCAACCCTTTTCTATTGAAAATTCGGAGCTTTTATAAGCCAGACACGACCGACGGGCGTCGGTGTATAGGGGCGGGCGTCGGAAGAATCCTTCTGACACAAGGATTCGTCCGACGGCCCTACCACATCCACCGACGGGCGTCGGAAGGGTTGCGTGCTCCGAAAAACCAGGCGGCATTCTGACAGGGGCGGTGACTTTCCGACGGGCGTCGGAAAATACCACAAGCCGTCGGTGACTCGAAGCGACGGGTTGACCCCACAGACGGGCTGTTTTCTCCCCCTCTGCCCAAGAATGATAAAAAGCCTCATTTCTCGTGGAACGTGGGACTAAAACCTCCAAATCCAGCCCTTTATATAGGCTCGGACACTAATTTCATCATAGGGTAACCTCTGATCCGGACCGCTCCGGGACACGGTGCTTACAGCTCCTTTAGAATTTCAAAATATTATGAATGATATATTAAAACCTATAAATGAATTCTCAATAGTATATATCGATGATATATTAATATTTTCAAACTCTATTAATCAACCTTTTAGTTATCTAAAAAAATTAATGTTATTCATAATAGTGGATTAGTAGTTTTTCCTACTAAAATTAAACTTTTTCAAACAAAAATTAGATTTTTAGGTCATGATATAGACTAAGGAACAATTAGGTCGATTAAGAGAAGTTTAGAATTTACTACTAAGTTTCCTTATGAGATTAAAGAAAAGAAACAATTACAAAGATTTTTAGGATGATTAAATTATGTTTACGAATTTTTTCAAGATTTGGGAAGATTATGCAAACCATTACATAATAGGTTCAGAAAGAATCATGAACCAGACAGAAGAGCATACTGAGATAGACAAATTAAAGAAAAGTCTTCCTTCTCTTACTATTCCTCATCCAGCAGCATTTTTGATAATTGAAACAGATGCAAGTGATATAGGTTATGGGGTATTCTCAAGGAAAGAAGGAAAGAAAGAAATAAGGAAGAGTTAGTACGATTTTATTCTAGAAGTTGGAATCCTTCTCAGAAAAATTATTCTACTATTAAGAATGACATATTAAGTATTGTTTTATGCATAACAAAATTTAAAGATGATTTATATATAAAAGAGTTTATGTTAGGGAATGATTGTTTATCAGCAAAACATATTTTGGAAAAAAATATTAAAAATTTAATTTCTAAACAAGTTTTTGCAAGATGGCAGGCTTTATTAAGTAATTTTGATTTTGATATTGAATTTATTGAAGGAAAAAATAATAGCTTACCCGATTTTCTTTCCCGTGAATTTTTACAAGGAAAATGAATTCTAATAAGAAGGTTTTGACTAAAGCCTTATAGTCATCAGGATATCAAAATTCTAATCAGACAACTAATTCTAATTAGTCTATTCCCATATCTCCAAATAGATTTGCCATTTTAGGACCTAGAGCTAGACCTTCATCTCCTTCTTTCCCAATTCTCAGACCTTAATTACCTTCTTTATCCACTCCTTCTAGCCCCTTGAATTATTTAACAGTAGTAGCCTCCTCCTCGTCCTCCTCTAATCCTCCAGTCTATACTTCAAAATAGCAATCCTCACAGTATATTCAAAACCCTCAAAGGCAAATCGTTAAAATTCTTGAACTAGAAGAAGTTAATTTAGTCAAAAATCAAAGTTTTTATAAACTAATTGATTATATTTTCCCATGGCTTCCACTTCTATGAAGACAGTTTATCTAAGACTAGAGAATTCTATGAAATGGTGCTTGTTAATACAAGATCTATAGAAATCAAGCATAAATATGATAAAGGGGATCCACTAAAAATACGTTATAGTAAAGTAAAAGTTATTCAAGTAATGGCTTTGACAAAATGGGGCCAGAGACAACATATTTTAAAGACTTTGGCAGGATACTCAGTTCGAGCAGTATACAATTATTATGATTATTAAAAAGCTTGGTATAAGCCCATTAATGACCCAACCCAAACCCGCCCAATTTGCCACCTCTAATGGTAATAACTACAATAATAATAACACAATAATAACAAAAAATATGAACAATCAAATACAATAATAATAATAATAACAAGGAATATGAACAATCAAACACAACAACAACAACAACAACAACAACAACAACAACAATAATAATAATAATAATAATAATAATAAAAGAAGATGAACAATATGAACAACATGAACAACATGAACAATTAAATAAAAATAATATGAATAAAAATAATAGCATGAATCAATTAAAGAAGAAATAAGAACAAAAAAAATAATAGTATGAACAATTAAATAAAAAATAAGAAATATGAACAATTAAATAATAGATCTAAAAGAATTTACATGATGATTAATTAAATAAAAACAAAAGAATGAAATTAAAATTAATTTAAGAAATTGAGCCAAGAATAATTACCCTCAAATTTATCTTGAAAAGATGAAGGTAGATGATCCAATTCCTTGTCTTGATTTGAAAAAATATGATTAGAAGAAAAATATAAAATATTGAAAGATAAATTTTACTCAAGAACAAACAATTGGTTTATTTGTCTTAAAGTAAAAAGTTGTCAATTGAAAATAAGAAAAATTCTCAAGAACAAAAATTGTTATTTTTTGTCTCAAGAATTGCTGGAAATTCCTTTAGAAATTGAGAGAATTTGGTTGAGAGAAGAGAGAAGAAGAAAAAAAAAGTTTTCTAAAGAAAATCCCCCTTTATTCTCTCTCCAAAATCCTTTTTATTTTCCCCAAAATTCAGATTTTTTAATTAAAGAAATTAAATTAATTTAATTCCCATAACTCAAAAAAAACTGAATTTGGAGAGTTGGAAGATAGAAGGATTTTAGAATTAAATTTTGCAAAAAAAAATAAGTTAAAAAGCATTTAAAATGAAGAATTTATGGTCAAAAAGGCCAAAATAGGCAAAACGGACGAACAGGGGCGCGGAGGGGCGCGCGGCGACCGACGGCCTACCCGTGCGTAGGCGAGACCGACGGCCTTCCCGTGCATAGGTGAGCGACGGGAAGCCCGTCCCTCGCACAGAATTTTTTATTTTTTTTTTAAATTCCTATAAAATATAATAATTTAAAAACTCACTTTTTTCCTCACAAAATAAATTTTAAAATACTTTAAAAATATTTTTGGAATACATTTTTATTTAATTTTAAAACAACTAATCGACAAGGAAATCGTCACTTCCAACTTCATTCTTTTTGCCTATTAATCGGCACACTTAATTTCATCATTGGGTAATCCTGATCTTGGCTACTCGGGACCCGGTGTCTACAATCAAGTTCCTTCATACTAAGATCTCCATCCTCTACATCTACCCCTATGACTTCATCACCTACCATCCCATTTACAACCCCTACTACTACATCAACACAACCCCCTACAGCAAACAATGCATTTATGCCATCACAAATATCAGGGACAAAAGCAGTGGAAGGTCCTAGACCTGGAGCAATCGGAGTAGATGGAAGGACGTATATTACCATTGAAGCTAATCAGTGAGTGAATAATATTTGAATTTTATATTAATTTTATAGCGTTCTATTTAAAAACATTTTGAATTTGCTTATTTACTAGATTGGTTCCATCTAGAAAGTGCTCCCGCTCGATTACGGGGACATTCAAGGAGAAAATAGACTGTAAAGGTTATTCAAGGAAGATATTTCAAGAAACCAAATATTTTTATTATTAAGAGTTTCAGGTAAATAAAATATATTTTTTAATCTTAATTATTTTATCTAACTTCAAATACTAATTAAATTTTGATCGTAGTTTATAAATAATTACAGTATGTTTATATTTTTCTTTTTCTTTCTTAGAAAGATTTTTATTGGGATTCACAAACTGATCCCATCATATATGGTGCATGGGAAAGTCGAGCCCATGCATATTATAGGGACTTTGTGATCCATATACACAAAAAGGGTGTACAACCTCATTTTATAACTGAAGAAATATGGGCACACTAACTGCAGTATTGGACATTAGCCGAGTCCCTCTTGATTGCTGAGCGGAATTCAACTAATAGGCGGGAAGGATCAAAAAGAGTCAGTGTGTCCTTACATACTAGAGGATCCTTATCTCATTGGGAGCATGCAAATAGACTTGTAAGTATTTAAAATTCTTACTGTTTTTATTAATAGTTTACTTTTATAGCAATAGATACGACATGTGATAATTTTAAAAATGATCGATTGAAAAGAGGAAGATGGGAAAAATATTGTGTAAGGAGTTTGAATTGGAGTTGGATGGCATGATAATAATAATAATAATATAAAAGTGCTTTTATGATTTTTATATAGGAGGTTTAATAGAATTTTGGGGGAAACTCTGCTGAAATTTTAATAACCCTTACTTTTTTGCAGGAAACAACTTTAGGCAGGAAGCCTTCACCACATGAGGTGTTTTTGTACACCCACACACGAAAGCATGATGGAGTGACGTTCGTCAACACCCGAGCTAGACAAGTCCATGTATGTTAAACTTACAATTTACTATTATTAGTTTAAATTTAGTACTAATTAATATAAATAATTTATTTTATGACAAAAGCGAGTACAGAAGAGTTTTGAATGTCAGACGGCGAAATCTGAGAATGTCGATCAGACTCAAGCATATTATGAGGCAATTGGCATTAGGGACCGCCGTGGATGGGTTTTTGGCTTGGGTTCTTTTGCGAACACTTACTATTCTCAATCCTCCTCATTCAGTACAGCTGCCTCACTACAAGAAAAATTGAAAATAGAGACGAAAAAGTAGAGACGAAAATTTTTTCGTCTCTATTTAGAGACGAAAATCAGTTTTCGTCTCTATTTACCATATTTAGTGACGGATTTTGGATTCAGTCGCTAAAAATGGCGGGATTGATTTTTCTCCAAATTTAGAGACAGTATTTAGAGACAAAATAATTTTTTTCGTCTCTAAATAGAGACGGAATCATGTTGCCATCTCTATTTAGAGATGAAAAATGAAGTTCGTCTCTAAAAATAGAGACAAAATCATATTTTTGTCTCTATGTAGAGACGGAATAAATGTTCCGTCTCTAAATAGAGACGGAACTTGATTTTCGTCTCTAAATAGAGACGAAAATTCTATTTTGTCTCTAAATTTAGAGACGGAATGTTATTTCCATCTCTATTTAGAGACGAAAAATGTATTTCGTCTCTAAACCGTCTCTAATTTAGAGACAAAATTTTTAATTTCGTCTCTAATGCGCATTTCGTCTCTGTCTAGAGATGGAATTAAAAATTTCGTCTCTAAATTTCGGGGTTTTAAAAAAAACCCCTTGCTTTCTTTTTTTTCCCCTCTTCTTTCTTCCCTCCTCTCCCCCCTATTCCAGATCGGCGCCCCCCTCCCTCCGTTGCCCTTGCCATCCGATCCCTCCGCCGTCCGGTCCCAGCGCCGCCGTTGAGTCGACGCTCGCAAGGTTTTTTTTTTTCCCTATTTCCTTTTTTCCCCTCTTCTTTCTTTCCCCTCTCCTCCTATTCCGCTACCCCCCACACCGTTCGTTGCCCATCGACGTCCGGTCCCCGTGCCACCGACGAGTCGATGCCGGCGTCCTTCTCCGCCCCGCCGCGTGCTCCGGTGTACCTCCTCCAGCGATATCTGAATCAGGTTATATATTTTTTTTTAATTTTTTGAATTATTATATGTAATATTATATTTAAACAAGCCAAACAGTTCTTTCTTGTTAACGAGGCTTGTAATTAATTACCCAACAAGTATTTTTTTTGGATTGCTGGTTCTTGTTTAATCTTTGTGGTTTGCAATTGCTGGTGAAAATATTACAATTTGTTAATTAATTATTAGAGAGGAATTCTAATGGATATGTTTGATCATTAATTTTATTTTTCTTGTCTGCTAGTACAAGTCTAATGAATGTTTAAGTAATTTTAATTTCTATTACAAATTTTTAGAGCTAGACACATTTCAGTAGCTGCTATATCCATTACGGTAACATTTTATATGTTAGTTAGTAGAGATAATCAAATTATAAACAGAGCTAGGCACATAACCTCTTTCGTATTAGTAAAGCAAATTTGGAATTAGAGGTGGGGATATAAGAACTTTTGCAATGATTCTGAGTTCTTTCCTCTTTAAGAAGTAATGGGAGATAGGTTTATGTGATTGGTTTCCCTGTATTCCAACAAAAATAGGTGTGAGCATAGGTTGTTTCAATAACTGAAATAAGCGATCCTATTGAAATTGAACATAATAGATAAAATAATTGAACTTTTTAAAATGAAATGTTTCGATTAAATTTTTTCTTTATAAGATTTAAGTTCATTATGATTTTAATTAAATTTTATGAATAAATAAAATTAACATATTTTGGAAACTAAAGAAAATCGTATATTAATAACATAATTATATGTGCAATAAAAAACAGAATTTAAACTAATAAAAACATTAGATGTTGAGAAAAAAATACAAAAATGTGAATATAATCCTCAAATTTAAACAAGTTGAATTATACAATATATATATATATATATATATATATATATATATATATATATATATATATATATATATATATATATATATATATATATATATATATATATATATATATATATTTTATAAATTTGGTCAGTTAAATTATTTAGTGATCTTTTCTAGCTATTGGCATTTGAAATCTTCTAGCCTTAATTTTAGGATTTATTCACTGCAATAATTGCAACTCTTGATAATAATCACAACGTTTGATTGAATGAAGGAGGATGGGCAATTAATTGTGTAAGGAGTTTGAAATGATTTTGGCTGTTGATATTATAACTGTAAATGTAATTTCTTGAGTTTTGAACAGGAGGTTTGTTACATATTTAGGGGAAACTCTGCCGAAATTTTATTAAATTATAAACAACAACTATTGTGGTAGGAGTTATATTTGTATATGGTTGGCATTGAAATAGTAATACATATATATAAGTATTTTTAGTATATTGTTTGCATTGTGTTTGTATTATGTATAATGTGTTGTAATTGCTATTTGTTATATTAAGTCTTGTATAAATTTGTATTATGCTTAAATTATTTTAAGGGTGTATTACGTATGTTGTTATACCAATAGTTAAGATTTATTACTTATATTATATTTATTATTGCATTTACGCGTATTCCTCGCAACCGGTTCCGCATTTAGCTGTCCTGTGCACGAAATCTTAGCCTGTTACCGGTTGCCACACTCGAGGTAATTAAGCTCGTTATGTATTAAAATTAAGTTGTTAAAAATCCGTATATGATTTTAATAAGTTTTTTTTTTTAATTTGAAATTTTATTTGTGTTAATATTTATTATTCTGTGTATATACATTTGATGACCATGTTGCAATTTGACTGTAATAACTGTAATGACCATGTTTTAAGTTGATTATAAATAATTTTAATTACACATGTTGTAGTTGTATGACTTGAAAGGTTAAATTCACAACTGTTGGTGACTTTATCCTTTTTACTTGAATGTTTGAGGATGGAAGGAGAAATTTGATATTGTATTGGTTTATTGGAGGAGTTGAGATGTGTAGATATTTTATAGAAGTGTAAAATTTGCTATTGTTTAACAGGGGGATAAGGACCCGTATAAGGGAAACTCTGCCCGTTTTTCCACAGAATTTTACGCATTGTAATATACGTAAGCAATTTAATTTGTCATGTCTGAATTCAATTATATATAGTTATCAGTGTAAATGTAATTTTTTTAAATGAAATTGTATATCTTGTTTCATGTACGCCGCCGTTATCGGTATCGACCGCTGATCATTTTCGCTGCACGCGTCTTTTCAATCCTCTGTACCCTCCCTGACCGACTGGTATCTTGACGAAAGGTCAGTTTTTCGATATCAAAGTGAATTTGATAATAATAAGTATATATGTGTATGAGATTATTATGTATGTATTGTAATCATGTTTATATTATGTGTTTTGCATAGAAATGCTGACATAATTTTTACTATGTTGATAATTTATATTGTTATGTGTATCTCTTTTGATTTATACTTGTTATTATGTATAAAATTTTGTAATAGTGGATTAGATGTGAGAACTTATTGCATAACTAATTATGAATTAATTTGAAGAAATATAATATATAATTGAATTTAATTTAATTATGAGAATTGGAATGCTTTGTGTACTAATTATGTATTTTTGATTGTTGCACTACAGTTTAACAATAATGAATAATTTAGACAGAAGTTGGATGTATAGAAGACTAACGCTTGATGGTTACATTAATCTTGAGTTTGTCGAAGGCGTTCAATCTTTCATTGAGTATGCAAGCTCTCAGCCTACATATATGGACAGTTTGAAAATTAGATGTCCATGCAAAAAGTGTAAACATATAGGTGTTATTTTCCTACGGAGAAGGTGCATCTACATTTGCTGAAGAAGGGATTTGTGACCAATTATTTTGAATGGACAAGGTATGGAAAGCCAATAATATGTAGCACGTCCAGAAGTTCGGAATTTGGGCCGAATATAGTTGAATCTGAATTGCATTCGAAATTTGGACCAGAGATGGTTGAATCTGAGTTGCATGGGGGGGGGGGGATTGTGGATAATACAATTATAAATATATTTTCATGCTTTTTAAACAGGGGGTTTGTTACAAATTAAGAGGAAACTCTGCCGAAATTTTTTTAATCTAAAGCCAAGTGTTATTATATTTTGAGTTAGAATTGTTTTCGCTTAGTATTAAAATAGTAACATATATGAGTATTATTGTGGTTTTTGCATATTACTTTTGATACAAATTTAAGGAATATTATGTTCAAATGTTGTTGACCTATAATTTATTTACAAGAGTTTAGTATGGGCAGAATACCGTACCTCATGAGTTGTTTTTGCATACACATATGCAAAATCATGACGGTGTCACATTCGTCAGCAATCGAGATAGACAAGTTCATGTATGATTTTTTAAATTTTTACTGTTAGTTTGCTATATGTTCTTAGTTTTAGATTACTCTTAAATAACATTCAAATAATTTTCATTGCAGGAACAGGTACTATAGAGTCTTCAGAGTTAGCAGGCAGATGGTAATAATGTTGATCATGCAAGAGTATATTATGGCGCAGCTGGCGGTAGGGACCGCCGTGGAGGGTCTTTGGCTTGGGCTCTTATGCGAATACTTGCTATTCGCATGCCGCTTCATCCTCTACGGCAACGGCGAGTAGACTTACGACGACTACAAATGAGGTCATTGAGTTTCGCAGCACAGTCGATATTTTAATGAACCACATTAATAGGTTAGAGGATTTCATTAGCCGAAATGTTCAAGTAACGTCGACTGATCGTCCACAATCACCTCGATCTTAGTTACTGTTTTAAATTTTTTCAAGTACTTTTAGTTGTAGTCTTACTAAATTACATATATATATATATATATATATATATATATATATATATATATATATATATATATTAATACATTACTATTTATATTTTTATTTAATTTACTTATTTTTTATTTAATACTTGTTTCATTATATAAATTTTGGCAATTATAGTTTTATTATTAAAAACAAAAAATATGTATTAAAAATAGAATTCGAGACGGAAAATATAGTTAATAATTATAATTAAAAAATATAGTTAATAATAATATATTAAAAAAATATGTACTTAATTTAGAGATGGAAAAATTATTTTCGTCTCTAAAAATAGAGACGAAACTAATTAGAGACGAAAACGAAATTTTCGTCTCTAAAAACAGAGACAGAAATTCCGTTTCCGTCTCTATTTTTAGAGACGGAGCAGTTTTCCGTCTCTAAAAGTAGAGATCGAAATGAAAATTTTGTCTCTAATTAGAGACGGAAATTTCGTTTCCATCTCTAATTAGAGACAGAAATTTCGTTTTTGTCTCTATTTTTAGAGACGAAAAAATCATTTCCGTCGCTATTTTTAGAGACGAAAATAAATTTTTCGTCTCTAAAAATAGAGACAAAAAATTTCGGTCTCTAAATTTAGAGACCGCCAAAATAGAGACGGTATATTTTTGTCTCTATTTTCATCTCTATTTTTAATTAGAGACGGAATTCTGTCTCTATTTTTCTGATTTCTTGTAGTGTCTCTTTTAGGAGGGTTGTATGCAGTGGTGATTGTGGTGAGCTTCGGAATACAGTAGAAGTACTGATGAACTGCATAAATGACATGCAAAATCAAATGGAGGAGATGCATCGAAAATTCAGCACTCCACCGCAGTAGCCTGATCGTCCACGTTCGCCAAATGCTTCGTTAGTGATTTTTATATGATTTACTATTTGTAGCACGTTTACTTGATAATATATTATTATTACATTCTTAGTAATATTATTTATTTATTTAATACATTTTCAATTATATTATTTTTGTTCACTATAATTTTATGCTATTGATCTTCTATCACTTCAAAATTAAAAAAAAAAACAATAATATAAAACTTTTGTAAATTAAAAAAAAAAAAATTCATAACTTTAGATTTTGAGACGAAAAAACAAGTTATGTCGCAAAATTAGCGACGAAACTATTATTCCGTCGTTAACTTTAGCAACTGAAGATTACTTTTCGCCGCTAAATTTAGTAACGGAATGTCAATTTTCATCGCTAATAGTAACGACGGAATAATTTTTTCTGTCGTTAATTTTAGCGACGAAACTTGTTTTTCCATCACTAATGTTACCGACAGAATATTTTTTCCATCGGTAAAATTTGATAACGAAAAATTCCGTTGCTAAAGTTAACAACGACTTAGGAAGCGATGAAATTTCCTGTCGCTAAAGTGGATTAGTGACGGAATTTCACCGATAGTTTGTATTTTTCTTGTAGTGTTGAATTCGACTCTAAAATTTTTGGGTCATTGTATTTTTTTCGAATTAGATTCGAGTTACTATTTCCATTTTTGGATTTGGTCAAAATTTGTCATAGCATGAGCATGATAAATTAAGCACTTATTGAGATTGCTGATTTTGAGGCTAAAACATGTTAAAAGCGGCCCTACAAGGAAAAAACGGTTTCCCGATGGAAAATAAGCAATTTCCGTTGGGAAACAAATTTGCCGACGGAAAAATTTTCTGTCGGGATAGCAATCGTAGGGAAATTTTCCCGACGGGAATAAAATTTCCGACGGAAAGAGACTCTCCGTCGAAAAATATCTCGACGAAAATTCTATTTCCGTCAGGAAATTTAATAAAAATTTTTAAATTTAATTTTTTAATTAATTATTTAACCTGTAATATTAATTGCAAAATAATGAAAAAATGAAGATAATATCTAAATTTTAATATCCAATAATAATTGTATTAATCATAAAGTTAATTATCATTTAGCAAGATCATAATAGTTACAACAACAAATAAAATCAACAACAATAATAAAAAAAATTAAGTTTATAAGAATATTATTTAATAATAATAATAATAATCAATTTATTTACGTTAATTATTCATATTATTATCTAACCAAAAAAAAATAATAACAACAATACAAATTAACATAAAGTGAAATTCTGACTAGGGTTTTTATTATTTTCCTATGGCCCTACTCAATTTCATTTTGTTCCCTTTTTTTCATAAAATTAAGCAAAGTTTATCATGTTAGTATTCTATGTTTTAGAATTGAATCTTGTTTAAATCAAATCGATCATCATGTGTGAATTTATTAATAAATTATTATTACAATTTACTGTTTCTTATTGCATTTAATATATATATATATATATATATATATATATATATATATATATATATATATATATATATCTTATTAAAATATTCACAAGCAATATTCACTATTAAAGTAATAAGTTATTTGTCAATAAAATCTATATTCACATTCCATATATATCAAAGGTATAACCACATATGATATGGTCATATGAATGCTCCAATTTATTTGACTTTACAAACAATTAAAATCGCTATCATTTATAATACTTAATCGGCATTTAATAAAATATCAGACCATATATCAAATTATGATTATATTTTAATATTTGTTATAATCATTTAAAGTTAAATTTTCAAAATAATGTTTATTTAACATAAATAGATAACAATTATTCTAACAACAATAACAATCCACATTAACAATAATAATATTAATCAACAACTTAATTTTCAATATATTCGCAATTTATTATTACTCAACAATATTAACACTACCAATATCCTCAAATAAATTATTAAGTTTATTATTTTCTAACAATACTAACACTAATAAATATTCCATTTAATTATTTAACAATAATCTAACTAATACTAATAATAATATATTCTTCAAAATTATTTTCATATTATTATTTAACAATAATGAAATGTTTAATTAACATAAATAAAAAATATAAATTCTAACAACAATAATAGTAATTCAGAATTTTATTTAATAATATTAACCTTTTAAATAATAATAATAATAATAATAATAATAATAATAATTAATAATTAATTAATTAAAAAAAACATCTACCTTACTCGAGGCTGCCGGAGGAGGAGGGAAGGCGGTGGGAAGCCGGATCTGCCTGGACATCCACCACGCCGGAGCAGAAACCGTCGACGTCGGAAGAAACGCGGCCACGCGCGGAGGAGGAGAGGTGGAGCGGGAAAGGAAGGGGAGAGGGAGGGGAGGGAGAGGAGGAGGCTAGAGGTGGGTGGTCGGGGTCAGATCGGCGGCGGACGTCAGTGGGAAGGCCGGATCTGCCGGTGGAGGCAAGCCGGAGGAGGGCGGTGGTGGGCAGAGGCGCAGAGGAGGGGGGATTGGGAGGGAGGGGAGAGGGAGGAGAGAGGGGAAGGAGAGAGAAAAGATAGAATTTATAGGGAAATTTTAGCGACGAAAATTGAAATTCCATCGTTAAATTTAGCAACGGAATTTCAATTTTCGTCGCTAATAAAAGAAATTATTTTTTTAATAATTTTAGCGACGGATATTGAAATTCCGTCTCTAAATTTAGCGATGGAATTTTAATTACCGTCGCTAATAAAAGAAATTATTTTTTAAATAATTTTAGCGACGGAAATTGAAATTTCCGTTGCTACTTTTCGCGACGGAATTTCAATTTCCGTCGCTAATAAAAGAAATTATTTTTTTAATAATTTTAGAGATGAAAATTGAAATTTAGCGACGGCTTTTAATTTTCATCGAAATTTCGGTCGTTAAAACTAAAGGAAAATTATTCTCGCCATTTTTAGCGACGGAATTTCTAGGGACGGATTTTTTTTCTAGCGACGGAATTGTATTTCCGTCGCAAATTAGCGACGGAATGTCCTTTTCGTTGTTAATTAGCGATGAAAATTGATCCGTCGCTAAATTTCCATCGCACAAACTACAATTTCTTGTAGTGCGGGGACTTTTTTATAAATAATATTTTTTAAAAAATTAATTTGAATTTTTGGGCATTTTGAAAATTATTTGAAGGGTTGGAATGTTTTACAATTTCGCAGCAGGGTGTTGCGAATTTGAGTTCAATTCCGTAGCCCACTGCTGCGGAATTGAGTTCAATTTTTTTATCGTGTTTATCAAATTGAGTAAAGAAAAATATTTTTTTAATATTAATAAAAGTAAGGGCAAAATTGTGTTTATATTTTTTCATCCTAACACCAAAAAATAATAAAAAAAATTAAAATTTAAAAAAAAAAAACAACAACCGGCAGTTGCCATTGGAAGCTTTCCAACAAAAAAAAGAAGTCAAGTTCACTGCTGCAGAATTGAACTCAAATTTCGCAACACCCCGCTGCAAAATTGTAAAACACTCCAACTCTCAAAATAATTTTCAAAACACCTCAAAATTCAAATTATTTTTTTTAAAAAATATTATTTATAAAAATGTCCCTTGCGTGGCTCCTAGCCTAACTCACAAGAACTCCAAAAGCTTATTTTGTATGATTTATTTGGCTTTTAACACAAGTGAATTTTCTGACAAGAAAATAATTAAAAACTACATAAAATATCCTTAAAAACATATTAAAAAAAAAAAAAAGTTTAGTTATTCATGCATAGCATGTGCATTCTTTTTACACTATATTAATATTATGTCTCACGTACCTTCAGGGTGACATAAAAATTTTAACAATTTCAGGAATAATTTTGACACTCAATTAATCTATAATAAATAATTAATAAAATTCACATATAAAACTCATGTACCTCAAAAAGCATAATTTGAAATTTTTAACAAGTTCTAACACTCAAGCAGTTTATGTCAGCAAATTATTTTCTATTTAATATTTTAGGAAATTTTATACGTTATTGCTTATTTAAATATCTTAATTGATGTCCCTTAATTTGATGCAAGTTCATCGTATGACGATGAATTGCAAGTCTATTGATGCTAAAATTGTTGTTGAAGAGAACCGTGCTTTATTCAATCTTGATTTAAGTATATGGAATTATTTTCTATTTTCATATATCCTTTTTGAAAAATTTCCAATTTTTATATTTCAATTAATGAAAATAAAATTTATAATAAATAACTAATAAAATTCACATTTTTTCTGATTTAAATCTAGTATTTTGCATGGTTATCAATATGGATGCATACCGATCTGTTGAACCTAAAATATTGTGAACCTTTTACTATTTTCGAATGGTAAATGAAAAACATAATTAAATACCATTAAAAACCATTTATATGGCCAGTACTATCTCCCTTCATTTTCAAGTGTTGGTTTGACTTTTGGCAAACACATTAAGAAAATAATTAATACGTCTCAATATTATAAAACATATTAGTAATAAACTATAATGTCCTTTCATTAGTTAACGTAAGAAAAAAGTAACAACAAATATATAAATGCATTTATAATATTAATACAATAGTAAATTAAAAAAAATGTATTTAATTATTTCTTAAATTTTAAAAGTGCATTAAATTTTTTCTTGAATTCTGAAAAATGACATTTGAAGTAGGATGAAAAAATTTTCAAAAACCACACTTAAAAGTGTGTTCGGTAAAATTGTATATTTTTTATTTTTTATTTTTTAAAATCCAGAAACTATTTTTAATTTTTGTTATTTATTTTTCAAAAACTGTTTTCTAAATTTAAAAAAGGCTCACAATTTTTAATTATAATGTTTCTAATATCCATTGATAGATATTATACATATATATTATCTAATTATTAATATTGAATAATAAATATTTAATGAAATTCAAAATGCATTAAAAAAATCATAATAACAAGAAAAATCAATATTTTTTTAAGAAAAAATAACAATATAAATTAGGGGTGTTCAAAAAAATCTATGGAGTTGGTTAACCGACAAATCGAGTCAAAACCGATCCGAAAAATAGATTAACCGAACCGATTTTTATGGTTAATAGTTTTTATGAATTTCGATTTCGGTTTTTGGTTCCAAAAAATCATTGGTTTCGGTCAATCAACCGATTTTATATAATTATATATATTTCGGTTTCGATTTTCGGTTTTATACAATTTTTCACATGTATTTCTGGTTTCGGTTTTCGGTTAACTGATAGGTTTTACATAATTTTTTTATATATATATAAAGTTAAAAAAAATTAAAATGAAACCCTATATTAAATATTATATATATATATATATATATATATGTGTGTGTGTGTGTGTGTGTGTGTGTGTGTGTGTAAAATATAATATGTGTGAAATTTTTTTGTTTAACTAGTTGGATCATTATATTTTCGGTTTGTAATTTTAATTTTCAAATATTTTGATCATTTTTAGTTTATAATTTTAGTTTGAACATTATATTTAATTACTATATTGAATTATATTTGTTTTCTAATTTTAATTTTTAAGTAACTTCAATATTTTAATTTTTTTATGAATGTTTTATAATTATAGTGGTTAACCGAAAAATATTGGTTAATCAATTCGAAAATCCAAAACCGATAGACTGGTTAGTAATGGACTGCTTAATAGTTAGTATTTTCAAAAAACCGTATTTAATAGACTGATTTTTTTTTTGGCTCATGCACCGGTTAAACGGTCCATGAACACTCCTAATATAAATGTCAATTATTATAATTAAACCATAATGTCTGCGCTATTCCATTTCGAATATTGTTCATTTAACGAAGTTGACTTGTATTTATATCAATAGTTTCAAGTGGCTCTGAAATGCTGTCTTCATTATTTCGTTGATCATCTCCAAGTATAATATTTTTATTTGCATATTTTACAAATAAAGAGTCTATACTTTCTTGTATTTTAATAAAGTTGGATTTTAATAAAGTTATATAGCAAAAAGGTCAAACTAAGGGTAAAATGGTCATTTTGACATAAAATTAAATTTTAGGGATTAAATAGTAATAAAATATAAATTTGGGGCAAAACCGTAAAAAAATGAGCATAATATGAAACTTTAGGGGTAAAAATATAATTTTGAATAAATAAATAGACTTTAGGGACCAAATGGTAATTTTGCTATAAAGATGGAACTTTAGGTAATAAAATAGTAATTTGGCAAAAGGATGTGATTTTAAAGGGATAAAATGGTAAATCTAGTAAAATATGAAACTTTAGTGGTAAAAATATAAATATGAAAGAAATGGAAAATAAGAAGGACAAAACGGTAATTTTATAATCAAAATAAAAATATAAGGATAAAATTGTAATTTTAGAAATGGAAATATAAAATTTATAAATTAAGGAAGGAAAATAAGAAAAATATAAAAATTAAATTGTAAACCATATGGGTTTCTATTTTTTTAATCTTAAAACAAATTATGTATTTTTTCAACAAATGCATTTTTGTTTTATTTTAAGGTTAAAAAAATAAAAAAACTAAAAACACAATCCAATCCGAACACATCCTAAAATAGAACAAAGGTTGTAATAAATTTTTTAAGTACAATTTTGTATTTTTAAAATTTATTTCTTATTCTTCATTTTTTTATTATTATCTATATAAATATTGTTTATGTTAAATGTTCAATTGACCTTAAAACATAAATGAAATAAAAATGGAGAAAAAAAAATTAAAAGCAAATCTATTAGTTTTACCAGCATTTGTACTATAATTTATAACCTATTATATTTGAAGATTTTTTTTTAAAAGATGACTAATATGTTAATATAAACATTTTTTATACTTATTAATATCTTGAAAATTTTATTATAAAAATTACAATGTGAAATATTTTAAAAATTATATTTTAGGTGATTTTATCTTTAATCGATTCAATTTCAGTAATAACACAGTTAAGTGTTTGAACAATAAGCTTTTATTTTTATCGATTATTTATCCTTATAGTAAAGGATTTTCTTTAATTTTCTTTTTCTCCATTTTTAGTGTTTTTTTTTTTCCCTTAAAAAAGAACAGAAAATTTAAAATCAATTTATATAAGTGTGTTAATTTGACCTTTGGAATCCAAGGCGACCAAGATGGAAGTAGTGAATGAGTGGTGTGATAAGTTTGGGCAACAATGGCTAACAAAGAAGAGAATTCAACGGATAGCCTCTCCTGTAATACGAACATCATATTACAAAATTAAAGGCAAACACCCATAATGTATGGCATAATGTGCGCAAAATCATACTGCTTCTCCATTTTCTCTCTATCAAATTTCCAATCTCAATCTTTTCATTAGTTTCTTCTCCAAGTCAATAAGAAAACAAATTCTTTCATGAATAATAGCAGATTTGACCCATCAAGCTCCATTTTGTTTTGTTCAAATTCAAATCAAAAAGAACAATAAAAATGTCGTGGCTAAGATCGGCGGTGAATAAAGCAGTGCAGGCTGGAGGAAAGAATAACTTGACACGTACCGTTCGTAACTATGCTGACTCTGTCGTACTTCAAGCCGGCAATGTCGTCACTGAGGGTGCCAAGATTCTTCAACACCGCATCGTAATCTCGTTTTTGTACCTTCTACATATGATTTTAATCAAACATTTGCATTCTAAGATTAATATTGTATCACTGAATCCACTTTTAACAGAAAAGTTAAAAAATAAAATTTTTTTAAGAAATAAAATATTTGAATTTAAAAAGATATTTCAAAAGAATTACTTTTTACAGGATTTTGAAAGAAATTTTATCTAAAATTTTTATTGACATGGCACATCACATATATCTTCTAAGTGTATGGCACATAGTCTACCACATCAGCATACTATCAATGTCAACCACCACAACACGGTTAATAAGGAGATGCCAAGTGTAAAAATATTTTATACGGGTAATTTTCTCATTAATTGTGATATAATGGCTGACATGAGACATCCATTTTATGTGACAGGCTGATGTGGTGACCAACGGGAATGTCCGGTAGGATTTCTCTCGAAATCTAACAAAATGACTTTTTGAAACATTTTTCTAAGTTTGGATATTTTTTCAATAAAAAATTTTATTTTGTCACTTTTCGGTTAAAAAGTATAAAACCATAAGTAAAATTAATTCCAATTTTTGTTTTTGAACTTTTCAAAATAGGTTAGAAAATGAGGTTACATTTCTTTTTGTTATTTTTTTTATTAAAATTTCAAAATAGATAAGTTTTTTCCATTAAATTTATAAAAATGGATATATTTTATTTCTAAAATGAATGACTCATGAAATGTAATTGATTGTTGCATGAGATAATAGAATTTTCTTTTTTTTTTTTAAATTTAAAAACAACCAAAAAAAAGTTCAATCATTTTATATCCAATTTGAAAAGTTTAATTTCAAAAAATGAACTTAACCTTTTTATTATTATTATTTCTTATTTCTTACATTGTGCACCATGTCATACAATGTAGATTCGATTGGCATATAGAGCTAGAAATTAAACACATTTTCATTTGAATGCAATAAAAAGACAGTGTATTTTACACTTGTAATTGCACTAACTAATATAATGGGATTTTACTGGCACAGGGAGCTGGGAATTCACAAAACTTTAGGATTACTGTGAAAAGACTTGAGGAAGTTTCTGTGTCTTGTAGAGGAATGGAGAGAGTCCAGTTATTAAGAAGGTGGTTGGTTGCACTTAAAGAGGTTGAGAGATTATCTATTGCTTATGATCAGAACAATGACAGGCGTTCTGATGAACAAATTTCCTTTGATGAGGCTAAGGATTCCCCTAGGAAACCCACTCTTGTGAGTTACTCTAACTATATTTAAAATTATTTTTCTAATTTTATTGTAGGGCTAAGATTTATTTTTGAATTAATTTCATCTATAATTATTGGATTTATACATTAATTATGACTTGGTCACAAAAAAAATATTATCCTACAAAAATATCTCAATTTTAAAATATTATAAATAAAGTTATTTTGGTCGAATTTATAATTTTCCAGCAAAAATGGTTTTAGTTGTAATTAATATTTCAAAATTGAAGTATTTTTTTAATCGAATTATTATTAAAGTATAAATTTAATAGTCATGAAATTAGTCTTTTATTTTGGTGAGGTGGTTGTTTTACTGTTGTGTTAATACACAACACCTACAAATCTTTATACGGCTTTAAGCATATATAATTGCATCTAGGACTTTTCTCACAATAGAAAAATGTTTATCGTACATTGTTGCACCCACTCATTAGCACAAGTCTACTACTTTTCATAAAGATGCTATTGTGGTACTTCGTGCTATTTTTAAGCACGCCAACAAAAAACAAAGTGTTAATCGATTTTTCTTCTACGAAGTAAGTTGAAACTAATTTGTGTAGGTGTTCTAATGTGTTCTTATTTAATTTCGGATAGGTATATTATGTTGATCCTAATCTTGGTGAAATGAATTTTCGTGAAGTGTTTCTCTACAGTCAAGCTCTTGAAGGCATAACATTGTCTATGGTAAGTTAATATATGCACAATTGGCTTCTATTGGTACCTTTTTTCATATTCATCTTTATTTTTATGTTTATATATATTTTGGTGCTAGTTCTTAATTTGATATTGAGCTAGATCTTGGTTAGTTATAATATCTTTTCTCGGTCAGATTTCTTTCTATGAATAACTCATATAAATTCCTATATTCCTTATATATACATATATAGTGCAATTTTAACCGCTTTGCTAATTTTTATCTCTACGTACTCTTAACCAGTTTCATCTTCATCTTCTTAAACTTTTTCTTTTTCGTGCCTTTTTTTTAATGTTTCGTTACTTTCTTTTCCTAAATAAAATGTGATGCTTCTTCTCCATGTCCTTGATAATAGGCCAAATTCCAATTATATATACCTTTCTACTATTCAAAATGGATTACATACTACCTTAAATTATTTTCGAGTTAATTTCAATCACAGTTACTGAATATTATATGCACTTATAATAAAAAAAAAAGTCACAAAAAATTTTGCAATACAAAAATGCACTAACTTATCCATTTTAACTTATAAAGTCACTTCACCTGTAAAACAACCAAAACAAAGTCACTTTACCTGTAAAACAACCATAACCCATATATATATAATTAGCATACCAAATCAATTTATCGGCTAACTTAAATGTTTTACATGTAATTGGAGGACATTTGTACTCCTAACATATTCTTATTCCTCATGTTGGATTTCATTAGTATATACTAACTGTATATTCTGGTAAAAATTTGATTAGTTTTTATGCAAAATGACTTTTTAAACTAAAATGAGTAAGTTGGAATATTTTTGTATGACGGAAATTTTTTTTATGACTTTTTCATTATAGGTATACAAATATAGTGATCATAAATAAAATTAATTTTTTTTTATTAGAAAGATGTCCTTAAAGTGACAAAACAGACTCATGTATGCCATTGGTAAGGAATATTTTACTTTTCTAAGTTTGAACCCATAAGTACCCATGTGATAAGAGCCAAATACGTGCCTAAAAAACGCATATGTAGCTTATTTTGTTACTTTTAAGTCTTGTTTGATTTGCAATTGGATGGTATAGTTTAATGTCTTGTTTAGAAAAATGGGCTCTTTATGGTTATAGTTTTTCATAGTTATCCTATAGTTTCATTCTGTTCCAATTTTTTAAACCAAAAAATTAGTAGTTTTGCATAAATTTTTATATTTTTTTTTATAACCACCTTTATTTAAATTTGTAATTTCCTTTATATTCTAATATAATTTTAAGGTTTTATCTCTTTTATCAAAATTATTTAATTTTTTGAGTTTTTCTCTTATAAAAAATTTATTAAATCATACTATACCACACTATCTTACTAAACATACTATCAAATAAAATTATAGTATACCACACTATACCATACTTTTCAACACCGTACCGCTCCATGAACCATCTCATCCAATCAACGTGTTAAGGGCATGTTTTTAAAGAAAAAAGAAAAAAACAAAATCTTTATGAGCAAAAAATAATCCATACGAATTGTACACAAATATATTTAACTCTTATCCCTAAATAATAAGTTTTTAGAAAAACTTAATTGAATATTAAATTTCCTAGAACATATTGTTTGTTAAAATTTTTGTTTTATAGTATTATATAAAACTAAACAAATATTGTTAATACAAATCATGATTAGGAATTAATTTGTTGCAAATTAGAAACAATTATTAACCTTTTGATTGGATCATGGTTAGAGATGGTATAGTATGGCATCAAGGGCGGAGCTACATGGTGGCCCGATGGAGCCTACCACCCCCTAAATTTTTTTAAATTAAAATTTTATCTAAAAAATTTATTTTTTTTTTTAAATTATTACTATAGCACCCCAAAGTTTTGATATCAAATTATACTTTTATACGTAAAATTATATATTTTTTCAAAAAATAAACATTGATCCTCATATATAATTTCATTATGATCACTATATATTTACTTAAAAAATATTTATATTCACTTCAAAATAGTTTTTTCACGTAAAAAACTACTTTACATTCATTCCCCCCATGTATAAATTTCTAGTTCTGCCCCTGTACGGTATTGTAATAAGTGATTATTTGGAAAGAATTCTAAGTTCTAACCCATGGATATGGTATGATATGGTTATTTCATGATTTAATTTTGTCTAAAATTTTAAATAATGGTTTTCTATATTTTTTTTATTTCCTTACCACTGTTGTTTAATTTTGAAAACTTCCATTATATTCTAATATAATGCTAATCTTATATACCTTTCATTAAAAACATTTATATTTTTTATTTTTTATTTTAAATTTATCTATCTTATAAAAAAAATTATTAAATCATATCGTACCTTACCATATTTTCAAATATATTAACAATAATTAAAATATTATACCATATTATTATCAATCTCATCCAAACAAAACCTAAAGGATGTAGGTTCTTTATCCTTGTACGAGAAATAAAGGGAACTATTGTGATGACAAAGTAAAAGAAGATGATATTTCTTTTATGTACTTTTTATTTTTTTAGCAGCACATTTATTTGCTGATCCATTGAGTTTAACCGCAGGGTATCTCTTTTGTCTGACTCAGATTCTTGAAGCACCATCTGAGGAAGAAGTTTCATTGCTTCTAGAGATATTTGGGTGATTTTTCTCTCTCCCTCTATTAGCTCTTTTTGCCTTTGTTCTATTTGGGAGTTAATTATGCCTTAAATTAGTTAGTTTAAAGTATGTTTACAGTTAAAAGAAATTAGCTTATAGATATTGTTAGCTTTCAACTTCATATATATTTTTAAGAAATAAACTTGTTTCTGATTTGGTTATATACAGGCTTTGCCTTGCAGGAGAGAAGGAAGTCCACAAAGTACTTATGAGGAGCATACAAGATTTGGCTTTCGCATTGTCTACCTACCAAGATGAAATTTTGGTAAGCAAAAGATACACATGTCAAGTTGGCCATTTATGTTGAAATACTCATTTTCGGATTAATTTTATTTATGGTCACTGGAGTTATATTATAATAACGGTCCAGTCATAAAAAAAAATTTATTTCACAAAAGTATCTCAACTTTTAAAAGATTACTACTAAAGTCACTTTAGTAGTAAAATCATGACTAAGATCTCGGAGCTAATGTTGCAAGCCACGTCAAGTTGAAGTATTTCAAAAATACTATGTGAAACATTTCAGAACATATCATGTGGATGTTTCAAGTTGATATGACTTGCCAAATTATGGCTCCGATGTCGGATTCATGATTTTCGAGTTAAAGTTATTTTTGTAGTAATATTTCAAAATTTAAGATATTTTCGTGACATATAAATTTCTTTTGTGGCTGAGTCATTATTATGGTATAATTAAATTCAGTAACTATAGATGAAATTAACCCCTCATTTTTTTGTGTTATGAAAAATGTTGTTTTAGTGTAAAAGGAAATTGTAGATGAGAGATAAATATATATGAATTGCCATATATAGATGGAATTAATTCCTCATTTCCTTATGTCATGAAAAATGTTGTTCTAGTGTAAAAGAAAATTGTAGAGGAGAGATAAATATGCAAGTTCAGTGGCAATAGATGAAATTAATTCATCATTTCCTTATGTCATGAAAAATGCTATTCCAGTGTAAAAGGAAATTGTAGTGGGGAGATAAATGTATAAAACAATTCCTAACTTCTTTTTTTAGCATATGTAGAAGGCTCAGTTATTAAAACACCACATTTTTCCATGAATGTAAGATTTTAGGCCATTTTATAACAAAAAGAGTTTATAGCTAATGATAAAATGACATAGAGATGCATTTATTTAATATATGGCTCACCTTCTGCTGTTTTTTATCTGCAGATAAAGCGAGAAGAATTGCTCCAATATGCTCAAAGTGCAATTGCAGGGCTTAAAATCAATGCTGATATTGCAAGGTGGTTTAGTATCAGAAACACATGCATATATACATATAGAAACACAAGCATATATACATATAGACACACACAAAAACCTCACACACATATGTATGTATATATAAACACATAAATACATATGCATAGACAGACTCACACACATGCATCGCGCGCCTGTATTTTCAATGATGTACTTGTGGAGATCGCATTTTTTAAATCATGGTTTTATATTATTGGCACAAAGTCGTCATGGATAACTTCTTCGTTTGTTATTTTAAATTTATCATTCATGGATCATAAGTTAAAACCTTTTAAGTAGTGATCACATAAATAATGAAATTCTTTGTCACTGCTTTTTATGCTCTGTTGTCTGCCTCAGAATAGATGCTGAAGCCTACAGTCTAATGGAAAAAATTGACAAAATAAAAGCATTTCATCAAATACCAAATGAAGCTAAGGAACAACCACATGAAGAAACAACTACTACAACCAAAAGGGTGAGGCTACTAAAATTTAACTCCTTGTTGACCAAAAATATTTGATTTTTTTTTCTCAATTTCTATATGATGTGCTAAATTATACTTATAAAAAATTATTGTTTGCTCTAAATTTACTTTTCATGTATATAAATGAAACTTATTGTGATTTACTCTTTTGTCATCAATTTTTCTTCTTATTCAATATTATTAATTGTAAAGTTTAGATTTTTCAAAAAGTATAAACTATTTACAACAAAAAAAAATATTTCCTTTATATTGGTTGATTTCATATTTGACCATCCAATGGTTGTTATATATGATGGCTACTTTATACAAAAGGAATGAGGGTCAAATTTGCTCTTAAATTTGTGTGAAATGGTATAAATTTTTCATTAAACTTTTTTTTTAATTTAAAAATGTTCTTACTATTACTAAAATGGCTTACATTTGCTCTTTTTGGTAACGACAGTGATAAATATAAACTATATTATTAACATCAAATGAGGACAAATGTAAATCATTTTGGTAGTTTCAGAAGTAAATATATATTTTTTGAGAGAACATAAATAAATATATTGATAACGATATGGACAAATGTAAATCAATTTGATAATAATAGAAATTAGGAAAAACTTTCACTTTTTCCCTAAAAAAAATAACAACCATAGAATTTCCCCTTCTCTTTGTATTGTGCAGTTATTTCTTTTGTGTAACTATGACGTTTAAGGAATGTAAAAGCATAAGAAAGTTGGCAATTCCGTGTAGTTTATTGTTTTAGTTATCATGCAGGCTCTTGCAGAGACACTTGGGCAAATTGAACTATGCTCTACACTAGAGACACTTTTGGTAAAAATGAGATCTTTGAGCAATGGAGATTCTCTAGACTCGCATATTGAAAAGGTAAAACAACAACTTTTATTAATTCCGTAAATATACTAAAAGTTACTAAGTTTTGAAAAGACATCAAATAAAAGTTGAATTAATTGGTAGTTACTTCCATATTTGATTAAAGGTATAAGGGATTAAGGTGTTTCTGTTATCAAAACATTAGCAAAGAAACTTGATGTTTTGAGAGTTATATTTGTTGTAAGGGACAAAAGCATTAAAATATACAAGCAGTGCTACTGGAATTGGATTGGTGTAAACAATCAAATTGGTTAAACTAAGAACAAGCCACTGCTATAATTTTCTTCCCTTGAAAAATTGTACTCACAAATCTATTAGACAATCTTTGATGAGGTAGGCTAGTCATGATTATTATTAATTATTAATTTAGCTAGAGGCAACTATATCTCAAAATATAGGGATAATGGTCAAATGTATCCATAAAATATTAAAATAGTAGAAATTTGCCCTTAATTTTTTTTTTTCTAAAATGCCCTTAAAATATTAAACATGATATAGAATTACTCTTGTAAGGGTAAATATATATAGACCATTTTTAATAATTAGAGAATAAATATAAACCAAAAAATGATTCATATTTGCATTCAAAGTGTTGGAAATTGTCTATATTTTTTTCTCTCAATGTACATATTGAATAAGGGCAAATATTTACCTCTTTAATACTTTGAGAATATCTTTAAGAAAAAAAAAAATCCAAGGAAAAACTTCTATCATTCTTAATATTGTAGGAGCAAATTTGGCCATTATCACCGACATTTACTCTTCAGTTTAGTATGACCATCAATTGCTGCTAAAAATAATTAAGAGTTATTGTACCTTAAAAGAATCTATATTTTTTTTAATATTAAAAGCATAGAATGTACCATTGTTGATTTTTTTTTTTAAATCATATTGCCAAGTCCTTTATTCGCTCACTAATGGAAAAAGATACTACTTTTTTTTTTCTCCAATTTGATGCGTTGTTTTCCACAATCTTTCAATATACATTGGTGCTTTGTTTTCCTCAATTCTTTTAGTATACTTATTATGCCTTTATATATATATATATATATATATATATATATATATATTACTATTAACTAGTGATTTAACTGCATTTATTGGTGCAGGTTGATAAATTGAAAGTTCTATCAGAGTCTCTTCTCAATTCAATGTCAAAAGCTGAAAAACGTATTTTAGACCACAGGTGCAGTTAGTATCTTAGATTTTTTTAAAATCATATAAATTACTATATATAGGACAGTGAGGCAAGCGCTCATTGCCCTCACCCTAGATTCTCCCATGCTGAAAATCATGGAGAAATGGCTACTTTACCTTTCGCTATTGTGTTGGTGCATTACTTTGTGCTTTTGGGTTTTACTGGAAGTCATTTTCAACTTAAATATACATGCTTAAGCAGGTCTCAGAAGGAGCAAGCACTTGACTTTCGTGTTACTAAAGCCAGTGAAATTAGCCAGCTTGAGAAGGTATTCTTTAAAGAATGGTGCTTATTTATTTATTTAAATTTTCATTAAAGAGTTCACAAAATATTCATCTAATTAATGTGGCTCTTTACAATGCATCGATCGAAAGACACTAGGGAAAGAATTTAAGTACTAATGATCTGTCGACACTTTTTGATATTTTTGCCCTTCGATGATGATATTGAGACTGATCGATGTGAAATGAATAATGTGTTTAAGTTTAAGTTTGTGTCCATATACCTATTTGATTTTATTTAAAGGAGAATGAAAGCTGGACTTTGAACCATGTTAAACTTTATGTATTTCTCAACTTTTGTTTTGCTATTTGCAATTATTTTGCCGTTATATAAATATTTTTGTACTACTCCGGCTTTCAATCACGACACAAAGACACATTATCTGATTGATTTTGTTGCAAGTTTCTCAATAAGTGAGTTTCTTATATGGCTTTGTCTAGGAATTGGCAGTTCATATTGGAGAACTTGAAAGGCAAAAAGATGAACTTGAAGCTGCATTGAAAAAGGTAATCTTTTGGAGTTAATTAGACTTGCACTCACTAAACTTGAACTCTTAGAAGTAACCTCTCAAAAATAAGTCACTTAAAAAAAATCATTAATACTTTTATTTTATTTCAACTAGAATAAACTTTCACTAAGAATAATACATATATGCTTAAGGTGGTAATAAACTCACTTTTATTTTATTTTATTTTATTTTATTTCTTTTATCCATGTGACAATTAAGGTGGTAAATTTCAGAAAATTTCTAACCCATGTAGCATGTCATATATATATGTTTTCAATGCCAAATTTCTGATTTTTTTATAATATAATTTTTGGGCGGGAAAGGGCAATTTGAACTCTGGTCAAATAGGAAAATAGTTAAATTTTCAGTTATTTGAATTATATGTGAATTCCCCCAAAATCAAATTTTAATATTTTATGGTGAAAGTTTTTTTAGTTAAAATAAAATAAAAGTTTGGTATTTTTTTTTTTTATTACGTATCATTTATCTTTTACCAAATAGTTATAAAGGTTAAAGTTTAATGACGGTATATAACAAAGATACCTTTTCTTACTTAATTTTTTGAAGATCATATAGAGGTTTAGTAAGTATTACCTAATTCAATCTACAATTTACATATTGTTAGACTTTTACTACTCACATAACGCTATTAAGTTTTAGAATTAATTTTATTCGACTACTATCATTATGTGGGTTTATATTTGTGGGTGCACATTATTGTAGGTCAATAACTCATTGACCTCCACTCGAGCACGGCTTTACAATGCCAGAGAAGAAAGGGAACAGTTTGATGAAGCCAGTAATAAGATTTTGGTTCATTTGAAAGCTAGGGTATTAATTGCTATTTTTATTCTTTCTAAGTGTCGTTTTATTATGAGCATTAAAATAGAATTCTAATTAATTTTCTTCTCAAAATTTACTTTATCTGCAGGAAGATGAGCTCTCAAGATCCATTACTTCATACAAAGTAGAAACAGATGTTGTTACTACATGGATCAATTTTTTAGAAAATACCTGGGTGCTACACACAACATCTACACAGAAAAAAAAGATGCAACTCGAGTATGCCCATTTGCATTCAAATTGTTTTGATAATTATGAAGCTCAGGAAAATCCTTTTTGTTCCATATTAATTTAAAATGGATTTGCTTTTAAGTTATTTAGAGCATTGTATTTATGTGCAAATTTATTTTTATCATTGTTTATATATATTTGGTAAAATTTTTTATTCCATATGTACATGTTCAAGTGCTGAGTTGGAGAAATGTGGAGATTATTTTGTGAATTTGGTTATTCATCTTCTTACATCTTACAAGGTATTGAGATATTCATCCTTCTTACGATTTCCTTTGTTTTTTTTTATTATTTATAATATATCTACGTGTGCAATTTAATTATTTGCGTATTATGTGATTGGCATGGATGTGGTGCATTGTCATTAGGAAGAGTTGGAGCCTACAATCATCCGAATTAGAGGACTTGTGGGGGACTTGAATTCGCTTCTAGGGTATAATGTTATGTTTCTTTGACATTTTTATCACTCAATTAAGGATTTATTGCACCAAAGATTACTACACTTATACCCTAATTAACAGATGATGATGATAGAATTTTTTTTTTTGTAACAAAACAATATTTAAATCTGATAATTTTTACACGAAAAGTTATTTTAACTCAAAAATATTTCAAAAACTGCCACACTTTCGACACTTTAAAGGATTTGCCACTTTTTGTTTTTTTGCATAGTCAGGGATCAATGGCAAGCATTGATCAATCATTGACTCTAGAATTCAACAGTTATCAGTTTACGAATTAAAGAGACTGTGGTTTTCATCAAGTTCAAAATCAATCCAACATGCAAGAATTTCCAAGAATTTTAGGAGGCATGTCGGGTTAGATTTAAAATAGAATTTAAAGTGTTTTCTAACAAAAATGATTTTTCATGCAAAAATTAGTTGGTTAAAGTATTTTCTTATGATAAAAAATTCTTTTATCACCGTTTGAGTATAAGTCCAATAACTTTTGATGCAATTAACCTCTCAATTAAATCAAATCTCAATCTATTGTTTTACATCAGGTCAGATAAATCACCAACTGTAAAGGATGGCAATTCGAAAGCAGTAAATCAAAGAGAATATCTTCTGAAGGAATATTGGGATTTGGATGTCAAGGTATAAATGTGCTCTCTCTTTTTTCTCTGATAATTATGTGGTACTTTCTATTGTATTCCTATTTTTTTATTTTTTTTTTCTATTTTCTATTAGTTCTTAGCGACGTTAAGTATCTTGGATGGGGTGAAAAAGCAATACTACAGTGGAAATGAAGGCATTTATAGGTAATTTAATTCCGTGATCCTTTTTACATAGTGGAATGCACCAATCGATCTTCCAATTAATGTGAAACAAAATTAATGGATTACAAATGATTCAGGAAAGAAGATGAAATGGTTAAAGAGCTGTTTAATGCTCTTGAGAAGTTGAAAGAGGAATTTGGATCAATTGAGAGACCAGTTCTAAAAGCTGAAACTCCTACACAAAGATCTGGTTCCTATGGAAGTCCATCCTTTAGTTCCAACAAGGAAGAAAATAAAGATGAAAATAAGGCTGATTTATTTTTAGTAAGTGGAGAAATTGCACCAGCAGCTGTGCAACTAGAATTGGAACCAATGGAGGCTAAAATTGTTAATGCTAACACGGGTTACTTGTCTGATGAAATTGGTGAATGGGAGTTTGATGAACTTGAGAAGGAACTTAAACAGACCACCTAACCATCAACAATTAGAACATTCTTGGATTATATTTATCCTTCTAAATCTCTAATATTTTTTTTTTTTTTTTTGTAAAAATCCATTACTTTGACAAAACTAGGAAAAAAAAAATAGTACGATTACTAATTGAATATATAAACCACTCCCCCACTACTGTAATTAACTGGGGAGCTCGCATCTGAATGTGGAATTAGGAATTTGTAGATCCATCTTTCAAAATTAAATGTATAAAGAAATACCTTTAGCTATGTAAAATTATGTACTCACTTTCCTATTTGTTTCCACGTTTCAATGTACATTGATACGAAGTTTTAAATTTTTTTTGGTTAAATGTGCATTTTTGTCACTGTCGTTTGCTAAAATAAACAAATTTGTTAACAAATTTTGTTTTGGAGCAAATTTACTTACAAACCCATAACGTTTGTAAAATAGGAGATTTTTGCGCATGTCGTCAATTGCCGCTAAATTTGACTGTTAATATATTAGTTGACTGCTAGTGGAACACATGTCATGCATTCATTGGATACTTGAATCAAACGTTTGGGTGCTAAATGTGCATTATTGAACTTAACGTTTTTTCAAACATGTACATTTGCCGCTAACGTTTGTAAAATGAAAAATTTTTGCTCCTGTCGTCAATTACCGGTAATTTTGATCATTAATATATTAATTGACTGCTGACGGTGGAGCAAAAATCTCCCATTTTACAAATGTTAGGAACAAATTTACCTAAAAATAAATATTCTGCGTAAATTTGCTCATTTTAATAAATGATAGAAAAAAATATATAATTTTGATTTTTTATTTTTTTTTAATCAGAGGCTACGTTCGTATGGTAATTACTTGAGTGGTCACAAAATATAAGGGTAATCATTGTGTGGTAAAAATAAATAAATTGTAACCATAACATCATTAGTAATGTTTTAATTAATTTCACCAAAAGCAAAATTTGTTGGATTGTACAATTATGTTTGACGCAACATTTTATAATTGGTACTCCCTCCGTCCCACTTTAAAAGGCTGTTTTCCCTTTTTTATTTGTCCCATTCCAATTGTTCTTTTCGCAATTTAAGAAAGAAATTTACGTATTTATCCCTATTTATTATATAATTTATTAAATATATATCACTTACTTTTTTTTTTCTCAATGTAATAAATAAGGATATTCTTGTCATTTTATATTATTTTTTTATGAAATTGATGTTTTTCAATCATTTTCTTAATTACCGTGAAAAAAGGATAATAGCCTTTTAAAGTGGGACGGAGGGAGTAGATCAAAACCTGAAATAGTATGGTCCCGATGAAATTAATGCGAATTTTGATTATTTTACTGTTACTTTTGTTTTTTTCAACTATAATTTGAATATTTCTATACTCTTCTGACCACTAAAGTAATTAATCCCAACTTTGTTTATGTACGACTTAATATTCTCACTGAGCCCATCCGAATCTAGTTGTATGGGGTGGCCTCTTAGTCCTACTAAAACTATTGTTGTAGAAGCTATTACAACTTATATTTGATTTGGTCGAAAAAACATAACTAATGGAAGAACTAATTCCGACACTCCTTTTTCTTAATATTTTTTAACAAATGTAAAGTTCGTTTTCTTAGAATGCAATTTCAATTTCGAACTACTTTAGGTAAGAAGTGGAAATGCATTCCCTTCTAATGGAAAAATATAGAGTTAATTTTACCTATAGTCACCGAACTATTATCAAATTATACAAAAATAATAAAAAAAATTTTCTTTTCATGAAAATCACTGAACTTAATACTTATATAAAAAAACGTGATAGTACACGTGTTGCCAATTCAGCATGCCACATGATACTTTATCCATATTATCTGCCATGTGGCATTCAACCTTATTTTTCTTGTCCAAGTGTTTGCTGCCGTGGCACAAATGCCATGTCAAATGCTGGTTTTACATTACTTGACATGCCATGTGTGCAAAACATGTTAATTGGATATGCCAAATATATTTTCGGTGAGCAACTCATCTGAAAACGGTCAAAGTGATTTTTTTGTATATAAGTACTAAGTTCAGTGATTTTTACGGAAAAAAAAAATTTCTTTCATTACTTTTGCGTAATTTGGGTAATAGTTCAATAACTATGGATAAAACTAACTCGAAAATATAAGATATATCTTGATATTTTTCTCTTTCTTCCGGTACAATTATTTGATTTAAAAGTACGTCTATCCACTTCCACCCAATACACTTCTTGTTAGGACTTTCAGAACCAGATACTTGATATTTGGTTCAGTTTTGTACTGAATCGAATATAACAAAAATCGACTAACATAAATAATAAAACCGAAATGCAAACCAAATTTTATAGAGCCAAAATTGAATAGAACGAATAAATTTTGGTCAGCTTGCTCTTATCGATTCTAAACTTTGTGAATTTTTTTTATTGTGTTTTAAATCTTTATGGGTCCATAAATTAAATTAACATGTTTTCACCAAAATAAAACAATTTAAATTAACTAAAATAGAAATAATAGACATAAATTCATCATATTTTATTCTTAATAAATATTAATTAAAATCACATATAAAATAAAAAAATTAAATTAGTAATCAAAGATTAATTCAAATCAATAATGCAACACACGCGCGCGCACACACACACATATATATACACACACATGCATTATCTAGTTTGAAATGCAATTCAAAAATTATGATTAAAATTTTTATTTAAATCTCAAGTTAACTCCCTACAAGCTTAACTGAAGGGAAATATATACTCATAAATATATAAAGGTAACATAAACGGGTATGATACCTACCTCTCGTAACGCAGAATCTCAAGCGGAAGCGAATACAAGGATCTCCCTATCTAACGTCACTGGTCCAGCAAATATTCACATGCAGAATAACGGCAACTAAACCACAGTAAAAAAGTCTCTTAGAGTAAAAAATAAGCGAGAAAATTCGGCATAGTTTCATTATGAGATTTTTTTTTTTTTGTCTTTTACATAAAACTTTAGGCTTATTTATAAAGAAATTTTCTCTAAAATAGAAAACGAGAAATAAAAGGAAATAATGTAAAAAGGAAAGTTACCCTTTTTACTTTATATCAATTAAGCAAGAATACTAAATTAGTGGATTTGATTGGAACTGTTCCATATCCACATTATTTCCTTTCTAATATGGATCTCTTTCCATATCAGGATAATTTCAACATTTATATGGATTCGGGTCCATATCGGAGTCATATACGTATCTAAACTCTATCATCTCTCACTCGCACATGACGGAATGATTTTCAGTCGAGATTTTAAGTTATACAGGCAGATAGACCGTGTGATAAGCATATATCGAGAGCACTAGCGCTATACACCTGTTAGGGATATATAGCACCTCGAAAAATGAGATCCTCTTATTCACATATGCCTAACCCTAGATTGCCTTCTCACATTCACTGTTTTAACTCATGATCTCATAAAATAATTTTTTGCGTTCACTATTATGTTTCTACTCATAAAAACTATAATAGGTTAGCCGGTAAACAACGAAACAATTGAATGTGATCAAAAGGCTATCTTCCCCTCTTACTATATACCATCTATTATGATTCAACTCGCTTTTTTAGTTAGGTCTGCCAGCCCCAAATTATTTTATGACCTCTTGGAGACTAACTAAGCTAGCCACACTAAAACATATTTCAGGGATAATTTAAGGGTTCTAAGGTTCAAAAATTTAGTAAGGTCTCATAATAAGGAAAGTTAAGATCAATAAAATGAACTTCCCATCCCTTGGTTACAAAAATACACACGGTATAAAACATGTGTCATGGTTTCAATCCTTCCCTTAAATGAGTGCATGTCATACAAAAATACGATAAAGAAGTGTAAGATTGCGATGCACCGAAACATCTAACTTTAGTCCGCTTACTTAAGGACTACTTCTGGCTTTTTAGATAGAATATGGTAGTTGCGTTTGACTTACCATCGGATTCCATTCAATCCTTATTTGGTTCTCAATCCAAAGCATACAACATTATGTATGTCTTTATCTCACACCTTAACAAAACTAATCTTATAATTTCTGTAAGACGACAATTTTATTTTGAACAAGCTCTTGAGCATTCTCATATGTTTAAAATTCGTCTCATCTTAATTTTTGCCAACTTATTAACAAAACTAAGGAAAACACCATTGTGAGTGGGTTACTTCTCTATTTGACATGCTTCAATCTCATATAAATAATAATAGTAAATGTTCACACATCAAACATTCACACTCATGTATTGCCAACAATGAACTTGATTATTATTCATAAATAATAATGTTAAGGGATTAAAAAAGTAAAACAATACAACTCAATTTCTGCGCAAACCCTGCAATCTAATATGCCACTCAAACACATCTCTTGCTATACGTTTAGTCAACATATCTGCAATCCTGATATGAGTAGAAATGCACTGTAAGTTCACATCTCCTCGTGCAACAATATTTTTTATATATTGATACTTAATGTCGATATGCTTGGTTCTACTATGAAATTTGAAATCTTTTGAGTAAGCTATCAACGATTGACTATCACTATAGAAGGTCACTGGTTCCTCCGAGGCAGTTACTATTAAATGGTCCATAAACTATTTTAGCCAAACCGTTTCTTCTACTATAGCTGAAGAAGGGACAAATTCAACTTCCATCATTGATAGGGCCACACAAGTTTATTTCTTCCTACTCCATGAGATCGCACCCTTGCCAAGCAAGAATACGAATCCTGAAATGGATTTTCTTTCATCCACATTCCCTGCCCAATTAGCATATGTATATCCTCTCAAATGTATCCTTGCCTTGATAATATAAAGAATAATCTGCTGTACCATTAAGGTATCTAAGTATCCTCTTAACTATTTTTCAATGTACTTCACCTAAGTTAGATTGATATCTGCTTACCATGCCCACAACATAGCATATATTAGGTCTTGTACACAATATAGCATACATAAGGCTACCCATGGGAACTGGTATATGGAACATTCTTCATATGTTCTATCTCCTTTAGCATCTTAGGACACATTTCTTTGCTGAGAAACTGATTCTTAGCAATAGAAGTATCAATGGGCATGTAGTTTTATGTATTGAATCATTCAAAGGCTTTGTTGATATAGGTCTCTTGAGAGAGAGATAACAACCTTCTTGAACGATCCCTTAAAATCTTAACTACAAGAATGTAGTCTGTATTACCCATATCTTTCATTTCAAAGTTGGACAATAACCAATTTTTGATTTCATTTACGTACCTTTTATCATTTCCAGCTATTAGTATGTCGTCTACATACAGTGTTAAAATGACAAAATTATTTTCAGAACTTTTGTTATAAACATAATGGTATTCATTAATCATATTAAATCCATTTGACATAATTGTCTCATGAAATCTTAAATATCATTGTCTTGAAAACTGCTTAAAGCCATAGATTGAACTCTTCAATCGGCAAACCTTATGTTCGCTGCTTTTTTCGATGAAACCTACAGGCCAATCTATGTAGATTTCTTCCTCTAATTTTCTATTGAGAAATGCAATCTTTATATCAATTTGATGTAACTCTATGTCTAAACTTGCCACTATGGCCAGAATCAACCTTATGGACTTAAATCTTACAACAGGTGAGAAAGACTCCTCATAGTCAATCCCTTCCTGTTGTGTAAACCCCTTAGCGACTAGCCAACTCTTGTATCTTTCGATACTTCCATCAGCTTTTCACTTCACCTTGAGAATCCACTTGTTCCCAATAGGTTTGCACCATTCCGATAGATCAATCAGTTCCCAAACATGGTTTCATCTCATAGATGCCATTTTTTCTTCCATTGCTTTAATCCACTTTTCCTTATATGGGTATGAAAGAGCTTCTTGAATATTTTTAGGCTCTTCTTCATCTTGTAGGGTAACCAGAAGGGCCTCATTCAAGCCTTCGACCTTAAATCATAAGCATGGAATACTTTCCCTTTTAGATTTTCACAGTTCTAAATCTTGATAAATATGTCTCATATATTCATCATAATTTGAAATACTCCCACTGGAAACATGTTCCATACTCTCACCAGAGTTAGGAATTCTCCCACTGAAATCTGAGTCTCGAACATCCAGATTGTTTGGAGGAGGAAGGTCTTGACCCTCTTCCTTTAATTCCCCCCCACTTAGATGGAGCGATCCTAATGGTACCTCTTCCTGAGTTTCATAAAAAGTGAAATCTTGATTCACTTCGGCCAACTTTGAAAATTCATTATCTAAGAATGCAACATCTCGTGATTCGAATTCTATCACTGTACCATTTTCTTGCTCACCCATGAAAACGTATCTTTTTGATACTTCAGAATATCTCATAAAAATATTCCTTTTATCTCTTGGTCCCAATTTACCAAATTTATTTGAGGTATCATGGACGTAAGCAGCACAACCCTAAGGTCTTAAATGGCTCAGGTCAAGTTGTCGACCAGTTCATAACTAATAAGGTGTGGATGTGACAGATTTAAAGGGTACACGATTTAAAACATATGTGCCAGTCAATAAAGCATCTTCCTAATATAAGATTGGCAAATTTTCCTTGGCCTTCATAGATCTAACTATATCAAGGAGAGTCCTATTTTTTCTTTTCACAATACCGTTTTGTTGTGGAGTTCTGGGAATAGACAACTGATACTCAATTCCTTTTTCACCACATAAAACTTTAAATTCATCTGAAAGATATTCTCGACCTTGGTCAGTTCTTAAAACTTTAATCATCTTGTCTAATTGATTCTCAACTAAATTCATATAAGTCTTAAAGCAACTCAATGCTTCTGACTTATGAGAGATCAAATAGACATGACCATACCTAGTATAATCATCTATAATTGTGATGAAATAGTAGATTCCATGCCTTGCCCTCACATTTATCGGACCACACATGTCAAAATGAACTAATTGTAATGGAATTTCTGCTCTGGTTCCTTTTCCAAACGGTTTTCTAACCAATTTTCCTTTTTGGCAATGCTTACACGTGGGCAATTCAACCTTATTTAAATCATCTAGTAAACCTGTTTTGGCTAACCGAATCATTTGATCTTACCCTATGTGGTTTAATATAGCATGCCATAATTTCACATGATTATCATAACTATGTAAAGTAGAAGAAACAAAGGAAAAAGTAGCTTTATTCATAAAGTCATGATCAATATCCATAACAATTAAATTGTTCAAAATGAAACCATAACCATAGAAAACATCATCCAAACATAAGCTTACATTATCACCCTTAAAATACAAATCAAAACCAAGATTTATTAAAACAAGAACAGAAATTAAATTCCTACGAATATCTGGGGCATAGAGCACATCATGTAAGAGTAGGGTTCAGTTTTTACGGAAGACTAATCTACACATGCCAATCCCTTGAATTGCCACTCTGGCATCATCTACTACATAAATCCATTTTGCTCCATTTGGTATTTGCCAGAATTCAACAAAGGCATCTCGATCATTTGTTACATGATCCGTTGCTCCTGAATCTACCACTTATAAATGATGAAATTCAGTTAATAATATAGAACTAAATACACAAATTTCACTCACTCTTGAGTTAGAATAGTATACCTATTTGGGCACAGTACAGTCTTTTTGCATAGTGTCCCTTCTGCTGGCAATTGAAACATTTCACTCTTCAAACATTCACCTTTTTCTTGCCTTTAGACCTCTTTAAATTCTATTCTTTCTTTTGCCTTTTGTTTTTCTGGGCTTGTTCCTTTTTGCGACCTTTGAAGCTTTTTTTCTTGTTCTGGTTTGAACTCATTCCATCAAAAGGAAACTGTGCTACATACACTTCGGCATTGACCTTGATTGATGCCAATCTATCTTTTTCAAGCTCTATGTGATGAATGACATCCTCAAATGTCTTAATGCTATCCATGTGAGTTAGTTGCATCTTCATATGCTCCTAACTTTTGCGTAAGGAACGGATGACAGCTTGGACCTACTGTTCGTCGGTCAACTTATGACCATATTTACTAAGCTCGCTTATTATATTCTTTATCTCGCTTAGATATTTTGTATAAGGTGATCAGGCTTTTTTTGATAGGTATCAAATTTGATCATCAACGATAGGAGTTTAGTCAGAGTCACACCTTCGAATTTCTCCTGCAACTTGATCAATAGATCAGTTATAATCTGATACTTGCAAAATTACTTAATGATATCATTTTTCATTGCACTCAGCAAGATGACACGAGCAAGGAATTCTTTTTCTTTCATGGCATATAAGCATCTCGATCCTGCCTATACTGGTTCGTATTGCCATCCTCAGCTTCAGCCATAACTAAACTTAAGGTTTCAATAGCCTCTTACTCAAGCATATTCTGGATTTTCATACTCCAAATTTCATAATTTTTGCCATTCAATTTCAAGTCTTTGTTTAGCTCGGCATTAATAGATTTAGAAGAAGTAGCCATTTGGATCCTCTGATCTCTAATGGAACAAAAAACTTGCAAGAAATTAAAGGTGAAAAGGCAATACATGCTATTTACTATGCATCTGAAATAATAACCTAGTAAAGTATTCTATTAGGCTTCAATTTGAAAAGGTTACTTATAGTATCCAATTACCCTCTAAGTCCTAATGTTCAACCTTATAAGTCAAAATTTCATGCATAGTAAATTTGAATTATTGGATTATTAAGTTCTTAAACTTAAGAGGGGAATATAATTGGTTTTAATTTATTAAGTCTCTACTTAATAAACATGCAATCATTTTACTCATAAAATAACGTAAGACAATTAATAGTTAAATAAACACATTTATTATAAAGTTAAATGCCATTATTATAAATAAACACATTTATTCAACCAATAGATAAAATCCAATAATCCATAAATAAAAACATTTATGCTCAATAACAATAGGAAAAACCCAAATCCTATTTAATTAAAAATAAACGCCAACTCAACTTGACACTTATGTCAACTATTCCAGAAGTGAAGATTTCGATAAATCTTCTTTGGCACTAGGATTGACATTCTGACCCTCCTTAACAATCGAAAAGGTAGACCTTGAGATCATTCACTAAGTCATGGATGATGCACATTACGTCCGTTCTTAATGTCATCACAGATTTAGTGTCTATTCTAAAAACTCCCCTTTTGGCCACCTTGAACATAAATTAGATAATGGACTTTCTATAAAATCCTTCTCCTGTGTTTTAGACATATTCGATCAAGTTTCTCAGAACTGGATGATACTCAAAAGAGTCGATCATCACTTTAAATAAGGCACTATCGTCTCTTCCTCTACCCAAACCACCTATCCAAATGCACTCTTGCATAAGCACTATATGATGCGATATGGCATCAATACATCAGCTCGCTCCTTCTTATGGAACCTCATTTTACAGACTTCCTGCACTTTTACATTGGTCTTTATAATCCCTTAAGGAGGTCGAGGAACCATAAGTGTCCTTATCATCACCATTTCTGTAACACATTATAAAAACTAAAAAGTAGTTAATACCCTCATATATAAACACATATAATTGAAACACATTTCAATCAACAATAAGGACAGAACCTCAAAAAAAATTCAAAAATATTTTTCAAATTTTTCACAAATTTTATAATATTTTTATAATTTAAAAATAAGAATTTATTTTCTGGTCATCAAAAAAAATTTTAAAAATGACCAAAAAAAATTGAAAATTTGATCTATAAAAAAATGAAATTAATTTGGTGGTCGAAAACAGCCATACGCACCGATAAAAGGGGACTGGACGCCCTTACGTGCCGTCACGTGCCATCACGCTCAACTCCCACTTTAATTCCACGTGTCAGCACCGCATCATGCCATATAGCGACACGTTGAACCTCATGTCCAGACATGTGTCAATAAACCACTAGTCCATTCGGCACCCATGTGGCACTTACGGACACATCATCGACATGTGGCATGACAACTGTCATCTACGTGGCGTATTACTATTAGGCCACATGTCAGCAATGACAAGTCACTGTGCTGACATGGCCTGACATGTGGCATGACCTCGTTCATCCACGTGTCACCCCTTATAGGTCCACCTAGTGATCACATGTCACCCGGTTGACACGTCACTGATGCGTGGCTTGACCTCGGTCAGCCACGTGTCGTGACCCTATTGGGCCACATGTCCCTAGTGACGCTTCACTGAGGACACTTGTTTGTGTGTGTGTGGGCCACCATCCATGCTCACGCACCCAATATATAGCGACACGTGCATTACACGCACCACCTTTTGAGCAAAATTTGGTCTCAGGATTTCGGCCGGTAAGTGATTTTTGGGGTCTATGATTTCAACGGTGTGGTCAAAATTCTCAAATCCCAACTTCTAATTTAGCATTTCGAATACCCATATTCATCCCCTCGAATTATGGTTTACATATACATGATTTTTAAGATGAAAAAATATATACAAATATATATTTTTAACACAAAAATAAATATGTTGTGTTTATGCATCCTAGATCTACCAATTTTACACATACAATTTTAGATCCAATTTTAGCCATATGCCAAGATGCAAAAACAATGACTCTGATACCAATGAAGGGAAATATATACACTCATATATATATGGAGGTAACATAAACGGGTATGATACCTACCTCTCGTAGTGCAAAATCTTAAGTGAAAACGAATGCAAGGATCTCCCTATCTAGTATCACTGGTTCGGCTTATCTCCTCATGCCGGATAACGGCAACTAAACCATAATTTAAAAGCTCCTTGGAGTAAAAAATAAGCGAGAGAAAAATTCGGCAGAGTTTCGTTATGAGAAATTTTTTCTGAGTCTCTTATAGAAAACTTTAAGACTATTTATTGAGACATTTTCCCTAAAATAGGAAACAAGAAATAAAAGGAAATAATGTAAAAAGGAAAGTTACCCTTTTTACTTTATATCAATTAAGGAAGAATCTTAAATTAGTGGATTTGATTGGAACTGCTTTCGTATCCATATTATTTCCTTTCTGATATGGATCTCTTTTCATATTAGGATAATTTCCACATTTATATGGATTCAGGTCATTTGCAATTTCCATCTATTTTGGCGAAATTTGGTGAAAGTATATTGAATTCCATGGAATTAAATTCTAGGAATTCAATTCCTTTTTTTATTTTTTTATTTCAAGCATAAAAAATAGGAATTATAAATGAATTCTATAAAATTTTATGGAATTCATTTATACCAAACACTACCAAAGAAGCAAAAATGTTATATAATGGAATCAAAAGATTTTTTAAACCAAAAACAAGAAAAGTGTTTTTTTAATTTATTTATATATTTTCCATGTAGTAAAAACAAAGATATGAATATATGAAATAAATTAAAAAATGTATTTTCATTAATTCGGTCAGTTCATTCTATTTGATTTTTTAAATTTTATAGACCAAATAGAATAAAAAAATTCATATTTTTAATTCGGTTCATAACAGAAGGGAGCAAAAATCAAAAAAGAATCAAATAGACCAAATTCTATTTGGTTCAATTTTGTTCGATTTTTGTTTCCATTTCAATTATGCTCAGCCCTACTTGATAGATAGTGAACTATTTCTACTAATTTAACAACAAACCAAGCTTTGTTTGGAAGAATGCATACACTCTAAATTGTGGCATCCGAGTTCAAAATCACTTAATAATGAAAAATTCTTCTGTAAAAGAGAAAGGTTTTTTTTGGTTCAAGAGAATTTGAGTTAAACAAATTAGTAAAAAGTGATAAAACAAGTTTTTCTAGATATCTTTTCTACTTCACCGATGGCCTTATAACCATCGACGGGAGTGTGGATACATATTGAATGTATTTGTTAGATATATTATATGTAGTAATTATTTTATTATTGTAAGGGTAGAGTAGTCTTTTTACTTTCTTTTCATCTTCTTGTATACCCACTCTAACTATGTAAAAACCTAATGAACATTTATGGAGTTTTCTTCCTTCTTTGCAACTCTTTACATGGTATCAAGAGCCTGGTTTAATCCATCCACAGCTTTCGCGGATCCAACTTGGTGATCCGATCTTGGTGTTTTGACGATTCGCGATCTGGGTTTTCTGGTCCAATCTTGGAGTTTGGTGGTTCGCGATCTGGGTGATTGATGGTAAGCGATCTTGGTCCGACTACATTTTTTTTGGTGTTTGATGCGATCTGAATTTTTGGTCCGATTTGGGTGTTTGATGGCTTGCAATCTTTGATATTGTTCGCGATCTGGGTTTCTTGGTTTGACGATTCGCGATCTGGGTGTTTGATGGCTCGCAATCTTTGATGGTAAGCGATCTAAATCCGATTCTATTCTCTTTTGCAGAATCGAAGAAATACTTTGTGTAGTTAATTGCATTCAGATTGTTAGATATTTGTTAATAGTAGTGATGGCTAGTGAAAAAGATGACTCTTTGCAGTCCATTAGTGTGCAATTGAATGGACATAATTATTCATACTGGAGCTATGTCTTGAAAAATTTTCTGAAGGGTAAAAGAATGTGGGGTTATGTTACTGGAACTATAAGTGAACCCATTGACAAAAATGATGCAAAATTTGCAGAATTGTTGGATACTTGGGATGCTAACAATTCAAAAATTATCACATGGATTAATAATTCTGTTGTGCAGTCAATAGGTGTGCAGTTGGCAAAATATGCAACTGCAAAGGAGGTTTGGGATCATTTAGAAAAACTGTTTGTTCAGTCAAATTTTGCAAAACAATATCAACTAGAGATAGACATTCGTGCTCTCAAACAGAATAATATGAGTATTCAGGAATTTTATTATGCTATGTCTGATATTTGGGACCAGTTAGCTCTTACTGAACCTGCAGAATTGCGTGCCTTTGCACCATATATTACTCGTAGAGAAGAACAACGCTTGGTTCAGTTTTTAATGGCACTTCGAGATGATTTTGAAGGCATTCGTGGAACAATTCTGCATCGTAAGCCTCTTCCTACAGTTGATGCAGTGGTTAATGAATTGATGGCTGAGGAAATTCACCTCAAGACTCAAGCAGAAAAAGGAAATACAGAAAAAGCAATTATCCCAACTCCGAATCCTTCTGTTTTTGCAGCTTCTCTAAGACCTTTCCACAACAATCAGAATAAAGCACATGGAAGGGTTGCCACTGATGGATGTAGCTTCTGTAAAAAGAAGGGTCATTGGAAGGCCCAATGTCCAAAGTTATTAAATAGATTCCACCAAACATCACTGACCACTCAATGGAGACCTCCTTTTCAAATGCATCAACAAAATTTCAGGCCTCCTAATGCAGCAGCAGTTGTGCCATCAACACATGCATCTGTTGTTGGGAATATGACTCCATCTGAAGCCTCATCATCTTCAAGTCCTACAGTTGATACCCTTGCAGAGCAGTTTCAAAAGTTTCTTGCCACTCAATCACATGCCATGTCTGCCTCCTCGAATATAGGTTTGCCTTCTGCTTCACAATCCTCAGGTACACCTTCATATTTATGGATTCTTGATTCTGGAGCTTCTAAACATATGTCACCTAATTTCAAATCTTTTGTATCCTTATGTCCTGCATCATCTGTGTCAGTCACTACTGCCGATGGTACCCCTATGCCATTGGCAGGAATTGGCTCAATTCGTTCGCCAAAATTTTCTCTTTCAGATGTTTACCATATTTCCCGTCTTACCTTAAGTCTTGCCTCTGTGGGTCAGTTATGTGATTCAGGTTTTGAAGTCTTATTTACACCAAATTCTTGTTATGTGCAGGATCCGCATTCCAAGAGGCTGATTGGGATAGGCCGTAGGCAGGGGGGACTCTACATTCTAGATGAGTTAAAAGTTCCAGATATTGTAAAAAATAGTCGGGTTGCAGCTGCTTCCATTGATCTTTCGTCTTTTCGTTTGAGTCCATCTTCCTCTGATTTTTATCTTTGGCATTCTCGTCTTGGGCACGTTTCGGGTTCTAGGCTAAAATACTTAGCTTCTACAGGAGTTTTAGGAAAGTTGAATTGTCATGACATTTCTGATTGTTGTGGTTGCAAACTTGCAAAATTTTCTGCCTTGCCCTTCTACAGAAGTGTTTCTGTTTCTGTTGCACCTTTTGATTTAATCCATTCTGATGTCTGGGGACCATCTCGAGTTGTCACAAAAGGTGGCTCCAGATATTATGTTTCTTTTATTGATGCTTGTACTCGCTATTGTTGGGTTTATCTTATGAAACATCGTTCTGATTTCTACAATATTTATCTCATGTTTCGTGCACTTGTCAAAACTCAACATAATGCTGTTATCAAATGTTTTAGATGTGATTTAGCTGGTGAATTTAAATCTAATCAATTTTCTGAATTGCTTGCTTCTGATGGTACAATTCTTCAAACTTCATGCACTGACACTCCTGAACAGAATGGTGTTGCTGAAAGAAAACATCGTCACATTGTTGAAACTGCCCGTTCTATGTTGCTGTCTACTCATGTCCCAAGTGAGTTTTGGGGAGAAGCTATTCTTACTGCTGTCTATGCTATTAATAGAATCCCATCATCCCTTACGTCAGGTTTGTCTCCTTTTGAGAAATTGTATGGTTATACTCCTGACTATTTCCATATGAAGGTCTTTGGTTCTGCTTGTTTTGTCCTTCGTCCACAAGTTGAACGCAGTAAACTATCTTCTCGTTCAGTACTATGTGTTTTCCTTGGTTATGGTATTGGTCAAAAGGGATATCGTTGTTATGATCCCACCACTCAAAAACTCTATGTTTCTCGTCATGTTGTTTTTCTTGAACATATACCATTTTATTCCATTCCTCCTAAATCTCATAATCTCACAAAATCTGATCTCATTAACATTGATCCATTCTGCACTGATGCAGATTCTACAACTCCTCAGGTAATCTCTCAACCAAATCATTCTGACATTGTGCCTTGTAGGCTCGACATTACCAGCTCTGCAGATGTTCCTCATGCTGATGTCCCTTCTGTCCCTATTGCCTCCCATGACACCTCTGAGATAGCGGATTCTCTCCCTCCTCCTCGTTATCCCTCTCGTACTCGTAAGTCCACTCATTTACCAGACTTTGTTTATTCTACTTACTCTACATCTTTTATTTCTTTATTGTCCTCTAACCATAACCTTTCTAAGCCCTCTTCATATAAAGAGGCTATTACTAATCCTTTATGGCAGCAAGCTATGGCAGAGGAACTTTCTGCACTGCATAAGACGGGTACATGGGACCTTGTGACTCTTCCTCCAGGTAAAAGTGCAATTGGTTCTCGGTGGGTGTATAAGATCAAGACCAAATCTGATGGATCTATTGAGCGATATAAAGCTCGTGTGGTTGCGAAAGGATATTCTCAACAATATGGTATGGATTATGAAGAAACATTTGCCCCAGTAGCCAAAATGACTACCGTCCGTGCTCTTATTGCAGTTGCTTCAATAAGACAATGGCATATCTCTCAGATGGATGTTAAAAATGCTTTCTTGAATGGTGATCTTCAAGAAGAAGTTTATATGGTTCCTCCACCCGGTTATCCTCATAATTCTGATCAAGTGTGCAAATTGAAGAAGGCTCTCTATGGACTTAAACAAGCACCTCGAGCTTGGTTTGATAAATTTTCTATTGCCATTGCATCTCTTGGTTTTTGTGCCAGCTCTCATGATTCTGCTCTATTTCTCAAAAACACACCAAATGGTCGTATTTTGATTGCTTTGTATGTTGATGACATGATTGTTACAGGTGATGATGTTGATGAGATTAAGAGAATAAAATTGCAGTTAACTCGTTATTTTGAGATGAAAGATTTGGGGACGCTCCGATACTTCTTGGGCATAGAAGTTGCATACTCTCCTCGGGGCTATCTTCTATCTCAATCCAAGTATATTGGTGATATTCTTGAACAAGCACATCTTTCTAATGCTCGGACAGTTGATACACCTCTTGAACTTAATGTTAAATATACAGCTTCTGATGGTATTCCCTTGACAGATCCAACTTTGTATCGTACACTTGTTGGGAGTTTGGTATACCTCACCATTACCAGACCTGATATCTCTTATGCTGTTCATATTGTTAGTCAGTTTGTTACTTCCCCTACCTCTGTTCATTGGGCAGCAGTGCTTTGTATTCTTCGTTATCTTCGAGGCACAAGATTTCAGAGCATTCTCTTCCCTTCATCATCCTCATTGGAACTGCGTGCCTTTTCAGATGCTGATTGGGCAGGTGATCCTATGGATCGTAAGTCTACCACCGGGTATTGTGTCTTTCTTGGTGATTCTCTTATCTCATGGAAAAGTAAGAAACAAGATGTTGTTTCTCGCTCCTCTACGAAGGCTGAGTATCTTGCGATGGCATCAACAACTGCCGAGATTGTTTGGCTACGCTGGCTGGTTACTGATATGGGTGTTTCCTTTTCTCAGCCAACTCCTATGTATTGTGACAATTTGAGTGCTATTCATATTGCCCGCAACTCTGTTTTTCATGAACGTACAAAACACATTGAGATTGATTGTCACTTCACACGACAACACTTTCAACGTGGCACCATCACAGTTCCCTTTATCACTTCCTCCATGCAAGTTGCTGATCTATTTACTAAGTCTCATACCCGTGCACGCTTTTATTTTTTAGTTAGCAAACTCTCAATGCTGTCCATTAATGCATCGTGAGTTTGCGGGGGGATGTTAGATATATTATATGTAGTAATTATTTTATTATTGTAAGGGTAGAGTAGTCTTTTTACTTTCTTTTCATCTTCTTGTATACCCACTCTAACTATGTAAAAACCTAATGAACATTTATGGAGTTTTCTTCCTTCTTTGCAACTCTTTACAGTATTCAAGATTGAATACTGCTCGTCTGCCACAATCTCTACGGTGTTTATCAACTGATCAATTAATAAACAATAAAGTTTTTTGAACTTTTAGTTTGTTTAATTAAATCTTTTGATAACATCATGCTATATTGGTATGGAAGTTTTTAAATTTTTACCTTACATGTGATGTACGTATGGTTATATGACCAAAAACGGCAACCCGTTTTATTATATTAGAAAAGCGATTTGAGACTTTGGTACCATTTTATACTAAATGATCTTTTAATTGAAACATATGCTTTATGAAAACCCAATTATTTCAAGGATGCAGAAATAATTTCATTTTAAAATTATGGGAATCTAAGATGTTGGTCTTATTCTTATGGTGACAACATTTTGGAAAGGTAGCTTGATCCACCAAAACATTGTTTATTAAATGTAAAAATCCCAAAATCAATTAATTATTTATTGGTATGGAAATATCTTAATTTCAAAGGACAACTTGAGTAAAACTTTTTATTTATTAATCCTAAGTAAAAGCCTTACGTGAGGTTATTTACATTTTTTGGAATAAAATGTCTTGTTGCATAAATTAAGTAACATATAAAATAAACGTACATCCCGGTTTCTTAGATCTAGCAAATGTATATACAGGGAGAGGGGAACATGTTATAGGGCGATACATGCCTTAGGAATATGACCATCATACATTAAAGCATTATTTGAACAATACCAAATTCATTCTGACATCAACTAATTTATGCAACATAAATATACATGCATCATAGATCTTAACACTACTAATTACTTTTAGCGACAAAATGACTAACTGTCGCAAAATATTTTGCGACCAAAACATAAAACCGTCGTTAAAAATAGCGACAGAAAATTCCGTCGCTAAAAACCCCTAAATTAGTCGCCATATATATAAAAAATATTAGCGACCCAAAATTCCATGGCAAAAATTATTAAATTTTTTATTATTATTAATTTAATTTATTATTATTATTATTATTACATCAAAAATTTAATTTATATAAATTATAATTATGCAATATTATTAACAATATTATTAATTTAAAAAAATAATATCATAGAACTATATTAAATTGTATAATATTTAAAAAGTACTAATTTAAGCTAAATAGTGCTACTACAATACTATTAATTTAAAAAATATAATATCATAAAACCACATTAAATTATACAATACTTAAAAGGTACTAATTCAAGCTAAATAGTGCCTACTTAGAATCAACGTTTACAAGATTTTTCACAATATGTTAAAAAAAAAAATAAAACTTCACAATAACTTTTTAAATTATTTATCATTTCTCACAAGCAGCACGCAATAATACACATGCCTTTCATGTTGTTATCTTTAGCAATAATGCACATGCATTTCATGTTGTTATCTTTAGCAGTATTTCATCAAACTCCAATACCTACAAATTTCCAATAAAATTTTTAAATTATTAGATTTCAAAACGTAGAATAATTAATATAATCTCAATTTTCTATCAATATGTCCTATATTAATTACTATCACACTGTATAAATATTCATAATTCAACAAATACACCGTATAAAATTTTCAAAAATATATTACCAACTTAAAGTCAAGCATATCTTAAATATAATTTAATAAGTTTATTTCATATCTATTTACGGAAAATTTTTGAGTCAACCAAATCAAGATGTCAATTAAAAAACCCTACCTTAATAATTGAACTCAGTTTTGTTAGAGTAAATAATGATATTATTTACTCTAACAAGTTTGACTTTTATTATTATCTTCATATCCAACAATATTTTAAGGCAACGGCCAAAAAAACAAAAACCAAAGAAGCAAGGACGAAAACTAAAGCTCAAGCCAACAGGCTTACCCCGTGCACCCAATCCTAAATTTCTTGAGCTTTAGAGGTAACAACAGTCAAGGCATTAGAAGCCAAGACAGAAGAAAAACAAAGAGGGAAATTATCCAGGCCCAAGTTAGCTAAACATGACATATTCTTGGCATAGAAAATAATTGTTTTTATGAATGGTAAAAATACAATCATCTTCTAATGAATTTGGGTTTAATAATATTAATTATCTCTATTCCTAGACAAGTGGTAATTTATATTTCTGTTAACAAACTCAATTCATTCTTCAACCTAAAGAAGGGTTTGTGAAAGGAGTGGTGAGCTATATGGTTATGGGTTATTTGGTGGTGAAGCCTATGTCCACTCTCTCTACTCTTACTTGCTTAACAACTTCAATGTTCAGGAAATTACTGCACTTGAAGACAGTTTTAACAAGTGTCTTCTTAGGGAGCACCGTGGCATGATCTTGTTGTTATGAGCTTATGGTTGCAATTTGTTTCTTGTTTTGGTAAGTTAAAAATTAAACTTTTTTGCGTCTTTCTGAATTCTAGTTTTTTAGTTACTCTAACTAAAAAAAAAAGAATTAATGAAATGAAAATTAATTGCAAATACCCTCTATGATTTCCCTATGATTCAATCGATACAAAAAATTTCTTTTTTTTCCTACAAGATAATCTCCTATTTTGAATGAATAAGTCATGTCTATTTTTATTCTTTCCATTCGAACCATTCCAAATTATGTGTTTATTTAGAAGATTTTACTAGAATTAAGAAAATAATATGGGTATTGGTTTTATGTATGTTCGAGAGTTTATGACAACTTTTTTTGTATTTTGATTTTGGTGTCTAATTCTTATTTTATCAATTTGATAATTAAACATATAGCATTCAAACTACAAAGAAGCTTCTGATCTCCTAAAATATAACCCACCATACAAAATACACAATGTTCCAATAAAACTTTTGGCCTAAATTATGTGTCTAGTTTTGCGAAAGATAAGTTTTTGCATGTATTAAATTGTGTTGTCATTATGGTGATTTATATAATCTTAAAATGATCGTCTTAAAAGAATTAAAATAAAATCCACATCTTGATTTATCCAGCATATATTAAAAATCTATTTTTCTAACAATTACTACTCAAAATACATCAATATATTCATAAAATTGCAAATTTTCATGTGTTTTGCTTTTCCAGCTAGGTAAATGCAATCATGATAAAACCTTGCAAATTTTCATATTATCAACAAGCAAATACAAGTAACAAATACTTCTAGTAAAGACAGACAAATGAACATTAAAAATTAGCTATGAAGATGTTACTAACTCTCAAAAGTAAAAGATGTAATCTCTTGCAGATTAATAATAACACCACCATTTTTTCAGAAAAGAGAGCATAACATATACCTTGATGTCTTCATGAGGAATTCCCCAAGCACCAAAAAAGATAGTGGAACCATGAAACTCTGCAACTTAGAGACTTCCTCCAGCAATCTTGCCTTTGTTCAATGAATCTTCGTGTATAAAAGCAACAACCGATGCCTATTTCTCTCTCGGACCAAGCTCTGGTTTCTGTCCAATGCATTACTCAGACAAATTGCTATGATTATAAACAAAAATAAAATAAAATCCTTGAAAACAGTTAATTCTCAATATACACACAATAATTCAACCATAAACTCAATAAATCTCAACAACAATGTAAATTAACTTGATTATTTCACTTAAAAATAAAAAATCTAACCTATTCTAAACTTAAAATATCAAATTCCTAAAATTAGAATTTCAAATCCCAAACTTCTAAAATCTGCCCCTAATTATTTTTCCTCAAACTATCAAATTTTGAGCTATAAAATTACTCACTTTAAGGGGCTGGTGGTGCAACTGGTGGCCGGCAACAAGGAGGAGGAGAAGGAGGCATCGGGTGGGGCTAAAACTCGACTCCAAATGCGCGAGAAGAAGGGCAGCAGCTGCTGCCGTCGCGCACGGAAGAGGGGAAAGAGAGGAGGGCGACGCCTACAGCTGATAGCAGGGGAGAAGGGGCTGAACGGCGGGGAGTGACGGGGAAGGGAGGAGCAGATCGGGGGAAAAGGAGGCGGCTGGAAATGGGGATCGGGACCAGTGAGAAGAAAAAGAAAGAGGGAAAAGAAATAAAAGAAAGAAAAGGTATTGGCCCAAAAGTTTTAATCAATATTATAATCAATTTTACCGACTAAATAGCAACGACTTATTCCGTCGCTAAATTATTACTTTAATTTCCCAAAAATATTTTAATACTTAAAAAAATTTAAAAATTTTTAGCAACAGGAATATTAGTCGCTATTCCATCGCTAATTTAAGTGTATTTACCGCTAGCAAGTTTAGTCGCTAAATCCGTCGCAAACAATGTCGCTAAAATTGCCTCCAAATTTAGTGACTAAAATTGCCGTCGCTATTTTAGCAACTGATTTTTTAGTCACTAAATTAGTCGCAAAAATTAGCGACTGATTTTTTAGTCGCTAAATTGGCGTGATAAATTGCCGCCAATTTTAGCGACTGTTTCTTTTTTCATTCGCTAAAAAATGAAACAGTTGCTAAATTAATCGTAAAAATTAAAAAATGGCATTTAGCGACTAATTCTTAAAACGGTCACTAATTAGCGACTGAAAAAGCGCAGTCGCTAATTTTAGTTTTTTTTGTAGTGTAAGTCATGAAAGGATGAGATTGAAAACATTAAGTCTAAAAACAAATTGGTTGAAAACTGCATGTCCGAACTGAAAAAGTAATGCAGGTCCAAACAAAATAAGTCTTGATCTGAACCCTACTACACTATCAGGTCCGACCAGACGTATTCACATATGTCTGACTAAACAAGTTATGTAGCTCACATTATGACTAGAGCACCACAAGGAAAATGAAATTTTACTATGACATTTTACCGGCGGAAATAAATTCTGTTGTTATTTAACGACGAAAAATGAATTCCATTGGTAAATATTAAGGAAAATATAGTTTATCACTATAAAAAAAAATGGAATTAGCGACGGTTGTAGACACTGGGTCCTAAAATAGTCCAAATTAGGATTACCCATTGATAAAATTAAATGGCTGTTTACATGCAAAAAAGTTGGAAGTAATGGTTTTCTTATCAAATTTGCCTTTAGAAATAAAAAATAAAAAATATATTAAAAACAAAAATAAAAATAAGAAGGTTGGAAGTGATAGTGTTCTTGTTAAAATTGCTTTTTAAAAAAAAATTCAGAAACTTACGGCTGCCGGAGTGCGAGGGCAGGTGCTAAGGTGCACACACGGTGACGTCCGGCTAGGACGCCGCTTGCTGATTTTCGCCTCCAGACGTGTTTTTTGCGTGTTTTTTTTGTCCAAATTGATTTTTTATTCCTTTTTTTTGGAATTTTAATTTTTTTTTTCATATTTTAAACTTAATTAAGGAATATTTTGATTTAATTAAAAATTATTTTTCTAAATTAATTAGATTTTTCTTTTTTAATAATATAAATAGGAAAACTTAAGAGAAAAATAGAGACTTTTTTGGTGAAAATTTTCTTTTCTTTTTCAAGAAAATATTTTTCTACATTTTTTTTAGTTTTCTTCTTCTTCAAAAATTTTTTTTAAGTTGTCAAAAAATAATTTTTAATAAAAAAATTATTCTCCAGACAAACAAAATAATTGTTTGTTCTTAAATTTCAATCTTTCTTCTATATTTTTTCTTTTAACAAATTTTTTTGCAATTTTCTTTTTAAAAAAAGTTTAAATTTTTATTTTTCTAATCCTATTTTCGCGAATTAAGACAAGAAAATCAACTATTTTTCTTCTGTCATCAAATTTAATTCTAAAGATAAATATTCTGGGTTCGATCTTTTTTTATTTATTTATTTTTTATTTACAATCAATTAATCGACATATAGATTTTTAGATCTATTATGTATTTATTTGTTTTATGTGATTTTAGTCATAAATTTAATATTTTTTAACATTTTTATTTTATTTTTATTCTTTTTATTTACTTGATTGTTCATCTTCTTCTTCTTTTTCTTCTTCTTCTTCTTCTTCTTCTTCTTCTTCTTCTTATGTTAATTTATTTATTTCATTATATCATTTAATAATAATAATAATATTATTATTATTATTATTATTATTATTATTATTATTATTATTATTATTATGTTAATTTATTTATTTCATTATATCATTTAATTTATTTGTCATTCATAATGCACTTTATTTTATTTTCTATTTATTTAAATTTATTTTTATTATTTTATGTGAATAATTAATTTTTTTATTTAATTACTAACATTAATTTTATTTCTGTTTGTTTTTTTTGTTTCATTACTTGTTTTTTTTTTTATGTTTGATCACTCTTGCAAGCGAAGGAATGGATCCAGGAGATTTATTTTAGGTTGATTTATTATTTTCATTGCTTTTTTTATCATTTTTCTTTATTTTGCATTTGATTTATTTGTCATGTAATTTGTATTAAATTTATTTATTTTATGTACATTAAAAAAAATTACAAAAATATTTTTATTAATAAATTTGGAATTTTTTCTAATAAAATGGGATAAATGTCCTAATTTTAGCTAATAAAATATCACTTTCAAAATGAAAGTTAGTTTTCATAAAATATGATAACTCATCCCGGTTTTCTCAGTAATACAAAAAATAACTCTTCGATTTTTCTAATTGTGTATAAAAAAATCAATATTTTTATTCCAAATAAATGTCTCGATTTATGTATGTTTTAGTTAATTGATTTTGTTTATTTAATTTTTTTATTTTGGGGTATTGTATTTTTGTCCCAATTTTCATCTTGTAATTTATTTTTATTATTTATTATTTTTACCACTTTCCTACGATACTCGATGTGCGCTTTAAATTTTAATGCATGATCGTGTGAGATGAGAGATGAAAAATTAATTATTAAAAACTCATTTATAATTAACCAAAATATTAATAAGAGTGAAGTTCCAAACTACTCTCTGGTTTACACCCCCGAGATTGGATGATGTTTCCCAATTTCTTGTAAATTGGGTGGCGACTCCAAAATATCTCAAAAATGCCTAAAGATTTCATGAGTTTAGATGAACTTCCACAATGTTTTATTGGGTAGGGATTCCATAATATTTCATGTTGCCTAAAATATAGATGTGAATCCTCTCGGACCCTAAAAGCGAGCACTCTTGGAAAATTACCAAATTAGTTCGGTGTACGTCAGAGTGGCAACTCCACTAGAGACTTTGAGATTTTGCTTCGAAAGTGTCTTAGTTAATAAATATAATTGAGCTTTTAAAATTAAAATTCTATCACTTTTTAAAAATTGCATTACATCTATGCTAAAGCCTTAGAATTAAGCTAGATGATCCTTATTCTTACCCCGATACATTCCCGAAGCACAACCCTACATTTACTCAATGTAGGAAAGTGTCAAGGATAATCACCAGCCCAAATCTAGTACAGTCATAATATATCAAATGGAGATCTATTTGGTCGTTATGCTCGCGAAGAGCTAGACCCGTTGGCAGGAACCATGCTTGGGTAGATCTAAATTATAATCACCCTTGACTAAAGCTCATGTAATGGCAATAGATACTTTCCTATGTGATATATTCCTTAATACAATGCTTGCTATATGGGCCATCATATATTGAACAAAATCAAATAAATTAGATGGTTTTTTTCATCAAAGGCTTTCATTTTCCGTTGGGCCCATTCTAATATTATTGAAGTCTTTAAATACATAGTGGCTAAAATACATATGTATGTGCATTAGATAAGAGGCGTTATGCGGCAGGTTTTTCGTCGTGCACCATACATGTCCAATGGGTTAATAAAGCCCACCTAGGAAAGAGAGTGCACTACCTCACGTGTGGAAGATACAAGGTTGGAAGGATCTATTTGCTTGCATGTGTTTATCTATGTTGCATCAGCACGACCATGCATTGCATCACACTTATGCATCATCCTAACGTCTTATAGTTTACAACCATCATAGCTTCGTCCAAGTGGTTTAGGGGCCCCGATGCTCGGCTAAGAAGGAATTCATTCTTCAAACTACTGGAATTGGTGTCAGATTGAGGCTCAGATTCACTTTCAGACAGTATTGAAACATATTCTTCATAATTCTCAGCAGAAATAAGCATGGCCAATTTATCAAAAGAAGCTAACACGACCCATGCAATGATTACTGAAAAAGTGGGTAGAAAGATGGCAGAGTTTAAGGCCCGAATGATGGCGATAATAGGGAACCTTACTGCTATTCTAGCGCTGGTTGCTAGGCTGCTCCTGTTGGGGGGCAAGGTGAATAAGGGCCAATTAAAGAAGGTCCATCGATAGCAGTAGACCCACCAACAACAGAGCCCAGGGGTGCACCACATGTCTAGCAGATGAGGGTTCATCATCACCCTAACTAGGATTTCTTTAAAGAGGAGCAAGAGGAGCCTGTGGTAATAAGGGGAAAGGCACCAAGATAGAGGAGATCATCTCGAGAAAAATAGAGGAGAGGTTCGAAGCCATGACTTGCATGTTAATGATGGGGAAAGGAATGAACCTGGAGGATAAGGAGCCGGATGGTGAAGATCTACTCCCCCAGAATTTTAACATGATCGACATGCCAAAATTCAATGGCACCTCAGATGCGACAGCACATGTAAAACAGTACTCGTTAATGATGAAGGGTACAACTCTGATGTCCAAAGAGGATTGGGACCTACTGACAGAGGAATTCCTTAAGCAATACGATTACAGTACAAGGGTGGAGGTCACCCTGAAAGACCTAAAGCTGCTTTAATAGAAGTTGGAAGAATCATTCCATGAGTACTTTACTAGATGGAGGAATCGAGTCATGAAAATGAAAAGAAAACCAGATACCCCAGATCAGATTAGGCTATTTATCAAGAATGCTAGGCCATACTTGAGAGAGGCACTAAGGATGAAGGAAGGACTAGGAGTCCCTGAAAGACATAGCCATCGAAGCTGGAGGAGATTACCTGGCAAAGAAGGCCAGCAATGACAATTACACATAGAGAAATTACGGTATTCAGGGGGCATAAAAGTCAGTAGGGCCCGATAATGGAAATAGAACTAGAAATATCGTAGATGTAGCGGTTACCGAAATAAACAAAAGGCATTTTTCTAACCTAGATAGATCGTTATCTTGGGTACTTAAAAGGTTGATGAAAGAAGGTAAGCTATAGCCAATGCCTGCTAAGCCCGTCAGAAGTCAGGGACATCCCGATCATCTGGCCGATCAGTACTGTACCTACCATTAGCATACAAGGTATCACACTGATGAATGTCAAACTCTGAGGAACTAAATTCAGAACCTCATTAATAGCAAACAGATTGCTGATCCAGAGAATCAAAAGAAGAAAGCATGAGTTGTAAGGGGAATTTAAGACACTAATAAAGAGTCCCAGAAGGTAGCTAGAACACTGAGAGAAGACTTTCTAGTAGGTGTGCTTTTTTTATATTTAAACTTTTCAATATTGATGTATGCAGTACTGTTTATATTAATTATATTAATGACTTTTTATTTATCTCTCATGATTTCATTATGCATGATCACAACCACAAATCATTTACATTTTATATTAACTTAATGAATACTACCTCATTTAGTCTCGAGATCGTGTTGGCATCTGATGTTACTCCTGAAGAGAGATAAATCTAAGAGATAAAAAAAAAAAGAAGCCTTATGTGACGCGCGCCGGATCATCCCCGCGGCCGCCCGTTCGACCGCCCGCACGTGGGCGATCGGGGCATTTGTGGGTTCATTGACAGCTTGCAATAAATTGTAAGTGCGTCTATGTTGGGCAACAAGGAGGTATCATGGAGTCGCCACCTAATAGAACATTGGGAAAGTTACTCTCGCCTCGGCGAGCCTAAGACTGCGCTTGGTATCCATTTTGGGCCAGCCAGAGGGGTCTTGGAAGGTAAACCTCTCGCCCTAAGGAGCCTAGGATTAGCGCTAAAGTCTCGTGGCACAAAAAGGTATCTTGGAGGGTAGACCTCTAGCCTCTTTGAGCCCAAAGACCAGAGCTTGGTCCAGGATTTCTCATCTATTTCTACCTCGATTATTTTATAATCAAATTTTAATTATCATTGATTCGCTCTCTCTCCACACGATGCAATTGATTAAAGGCGCATTTATTCACATTCGGAAAGCAGTAAATGAGCAAAATAAATAGTGAAAGCGATAAATTACAATAATACAAGGAGCAGAATACAACTCCCTTTATAAATGCGCGATACATACATGAATCGGGGCATTATTTATTTTTGAGGACTTTGGTCCTCGCATGCACCATTATCAAAAGTGGATATTTTTATTTGTGATGATCTTTATTGGATAAAAATAGGGCATTGGACTTGCTTTTGTGTAAACCTCATTTTATTGAATATAAAACATTGAGTCATTTTATACATTAACGAGATATAAAAAGAGTATATCCATATACATAAAATCAATAAGTAAACAAATGAAGGAAATAATCAAGAGAATTAGGAAACAAAACCGGACGAAATCCTCCGAATATGGTAGATAGCCGCTCAAGCTCGGGATGGTCCAAGAGAATCAATATACACTCATAAAAAGTTAAGAGATGTCAATATACATAAAATCAATATGTGGGAATCCAAAGGGACTTAAAAAAGACAGAAAATCAGTTAAAAGGGAAGAGACAGAATCCACCGACGGCCTCTTTTAGGTGACCGACGGGCGTCAGTCAAGATAACCGATATTTCCGTCTGTCACTCAAAAGGAGGGCGTCTGTAGGTGAGGTGACCGACGGGCGTCGGTGAAAGAGATGACCCGTCGGTCACCATTGTCTCCGAAAAATCAGAAGAGAGAAAACGCTTTTCAAAGCCAAAAAGGAAGTTGTAGACACCGGGTCCCGAGGCGGTCCAAGATTAGGATTACCCGATGATGAAATAGAAGACAGATTTTTGGCAAGAAAGGTGAGAATCGATCGTTCCCTTGTCAAAGATGTGTTTTTCGGAAAATAATTAAAAATATATATTTTTGGGGAAATTAAAATTAAAATGGAGTAAAAAATATATATATTAATTTTGTGTCAAAATTTTTTTTAAAAAAAAGAAAAAGTCGCGAAGGCCGCCTGCGGCAGCGCGGGGCTGCCTGCGCGCAAGGCAGGTGCCTCGCGCGCAGCCCCCTGCGCGCGGTGCCCCCCCTGCGCGCGAGGCAGGGGGCCTCGTGCGCAGCCCCCTGCGCGCGAGGCGCCCCCCCTGCGCGCGAGGCAGGCTGCCTCGCGCGCAGCAAGCTGCTGCCGCGGGCGCCCTTGCCCTCTCCGCGCGACCTCTTGGTCTTCGCCTGTCCGTTTTTTTCGCTGTTTTCAGTTTGAATTTTCTCAGTCTGACATTTCTATGGTTTCACCATTTTATGATATTTTTGATTAACTAAAAATAAAAGATATCTTGTCCCTTGCCATTTTTGGCCAAGGCAAGATTAAATGGGAATTTTGTCCCTCATTTTTGGACGGCAATTATTTTGAAGGTTTTTTTTCTTTCAACCTTTTCTCTCCAGCAAAGGGGTTCTTCAACCTTTTTCTTCAAAAAATATTCTTAACTTCTTTTTTCTCTTCTTTCTCAAGCTTTAATCTTGATTTGATCTTCAAAAAATACATAATCCATTTTTATTGAGTGATTTGGGCTGGGAAAATTAATTTCCTTTTGCTCAAATCATCCACCAAAAATATTTTTCATCAAAGTATTTTCTTGTTTTATTTCAAGATATTAATTTCTACATTTTCTTCAAATATTTATCACCACAAATCCGACAAGGAAAATCGATCGGGACACCGTTTCCCCAATCTAAAAATTCTAAGGGTAAATATTCTTGAACTCATCCTCATTTATTTTTTGTAAGGTATTTATTGTTGTTAATATTTTTTGTTGCTATCATCATATTTATTCATGGTTAATAGTTTCTATTTTTGCTACTGTTGACACCCCTTGCCTTGCTTTTGATCCAACTTCTCTATGTGGATTTGATTTGATTTTATAGTTTAATTTTTTACTTGTTTTGCCGTTGGTCACCAATCCCCATTTATATTATCATTACCCTTGTTATTTAATATTATCCTCATGTAGCAATATTATCATTATCACTATTACCATCACTATTTGGTCCATCCATTGTTTTTATTATTATTATCATTATTATTATTATAGGTTGCTGCCATGTAGTTCATTAATATTATTATTATTATTATTACCATTGTTAATATTGTTTCTAATTGATTATCCGATTTTCATATTACATATCATTCATTATTATTATTATTTGCATTATTACCATCCTATTATTATTATTATTATTATTATTATTATTATTATTATTATTATTATCATTCTCATATGGTTTTATTATGATTATTATGTCTACTATTCATCCTATTTATTGTTGCATTGTTATTTACTGTTGATAATTTGATTTATTTTGTTGCATTGCTATCATTGTTATTATTATTATATTTATTATTTGTTTGATTAATTCACTTTGAATATTTACTAATATTTTGACATTAATTTTTGTATGAGTTTTAACTTGAGTCGGGTTATGTGAGCGCCCCGTGACTCCCCGGATGGGTCGCGACGCGTAGGCGGTACTCTGGTTCGGTGAAATCTTTCTTAACCCTTTCTTTATGTCGTGTTATTTGTAAATATATATATTTTTATTCGTGCACGCGTGCGATAAAAAAAATCACAAAAATATTTCTATAATTAAATTGGAATTTTCACTAATAAAATCGGGACCAATGTCCCTTATTTTAGCCCGACAATAAAAATGCCACAATTAAAACGAAGAGTCAACTTTTCTACAAAAATGGGATCACTCATCCCGGTTTTTCAATTCAAGCAATCAAAAATGACTCTTCGAACCCTCTTCAAATTAATACGAAGGAACCAATGTTCCTAAATTTCGAACAAGTGCGAAGGAACCAATGTTCCTTAAATAATGCCCCGATTTATGTATGTTCTTTTATTTTAATCTTGGGTGAGTGTTTTAAATTCAAGTTCATTTCTTTTTTGGGCCCTTGTAATAATTTTGGGGCAAATTTATTTATTTTTTGGAATTGTATTCCGTCCTATTTATAGCTTCATTTCCTTCCAATGGGGGTTGTATTCCGCCCCTATTTCTCTTGTAATTGCGTGCTTGCGTGTTTACTGCTTTCATTTATCGCTTTTCCTATCTCTTGCTTTATCGCTTTTATTTACTTCCTTTACGTGCTTGAAATGCGCTTTTACTTTCAATGCATCGCTCGTGTGAGATGAGAGATATAATTTTAAGAAGTTAAAAACCCATTTATAATTAACCAAAGCATAAATAAGAGGGAAGTTCCGGACACCATATCTCTGGTTTAGACCAATAGAGGTGAGAAACCTTTTCCCAATTTCACGCAAAATTGGGTGGCGACTCCAAATACCTCAAAGGTGCCTTTAGGCGTCAATAGGCTAGGTACTTCTCCCCAATGTTCTATTGGGAGGGATACACCGATGATGCCTCATGGCGCCCATGATCCAAAAGACGCGAACCTCCATACCTCGAATCCTAAAGCGGATTCAAAGCGAGGGCCCTTACTGGGTTTTCAGGGTTCGGCGCGCGTCACAGTGGCGACTCCGCTGGGGAACTTTGTGTTTGAGACTTCACTCCGAAAGTGCTTTGGTTAAAATTTATAATTGGGTTTTTGAAACTTAAAATTCTATCTCTTTTCGAAAATTGCATCATATAATTTTAGAGCCTTAGACTTACGCTAGTTGGTCCCTATTTTACCCCGGTGCGTTCCCGAAGCACGACCCTACTTTCACTCATTGTGGGGAAGTGTTAAGGATAATCACCAGCCCAAGCCTTGTACCTTTTGTTATATCAAAATGGAGACCCGATCGATCGTTATGCTCGTGATGAGTTAGACCCGTTGGCGCGAACCATGCTTGGGTAGCCTAAGGAAAATCATCTTGACTAAAGCCCATGTAATGGCAAATAGAAACTTCCACTAGGTGGTATGCTCCTTAATACGATGCTTGTGGTATGGGTCGTCACGTATTAAACGAAACCAACCAATTTAAGTGGTCTTTTATCAAAGGCTTTCATGCCCCGGTAAGCCCACCTTAACTTGATTGAATTGTCCAAATACGTAAATGGCCAAAACTCATACGCGTGTACATTAGACTAGAGTTGTTATGCTGCCGGCTTTTCGCCGTGCACGTTGCGCATTCATAGGGTCCCCTGTTGACCCATGAACTAAGCCCACCTAGGAAAGAGACCACATTGCCCCGTGTGCGGGAGTAATAAGGTTGGAAGGGTCTGTTTGCTTGCATGTGGTTGTGGATGCTGCATCAACACGGCCATGCATTCTTAATGCCATCCATGCATCATGCTAACGAATTGGATTTTTTCAGCCATCATAGATCCATTTGAGTGGTCCAGAGATCCTAGCGGGAGGTTGGTAAGAAATCAAGTAGTTGAGCCGTCAAGTTTGGCATCAGCATCGGGTTCAGATTGGGATAGAAACTCAGACTCTTGTTCATAACAATCCTCCGGATCAGTAATGGCAGAATTACCGCAAGATTTGGGTGCTATAACAACACAGGACTTGGACAAGAGATTCGAAGACTTTGAAAGGAAAATGCTTGCTATGATGGGGAACCTTGTCGCCCAGATGATGCCACACGCTGGACAACCGTCCGGAGCTCCAGCTGTTGACCCGGTCAAAGCACCTATTGTAGAGACCACTATACCAACTACCACTGTACCACAACCAGTCACTGAACCTAGAGTGGCGGCACCAGTTGAGCAACCGAGGGTGAGAATTCCAGATCCAAGGGATGATTTCTTAGGGGAAGAGGAAGATGAGCCAGTAGTTCCCCAAGCTGCGAGGTGCAAAGCTCCTAAGCTAGAGGATGATGTGGTGAGGAAGATGGAGGAAAGAATGGAAGCCATCGCACGAATGGTATCGGTCGGAAAGGGGGTCATCCCCGAAGATGTAGACTTGGGTGAGGAGGAGCTGCTGCCTCAGAGATTTAAGATGCCAGATTTACCAAAGTTTGATGGCACGTCTGACCCTTCGGCCCATCTTAAGCAATATGCCTTAATCATGAAAGGCACAGGTCTTACCAGGAAGCAAAAAGTGGAGTACTTCTGCCTTAGTTTGACGGGGTCAGCGGTTGATTGGTACCACGGTTTGGACAGGAGGTCAAAAGAAGATTGGGTTTTGCTTACAAGTGATTTTATGAGGCAGTACGATTGCAGCACCCGCATGGAAGTGACGTTAAAAGACCTCGAGCTCCTGCAATAAAATTCTGGTGAATCTTTCCATGACTACCTTACGCGGTGGAGGAATCGCGTTATGGAGATGAAGAGGAAGCCCGATACCTCGGACCAAATCAGACTATTTATCAAAAATGCAAGCCCATACTTGAGGGAGGGGCTTAAGATGAAAGGGCTCAAGGATTGGGAATCCTTAAAAGACATAGCAATTAAAGCTGAATCGGAGTACTTGGCAAGGAAAGCCAATAATGACAGTTTTGCTCGGAAGAACTTTGGGAACCAAGGGGGAAATAGGTCGAGTGGCGCTGGAAGCAGCAGTAACAGAGTGGGCAAAACATCGGAAGTTTCAGCCACGGATGCGAACCAAAGGCACTATTCAAACTTGGGAAGACCATTGTCTTGGGTCCTAGAACGATTAATGAAAGAGGGAAAACTTCAGCCGTTGCCAGCTAGACAAGCTAAGACCTACGACCAGCCAAACCATAGAGGAGACCAATACTGTGCTTTCCACCAGCACACTGGTCACCTCACTGACTCTTGCAGAACTTTAAGGGATCGGGTCCAAGATCTTATTGATAGTAAGCAGATCTCTGACCCTGAAAAGAGGGAAAAGAAGAAGAATATCGGATATAACGCCGTTCCTCCTCCAGTCTTCATGATAGGGTCAAGCTTGCCAGAATGGTATGTGCTGAGGGATCTCTACGGCAATGACTACATGGCTATCGTCCGCCCCGAACAGGAAGTTAATAGGGAGAAGCCCCAAGTCAACACGATAGAATGTTGGGACTCAGCCAGTGAAGGTGAGACTGAAGAGGCCGACGAGCCGAAGGATGTGTGGAACTCTGGGGGTGAAGAAGACAAAGTGCAAGAGGTACAGGCTGTTACTCGCAGCGGAAGAGTGGTACCGAAAATTGAGAAGCAACAGGACCCGATGCTTCCGACGGTGGAGCAAGAAACGGAAGAGAATTAGATCCTAAAGCAACTGAAGAAGACGACAGCACAAATATCCATCTGGGACCTATTGAGGCAATCCCCGAGCCACAGGCAGAAGCTAGTTGAAGCCTTATGTGAATCGACAGTCGCCACCACTATCTCACCCTCCAAACTATTGGGCATTGTGAAAGGAGGATCTGAAGAAAATATAGTCTACACCAAAGCCGACTTGCCAATCGAGGGTCGTAATCACAATCGCCCTCTATATATCCGAGCTTAGATCAATGGTAAACACACGGCCTGTGTCATGGTGGATGATGGTTCCTCCATTAATGTGTGCCCGCTGGTGGCGATACCTTCACTTGGATTGAATGAGAGCATGTTGAGTGAATCTGATCTGACTATCACTGCTTATGACAACTCGAGAAGGCAAGCTGCTGGGACTTTTAAGGCTCAAGTCAAGACCGGTCCAGTTGAGATAGAGGCTGAGTTTGTTGTCCTGCCAATACCGGCTAACTTTGCAGTGCTGCTTGGAAGACCTTGGTTTCACAAGTTGGGAGGGGTTCCATCTACGCTCCACCAAATGATTAAGATTCCCCATGAAGGCCAGATTGTAACAATTAAAGCAGCTAGCGATAATCAAGTGTCAGTGCTCGGAATTTCCAATCAACCCTTTAGTGGTTTCCACGTGGCTATGGTGAATGAGGAAGGTGAGTCGGGGGTAAGCCCCCAAGTTGTCAATATGATGAAAAGGATGAGCTTCCTCCCCAGGGCTGGTTTGGGTAAGAGCTCACAAGGGATTCAAGAGCCCATCGCCACAAGGGGGCAAAAGGATAGGCGAGGTTTGGGTTACGCTGTTGATGCCAAGAAGAACAAGCCCGCAAGGAAGCCTACGGAAGTGCTGCACATTTTGGAGACTTTTGTACCAGCCGCATCGGTGTGTGCCTACTGTGGGGAGGCAGAGCCTCAGTGGATTGATGGCAAGATCACCCCAGGTTTTGAAATCTTCAATGATGTGTTTGATTGGTCCGAGGGGATGGTCAAGACGGTGGAAGCCTTCTGGGATGAGGAAGTCTTCAGTCAGACTCTAGCATGGGATCAAGAAGTTCCCGAGGAAGTTATCACCAAAAGCCTGCTGGCTGCTCAATCAAAGGGTAAAGAGAAGATGGAAGACGGAGCGGCAGTGCCGGAATTGAAGAGTTTGAATGCAGCTGAGGTTCAAGATGAAGGGCCGTCGGCTTCAGCACCAGCACCAGTGGAAGATGATAATGATAGCTTTGCTGATGTACTTTTTATTCCCGAACTATTTGACAATTCTGTCTGTAATTCTGAGTACTTTAATAATATGAATGACTTTACTTACTTGTGCGATATTTCTCATGATTTCATTATGCATGATCACGAGCATGAATCATTTATATTTGACATTAACTCAACCAATACCACCTCATTTAATCTCGGGACTTCGGAAAATCCAAAGGAAATCTTGATAGCATCCGACGTAACTCTTGAGGAAAGGATAAAATTTGAGAGAATTTTGAAAAAATATGAAAGAGTCTTCGCCTGGACCTATGAGGATATGCCAGGGATTGATCGGGCAGTTGCTGAACACGCCATTCCGACCTACCCAGAGTGCAAGCCAGTCAAACAAAAGCTCAGAAGGCTGAGACCAGAATGGGCAGAAAAGGTAAAGGAAGAGGTGCACAAGCAGATCGAAGCCAAGTTCCTAGTAGAGGTCCAATACCCCATGTGGTTAGCCAATGTTGTCCCCGTAGCCAAGAAGGATGGGAGAGTCCGAGTGTGTGTTGACTACCGAGACCTGAATAAAGCCTGCCCAAAGGACGACTTTCCCCTTCCCCATATTGATGTACTAGTGGATAGCGCGGCCGCTTGTATGATGTACAGCTTTGTGGATGGGTACGCGGGCTACAACCAAATCCTTAACAGGATTGTGGATCGAATCAAGACAGCTTTCATCACAGAATGGGGGACATTCGCCTACCGAGTGATGCCTTTTGGGTTAAAGAATGCTGGAGCGACATACCAAAGGATGGCTACTAAGATCTTGGATGACTTGATCCACAAGGAGGTCAAAGTGTATGTCGATGATATGATGATCAAGTCGGCAACTCGAGAAGGACATTTCGAGGCCTTGGAAAAGTTCTTTCAGAGGATCGACAAGTATAATCTTCGCCTCAATCCTAAGAAATGCATTTTCGGAGTCACCTCGGGTAAGCTGTTAGGCCATGTGGTAAGCCAAAGGGGAATAGAAGTGGACCCTGATAAAATCAAGGCAATCAGAGAAATGCCAGCGCCCCAAAAGGAAAAGGAAGTTCAGAGTTTTCTGGGCAAATTGCAGTACATCAGTAGGTTCATTTCCAAGCTCGCTTCGGTGTGCGAACCAATTTTCAAGCTCCTCAGGAAGAATCAGCCAGTCAGGTGGAACGACGACTTCCAGAAGGCTTTTGATGTCATTAAGGATTACCTCCAACATCCCCCAGTGCTACGTCCGCCACGGCCTGTTAAACCTTTGATTCTCTACCTAGCAATAGAGGAAAATTCTGTAGGAGCCATGATGGCCCAAGAGGATGAATTTGGGGTCGAATTTACGGTTTACTACCTCAGCAAGAAATTCCTCCCTTATGAAGCCAAGTATGTTGAAGTGGAAAAGATCTGCCTGGCAGTAATCTGGGCATCAAAGAAACTGAGGCATTACTTTCATTCCTACAAAGTGCAGGCTGTTGCCAAGCAAAATCCCCTCCGATACCTGCAACAGGCACCCTCTTTACTAGGGAAAATGGGAAGATGGTTGATATTGCTACAAGAATTCGACGTGGAATACATTACTAGAAAGACCATTAAAGGTCGAGCAGTGGCCGAGTTTGTTGCTGACCATCCAATTGAAGGAGACCAGCTATTATATGAATTCCCCGACGAAAACGTGGTAGCCATCACCGTGCAGAAGTGGCAGATGTATTTTGATGGGGCAGTAAATAGCAAGGGAGCCGGAACAGGAGTGATTCTAGTAACCCCAGACGGAGAGAAGCTTCCCTTAGCCAAGAAACTAAGGTACAGAGCCACCAATAACGAGGCTGAGTATGAAGCCTGCATCTTTGGGTTAGAAGCGCTCTCAGCCGTGGGGGCAAAAGTAGTAGAGGTCTTCAGGGACTCATCCTTAGTAATCCACCAAGTCAGGGGTGAATGGGCCATCAAGGAAGAGCGGCTGTTGCCATATGCGAAGTGATTGAAAGAACTTAGTGGCCGGTTTGAAATTTGCACATTTAACTACGTGCCCCGAGATGAGAACCAATTGGCAGATGCCCTAGCTACCTTGGTATCCATGTGGGATAACCCAGAAGGAATAGTTATGAAGCCTGTGCTCATTTCCAGTTCAAGCAAGCCATACTTTGAGACCGAACAAGTCGGGGATGTTGAGATTACTGATGGAAAGCCATGGTACTATGATGTCCAAAATTATTTGGAGAGGTCAATATTCCCGGAAGAAGCCACTGAAAAAGACCAAAGGCTAATCCGCAAACTGTCCACTCAATTCATCAGTGTAGACGGGGTGTTGTACAAAAGACAAGCCGATGGCATACAACTCAGATGTTTAGATGAAAAAGAGGCCAAAAGGGTTATGGAGGAAACCCATGCAGGGGTCTGTGGGGCCCATATGAATGGTCTGGCCCTAGCAAAGAAAATAATGCAGCAAGGATTCTTCTGGTTGACAATGGATACAGATTGCTCTAAATATGTGAAGGAGTGCCAATTATGCCAACAATATGCTAATCTGAGACACCTGCCGGTGTCGGAATTGTGCAACCTGACGTCTCCGTGGCCATTTGCAGCATGGGGGATTGACATTATAGGAGAGATACACCCGACAGCCTCTAATGGGCACAGGTTCATTGTAGTCGCCATTGATTACTTTACCAAGTGGGTTGAGGCTGAATCCTTCAAGAAATTAGGCGCCCGGGAAATGGCCAGGTTCATCGAGCGACATTTGATCTGTAGGTACGGTCTCCCGCATCATATCGTGTCAGATAATGGGGTACAGTTCCAAGCTGAGACTAAGCAGATGCTCAAGAAGTACGCCATCCAACACCATAAGTCCTCTCCATACCGACCACAGGCCAACGGGGCGGTCGAGGCAGCTAATAAGAACATCAAGAAGATACTGGCTAAGATGGTGCAAACCTATAAAGACTGGGCAGAGAAATTGCCGTTTGCACTATGGGGCTACAGGACCACCGCCAGAACTTCTACGGGGGTCACCCCTTTCTCTTTGGTTTACGGGACGGAAGCAGTCCTACCAGTAGAAATAGAACTCCAGTCATTGAGGGTGGTGACAGAAACTCAGCTACCAGAAGCCGAATGGGCCCAGCAGCGGCTACTACAATTGAACCTATTGGACGAAGATAGGATGCGGGCATACTACCACAACCAGATCTACCAGAAAAGGCAAGCCCGCTCATTTGGGAAGAAAGTAAGAAAGCACCCATTGAAGGAAGGAGACCTAGTCTTCAAACAGATGAGGCTAGGGGTTCCGGACTTTCGAGGCAAGTTCAGGCCAACTTGGGAAGGACCTTTTATTTTGAAGAAGCTTTTGTCTAAAGGAGCTGCGATCCTGACAGATAGTGATGGGAATGAATTCAGGGAGCCGATCAACGTCGACAGATTGAAAAGATTCCACGGCTGAAGACAAAAAAAAAAAAGAGAAAAAATGTTCAATCAAGAAAGCCCGAGAGGGCTAATTGATAACAGGAGTGTGATGCTTTTGAGATCTATCTCGAGATTAGATGTGGTCTGGTATCTTGGGGCCTAATGTCAAATGATGATCATGTGTAATGAAATCACACGAGAAACGTGTACATGTATGCAATTATCCACTCAGAGAAGCTCTTTTATCCAATGAATGTCCATAATTATTTTCAAACGAGCAATATGTTACTCCCCATGTCAACGCGCACAATTTATCCGTGCAGCCGACAGAAACTTTATTTAAAAAAAAAAAAGTCGTTAGAGATGAAAACCGTGACTGGCGCTCTAAGCAAAAGTTAGGCCAAAGGGCAGGGTGAAAACCTGGCAACAGGCAGTCTGCCCTACAAAAAAAAAATGAAATGAATAAAAGCCGTTGGATTGGGTTGGGTCCATTCCAGGCAAAAATAAGGCACAGGGTTATGTGAAAATCCGACAAGGACGCATCTCCCGCTAAGAAAAGCTAGTGTGAAAATCCACGAGGGACGCACTACCTTTAAAGCAATGACGCTTGGAGCGATAAGGCGGCATTACCCTGGGCAACCCCTTCCAAGCAAGGATGCACATCGGGCAATCTTCCCTGAAAAAAAAATTATTATGAGTTGGAGTCCCTAAATCAGGACAGCACCTTCAGACGCTTGGGGGCATGAGCGACCACACGGAGCCATGAGTCGCTTCGGCAGAAGTTATCGCACCTCGACCCCTAGACCACTCAGATGAATGGTGTCACCTGCATCCTGCATGACATATGCATATGCACGTGCATAACTTACCCTTGCATACAAGTTTGTTGTTTCTGCAGGAAAGTCTGGCGCCTTCACACACCGACAAGCTGGTGTTTATCAGTCGCTCAGCCATGGTTTCACACACCGACAAGCTGGTGTTCTATCAATCACGTCCTCCAAAGTCTGGCGCCTTCACACACCGACAAGCTGGTGTTTATCAGTCGCTCAGCCGTGGTTTCACACGCCGACAAGCTGGTGTTCTATCAATCACGTTCTTCCAAGTCTGGCGCCTTCACACACCGACAAGCTAGTGTTTATCAGTCACTCAGTCATGGTTTCACACACCGACAAGCTGGTGTTCTATCAATCACGTTCTCCAAAGTCTGGCGCCTTCACACACCGACAAGCTGGTGTTTATCAGTCGCTCAGCCGTGGTTTCACACGCCGACAAGCTGGTGTTCTATCAATCACGTTCTTCCAAGTCTGGCACCTTCACACACCGACAAGCTGGTGTTTATCAGTCGCTCAGCCGTGGTTTCACACACCGACAAGCTGGTGTTCTATCAATCGCGTTCTTCAAAGTCTGGCGCCTTCACCCACCGACAAGCTGGAGTTTATCAGTCGTTCAGCCATGGTTTCACGTCGATAGGCTGACGTTCCTCAATCATACGACCAGTAGTAATCCTTTGATGCCGATAAGCTGGCAGGACCAAGTTCGGAAAGCAACCGCCTCAGGTACGCGTCTCTTCCCTCCTTTTCTGAATTTTGGCTCACTTAGGCGCCTAGGTTCTAAGTTCCCCAAAATTAGGGGCAACTGTAGACACCGAGTCCCGAGGCGGTCCAAGATCAGGATTAACCGATGATGAAATAGAAGACCGATTTTCGGCAAGAAAGGTGAGAATCGATCGTTCCCTTGTCAAAGATGTGTTTTTCGAAAAATAATTAAAAATATATATTTTTGGGGAAATTAAAATTAAAATGGAGTAAAAAATATATATATTAATTTTGTGTCAAAATTTAAAAAACAAAAAAAAAAAGTCGCGAAGGCCGCCTGCGGCAGCACGGGGCTGCCTGCGCGGCAGGCTGCCCCAGCGCGCAGGGACGCCTGCGCAGCAGGCCGCCCAGTGCGCAGGGGCGCCTGCGAGCAAGGTAGACGCCTCGCGCACAGGCCCCCTGCACGCGAGGCAGGGGGCCTCGCGCGCAGCCCCCTGCGCGCGAGGCAGCTGCCGCGCGCGCCCTTGCCCTCTCCGCGCGACCTCTTGGTCTTCGCCTGTCCGTTTTTTTCGCTGTTTTCAGTCTGAATTTTCTCAGTCTGACATTTCTATGGTTTCACCATTTTATGATATTTTTGATTAACTAAAAATAAAAGATATCATGTCCCTTGCCATTTTTGGCCAAGGCAAGATTAAATGGGAATTTTGCCCCTCATTTTTGGACGGCAATTATTTTGAAGGTTTTTTTTCTTTCAACCTTTTCTCTCCAGCAAAGGGGTTCGTCAACCTTTTTCTTTAAAAAATATTCTTAACTTCTTTTTTCTCTTCTTTCTCAAGCTTTAATCTTGATTTGATCTTCAAAAAATACATAATCCATTTTTATTGAGTGATTTGGGCTGGGAAAATTAATTTCCTTTTGCTCAAATCATCCACCAAAAATATTTTTCATCAAAGTATTTTCTTGTTTTATTTCAAGATATTAATTTCTACATTTTCTTCAAATATTTATCACCACAAATCCGACAAGGAAAATCGATCGGGACACCGTTTCCCCAATCTAAAAATTCTGAGGGTAAATATTCTTGAACTCATCCTCATTTATTTTTTGTAAGGTATTTATTGTTGTTAATATTTTTTGTTGCTATCATCATATTTATTCATGGTTAATAGTTTCTATTTTTGCTACTGTTGACACCCCTTGCCTTGCTTTTGGTCCAACTTCTCTATGTGGATTTGATTTGATTTTATAGTTTAATTTTTTACTTGTTTTGCCGTTGGTCACCAATCCCCATTTATATTATCATTACCCTTGTTATTTAATATTATCCTCATGTAGCAATATTGTCATTATCACTATTACCATCACTATTTGGTCCATCCATTGTTTTTATTATTATTATCATTATTATTATTATAGGTTGCTGCCATGTAGTTCATTAATATTATTATTATTATTATTATTATTATTATTATTATTATTACCATTGTTAATATCATTTCTAATTGATTATCCTGTTTTCATATTACATATCATTCTTTATTATTATTATTTGCATTATTACCATCCTATTATTATTATTATTATTATTATTATTATTATTATTATCATTCTCATATGGTTTTATTATGATTATTATGTCTACTATTCATCCTATTTATTGTTGCATTGTTATTTACTGTTGATAATTTGATTTATTTTGTTGCATTGCTATCATTGTTATTATTATTATATTTATTATTTGTTTGATTAATTCACTTTGAATATTTACTAATATTTTGACGTTAATTTTTGTATGAGTTTTAACTTGAGTCGGGTTATGTGAGCGCCCCGTGACTCCACGGATGGGTCGCGACGCGTAGGCGGGTACTCTGGTTCGGTGAGATCTTTCTTAACCCTTTCTTTATGTCGTGTTATTTGTAAATATATATTTTTTTATTCGTGCACGCGTGCGATAAAAAAAATCACAAAAATATTTCTATAATTAAATTGGAATTTTCACTAATAAAATCGGGACCAATGTCCCTTATTTTAGCCCGACAATAAAAATGCCACAATTAAAACGAAGAGTCAACTTTTCTACAAAAATGGGATCACTCATCCCGGTTTTTCAATTCAAGCAATCAAAAATGACTCTTCGAACCCTCTTCAAATTAATACGAAGGAACCAATGTTCCTAAATTTCGAACAAGTGCGAAGGAACCAATGTTCCTTAAATAATGCCTCGATTTATGTATGTTCTTTTATTTTAATCTTGGGTGAGTGTTTTAAATTCAAGTTCATTTCTTTTTTGGGCCCTTGTAATAATTTTGGGGCAAATTTATTTATTTTTGGGAATTGTATTCCGTCCCATTTATAGCTTCATTTCCTTCCAATGGGGGTTGTATTCCGCCCCTATTTCTCTTGTAATTGCGTGCTTGCGTGTTTACCGCTTTCATTTATCGCTTTCCCTATCTATTGCTTTATCGCTTTTATTTACTTCCTTTACGTGCTTGAAATGCGCTTTTACTTTCAATGCATCGCTCGTGTGAGATGAGAGATATAATTTTAAGAAGTTAAAAACCCATTTATAATTAACCAAAGCATAAATAAGAGGGAAGTTCCGGACACCATATCTCTGGTTTAGACCAATAGAGGTGAGAAACCTTTTCCCAATTTCACGCAAAATTGGGTGGCGACTCCAAATACCTCAAAGGTGCCTTTAGGCGTCAATAGGCTAGGTACTTCTCCCCAATATTCTATTGGGAGGGATACACCGATGATGCCTCATGGCGCCCATGATCCAAAAGACGCGAACCTCCATACCTCGAATCCTAAAGCGGATTCAAAGCGAGGGCCCTTGCTGGGTTTTTAGGGTTCGGCGCGCGTCACAGAAGTTTTATCATAAAAATATATAAAGAGAGCCAAAATAAAGAAGAATGATGGCAAAATTGAAGGAACCAACAAATAAAGAACAAATATGAAATGATATGGAGAAGGAATCCGGAATATTTACCCTCAGATATTCGCTTTGGGTGAGATTCTTGTGTTGATTAGAGCCCCGCGCGTTCCACGAGAAGCAAAGATGAAGAATCAAAGACAGGAAAATAGACTATTTCTTCTTTAACCCTTCAAAAGACTGATTTTGGAATCAAAATCTAAAGAAAACTAATTAGTTTTAGTTCCTTTTGATTGATTTGATCCTCCTTTAAAAATATTTCTTTATGAAATGTGTTTGCTGGAAGAGAGAGAAAATATGCTTGAATTTTGGCAGAGTTTCCCCTCTTGAAAATTTTTGGAACCCTTTTCTATTGAAAATCCGGAGCTTTTATAAGCCAGACATGACCGACGGGCATCGGTATATGGGGGCGGGCGTCGGAAGAATCCTTCTGACACAAGAATTCGTCCGATGACCTTGCCACATCCACCGACGGGCATCGGAACGGTTGCGTGTCCCGGGAAACCAGGCGGCGTTCTGACAGGGGCGGTGACTTTCCGACGGGCATCGAAAAATGCCACAAGCCGTCGGTGACCCTAGGCGATGGGCTGGCTTCACAGACGGGCTGGCCGTCTGTGGAGGAAAAAAAGCCTATTAACTCGAAGATCCCCTGTTTACTCCCCCTCTGACTACAAAAGGTAAAAAGACTCACTTCTCGTGAAACGCGGGACTAAAACCTCCAAATCCAAACCATTTATACAGGCTCGGATACTGATTTCATCATAGGGTAACCTCTGATCTGGACCTCTCCGGGACACGGTCCTTACACTTTAGCCTAGACCGGGAGTGATATCCTAAGAATTGATAAAAACATTGTTTAGACACACTACTCCAACCTACTGAAATAACAAGTTGGTCAAATCAAAAGTTGAAAGATATGAACAGACCAAAATGAAGGTAAAGCGAACATCCCAAGTAATAAACATTGAGGAAGCTAACAGGAAACAAATAGCTTTATAATTACTTGGAAAGGCCTTAAGATGCCGTGAGGAAAGACTGCAAGATGAGCCACAAGGTGACCATTAGAGGTAGCAACAAAAATATAATAAATATACAGCCCATTATAATCAAGTCTCAGAATTCCTTTTAACCATTTGAGATGGTCGCCACAAAATCAGTAAAAAAAATTGGCCTTTAACCGTCTGGAGCCAAAAGGATCAAGGCATGGACTCTTCCAGTTAAACTTAAAAGGAGAGTCCATCACTATTTGGAAAAAAAAAAGTTTTGGCTTAATCTTCTGGAAGTGGGTCAAGTGCCATTTATGAAAGGAAGGTAACTTAGCATACAAATAACTTAGATCGAATACTCTAGGTTGTAGAAGCTAAAGTCAGAAAAGCTACTAACAGAAACGGCAGACATCCTTGCTAGTAATGATGGGAGAAGATTCAAAGCGGTGCTAACAAACTGAAGAAGGTTCCGAAAAAAAGAAAAAAAAATTGGAGGCTAGCTTGTAGCCCATTCTCAACCATTAAGGACTACTTCATAAATCGAGCCACCAAAATCGACAAAAAATATGGTACGGGCTTTTACAGTCAAGTTCTAAATTGAGACCTCACTGTCTCCGCCAGTTTGCATAAGGATCAAGGTGAAGCCTTGTCAGAAGGAACAGTTGTACAGTTAACAATAATGAAAGTAAGTTCAAAGGAACCAATAGGTGCTGATAGACTGAAGGAGGTCCCATGGCAAAGGTTGAAAAAAAAAAGAAAAAAAGAGAATAAATGTCCTGCAGGTCGAAAATCGAAAAAAGGTGACCTCGCTAAAATTGGGCGTCCCGTCAAGGTGAAAATCAAAAAAAGGCATCTTAGGCAAAAATTAGGGGCCAAGAGAAAATGTTCAATCATGAAAACCTGAGAAGGCTGATTAATCACGTGAGTTTGATGCTTTCAGGATCAATCTCGAGATTAGATAGGATTTTGTATTTTTAAGATTAATGCCAAATTATGATCACGTGCGATGAAATCTAACTGGAGCATATGCATTTATGTATTAATATATTAAGCAGAGCACTTTATCTTGCATACTCAAAATTGTTTAAGTTCCAGTATAAAAGTAGTGCATTGTTTCTTCTTCACATATAAGCAATTTACTATATATGGCTTGCATTGCTAACATCATCCTGACGCTTTAGTAAACTCGCCCCGTTATCAGCTTTGAGCTAATCATATAACACCTTCATGAGGAAAATCGAAATCCATATAGCCGCTGTTCAGAAAGCAAAATAATTATAGCTTTTTCAGCTAAAAGAAAAAAGAAAAAAAGTTGTTAGAGATGAAAACAGTAATTGGCTCTTTAAGCAAAAATTAGGCCCAAAAGTAGGGTGAAAACCTAAAAATAGGTAGTCTGCCCTACAAAAATAAAATAAAATAAAATGAATAAAAGCCGCTGGAGTGGGTTTGGTCCATTCTAGGCAAAAGTTAGGCACAGGGTTATGTGAAATCCCCAAATGGACGCATTTCCTGCAAAGAAAAACTAATGTGAAAATCCACAAGGGACGCTCTAACCTTAATGAATAACCACCAATACATGGAGCAATAAGGCAGTTCGAATAGTCTCTCTTCAGGCAGATAATGCAAAATTCAGGACATGAGTTAAAGTTTTGGGGGCAAAACGCTTTACAGCTTTTAACAACATGCTCGTTGACCGGGGGGCAAAGATGCACACGGGCCGGTTCTCTTTGAAAAGATTATGTGTTAGAATTACTAAGCCAAGATGACACTCTTCTAGATCCTCGGGGCATCAAACAATGTGAGGAGCCAAGCCATACCCTCAACGGATCCTTAACCACCCAAGTCATAGTCTATCCATTTTTTCATGCATTTCATGTCATACAATTCTTTTGCAAACATCTGCATATAACTTTTCACACATGCACACACAATCTCTTATATATATTCATATGCACACAACTTTACAGGAAAAGTCTAAATAATGACTACACGCGAGAAAGCAGGTCAAGGACAACTTCAACCCAACATTAGCACTCACTTGTGCTGGACAAACAGGTCAAGATAAAGTCTACACAGGTTTAAATCTCCAAAGTCCTCTGAAAAGGCAAATCTCCAAGTCCTCTGAAAAGGCAAATCTGTAAGTCCTCTTAAGAGGCAAATCCCTATGTCCTCTTAAGAGGCAAATCCCCAAAGTACTCTTAAGAGGCAAATCCCCAATGTCCTCTTAAGAGAAATCTCCAAGTCCTCTTAAGAGGCAAGTCTCTAAGTCTTCTTAAGAGGCAAATCTCCAAAATCCTCTTAAAGTCCTCTGAAGAGGCAAATCTCCAAAGTCATCTAAAGAGGCAAATCTCCAAGTCCTCTTAAGAGGCAAATCTCCAAAGACCTCTGAAGATACAAATCTCTACGTCCTCTTAAGAGGCAAAACATCCAAATATCTCTTAAGAGGGAAAACATTCAAGGTTCTTCAAGGGAGCAATAGTCTTTCAGGGAACAACTAACCATCCTTCAGGGGGCATTCATTTGGCATTAGCTCAATGGGAATGTAGCACGCCAACAAGGCGACGATAATTAGCCACTAAGACTGTAGCTTAACACGTCAACAAGCAGGAATTAATAAAACTCGCCATAACTCCGTCAGCAGCAAGAAGGTGGCAGCCTCAGGTACGTACACATTTGATTTTCTCTGAATTTTGGTTCATCTAGGCATCCATGCACTAGTTTTACCAAAATTGGAAGCAATTATAGATACCAGGTCCCGAGACAGACATGGTTACCTAATGATGAAATTAAATGCCTATTCATAGTCAAGGAGGTTAAAAGTGATGATTTTCTTGTCAAATTTACTTTTCAAAAATAAAAAATATAATAAAAATTAAAATAAAAATAAGAAGGTTTGATGTGATAGTGTTCTTGTCAAAATTATTTTTTTAAAAAAAAAATTCGGATGCTTACGGCCGCCGGTGCGCACTGGCGCTGGGACAAGCGCCGCCAGCACTACGAGCAGCGCATCGTACGGCCTGGGCACCATGCCCACGGTGACATGTGGCCAGGCCGCCCCTTGTACACCCAGGCTGCCCCTCGTATAGCCAGGCTGCTCCTTGTTGATTTTGGCCACTATAAGCATTTTTGGCATGCTTTTTGGCCCAAATTGAATTTTTATCCTTTTTTTCGGGATTTTAAGGTTTATTTTCCATATTTTAAACTTAATTAAGGAATATTTTGATTTAATTAAGGATTATTTCCCTAAATTAATTAGGTTTTCTTTTTAAATGATATAAATAGGAAAACTTAAGAGAAAAATAGAGAGATTTTTTTGGTGAAAAATTTTCTTTTCTTCTTCAAGGGAATATTTTTCTACATTTTCTTTTAGTTTTCTTCTTCTTTAAAGAGGTTTTTTTTTTTTTTTTATGCCTATATATGAAAGCAATTACATATTACATGTACACACACTTGAATATATATAAAGGTAGTAAAGTGTTATCACTTATTGTACCTGAAGATTGCATGATTATCAATATATAGTGTTGCGTTATTTTGTGACTTCGAAAGAAGTCCTTTGTTCTGTTTATCCCCAGTAAGTATTATCGCTTAGCATGGGTATTTTTTTGTGTAAGTTTACAGGACTGGTTTAGAGAGTGCTCATCTGCAGGCCACTAAGAGCAGAGTGGAGTTCTTTTGTTTTATGTAGTAGAATCTTTTTGTATCGAACAATATAGTGTTTTCATATAAGAGTTTTTTTTTTCCAATGTAGTGTATTTGTACAAAAGAATGATCATGTAATTATGAACAATGATGTTTTGTAAAATATACAGTCTTAAATTTTATGAATGCAAGTATATTTGGTTTATTGATATTCTTTTTCTCTGCAATGTATGATTTTACGTATATATGTGTCTTTGTTTGAGCGTAATGCTCCAATATCCTCCCAATGGGTATTGGGGTGTTACATTTTGTGGTATCAGAGTACAGGTTTAGGCAGTTTAGGACGATAAGGTGTGTGAGTATAGAGTGGTTGTGTATGAATTGTCTAGTGTCATGGCCTAATGCAGAAGTTATTTTTATAGAGTGTAGATGGAGTCTGACCCGAGTAAGGATATAGGTGAGACTACGGGTAGTGTGAATCCAGCAGGAGGTAATCAGCCTAGACCTGAGCAACCTTGAGCGGAAGGGTTAGGTCCTGCTCAGGATAACCCGGTATTAGTGCAAGGGCTAATGCATCTGATAGACAGACTAACTGCTCCGAAGGCTCCAACGGATCTTATACGAAAGAGAGGAGTGAAAGAGTTCAGTGGTTGCTTCCTTAGACCAGTCGGATGTGGCCGAGTTTTGGCTAGAGAGGACCGAAAGAATTTTACAAGAGATTAATTGCCCACAAAACCAGGGAGTGGCATGTGCTATTTCATTACTGCAAGGTTCAACATATGATTGGTGAAAACTAGTGTTAAGGAACCCTCAATGACCATTTGAGCTATCGTGCGAATTCTTTGTCCAAGAATTCAAGGAGAAGTATGTGACTAAGGCCTATTGGGAGGCAAAGTGGAAGGAGTTTGTGAGTTTGAAGCAAAGGAACATAACTGTAGGTGAATATGAGAAAGAGTTTATTAGGTTGAGCAAGTATGTGCCCGACGTTCTGTTGGCTGAAGATTTCAAGTGTCGACAATTTCAAGATGGATTGCGATAGAGTATTAGAGGGTTGTTGTCGCAATGGCTGCCTTGCAGTCAGTCAACTATTACAAGTTAGTATTGGCGGCCATGAAATTAGAGGAGTCAGAACTATTGAAGCAGAAGAGAGATAAGAAGAGAAAGGTGTCGAGTAGAGATATGAGTGGAGGTAAGAGGGTTAGGGAAGCTATTAGTGGACAGGATGTTCGATAGTCGACACAAGTGCCTACATCGATCGGGAGTGCCATGCCATCCTCTAATAGAGGGAGTGCTACACCGAAATGTGATCACTGTCAGAGGCACCATTGGGGCCAGTGCGGGAAGCTCATAGGAGCCTGCTTTAAATGTGGCAGCATGGAACACATGCTCGCCAATTGTCTGAAGTCGAGAGAGAACCTAGCCTCTCAAGCAAGCAAATATGATGTGGATATGTCTGGAGCTGCTAGGAGTGGAAGAGGAAGAGGTAAGACTACCCGAACGCCATCGAGAATGGTAGAGAAGTCAATTCCTTCGGGTAGACCAGCCAGAGTATATGCCATGATCAGAGAGGCAGTGGAGGAACCCGCAGGATCTTCTGGTAAGTCCTTAATTGTTTAAGATTCTGTATTTGGTTTATGGCAGAGTATAGTTTGGTCATGTGTATAGTAGCGAAAAATTTTCGAGAACGAAATTTTTTAAGGAGGGGAGAATTGTAACAATCCGATTAATACCCTAGAAGGACTTGGAGTGTAAGTTGTCTAATAAGAGTATAAAAGTAATTAAGTATGTATGGAATTGGGTGTATAGAGGATGTAATTGTAAGAGAATATAAGTGTACAAAGGAAATAATTTTATAGAGGGACTAAAGTGGTATTTGGCTTAAGAAATTAATTGAATATTGGTGGCCTTTAATGGGTTGGTTGGCCGGTCCTCACCCTTGATTTCTCTTTGACTTTCCATTTTCTGCATTTTGTGTCTTTTGGCTCTCCTTTTCTTTCTTTGTTCCTTCTCTCGTCCTTCTTCTTCTTCTTCTTGTCCCATCTCCATTTGATCACCTAAGTTGAGTTGTGTTCTTGGTTTAGTTTGAAGAATTAGTGAGAGTAGAAGAGTTTTAAGAAAGGTAAGTGGTTTCATTTCCAGAACATGATCTTCTTCTTCTTCTGCTTGGTTTTCTATTTTTGATTTAAAGTGGATAAATTGTTTGTTTGGGTTGTTTCTAAAAGAAGCTGTGGATAGGAGATAAGATAAGGGCAAGGAAAAGGTTTGAGTGGAAGTAAGGTTGAACAAGTTGCCTAATTTTGAAAGGTTTGGGATTTTTTTTAAATTTCAAGAGATACATGATTGTATAATTGAGAAATTGTATGTGATTATGTGTGAATTGATAGATTTCAAAGCTTGAAATGTGTAGATATGTGTGTTGAAGACTGTAAAGTATGAACCCTAAGTTGTGGGGAAACTCTGCTCATATTTCACCAGACCTCCATGTGATGTTTTAGTCATAAGTGGAGTTTGAGAACTCAAAATTAAGTGATTATAGTTCCTTTAGAACCATGACTTCCATACCTATAACAGTCCCAGAAATTACCCTGAGCTAATTCTTGCTCTAAAACCCTTAAAAGTGGCCAAAATAAAGATGTCTCTACTTTGGCCAGTTTATGGCAGTATAGGTTGTTTAGAACATATCTGATATTGTAGATCTCCAAATGACCTAAAAATTTTCCATTTGAAACTTAACATCCTAGGAAACAATTATTAAGAAGATAGTTTTGCCTACAATTGAGGTTTGTATGTCGGTTTAACCTGAACAATATAGAGTAGTGAAGCAGTCTTGAGATTCTGCTTCTGTTTTGCTTATTTTTGGTATGTCACGGTGACAACCAAATCATTACCACCATGACCAATGCCAAGAGAAGGCAGAATTGCCTATTTTTGGACCTCACAGTCATAACCAAATCATTGCCACCGTGACCCTCCCCTATTTTGTATATTTTATGTGTTTTTCTTCCCGAAACACACTCGAACTTCATCGCAAGTTCCTAAATCTTGTCCAACTCATGTCTAACATTATGAAATAAGTATATGAATGTTTGTCAATTGAGATTATATGTAAATGATGGTATGTTTAAAAAGTGTAACATGAATTGGATGTACAAGGGTTGATAAAATGCTTGAGTGATTGTAATGTAGATGATATAGTGAATAGAGTCTTTATGTTTAGCCTGAAGAGTCATGGTAGTGGATAGATAAGCATGCTTATAAAGGGTTAGAGTGCAGCTACTAGTGTGGTACCATTTGTGCCTAGATATTGAATACCTTGTGTATTCAAATGGTTTTGAGTTAGGTCTCTAGATGTTTGATACTGTTAATCAGTATCCAGAGTACCCGTATCTACCATCGTTGTGAATTTAGGCGATTAAATGTTCAGAATTGTATATGAGATGTAGTGGAGGTTTTTTTTTATATTTATGGCTATATATGAAAGCAATTACATATTACATGTACACACACTTGAATATATGTAAAGGTAGTGAAGTGTTATCACTTATTGTACCTGAAGATTGCATGATTATCAATATGTAGTGTTGTGTTATTTTGTGATTTCGAAATATGTCCTTTGTTCTGTTTATCCTCACTAAGCGTTATCGCTTAACACATGTATTTTTTTCGTGCAAGTTTGCAAGACTGGTTTAGAGAGTGTTCATCTGCAGGCCACTAGAAGCAGAGTAGAGTTCTTTTGTTTTATGTAGTTGAATCTTTTTGTATCGAACAGTAAAGTGTTTTTGTATAAGAGGTTATTTTTTTTTCAATGTAGTGTATTTGTACAAAAGAATGATCATGTAATTATGAACAATGATGTTTTGTAAAATGTACAATCTTAAAATTTATGAATGCAAGTATATTTGGTTTATTGACATTCTTCTCCGTTGTAATGTATGATTATATGTATATATGTGTCTTTGTTTGAGCGTAATACTCCGACAGATTTATTTTGAGTTGATATATTTATTATTTTCATTGCTTTTTTCATTTTTCTTTATTTTGCCTTTGATTTATTTGTCTTTTAATTTGTAATAAATTTATTTATTTTATGCAAATTATAAAAGAAAATCACAAAAAATATTTTTATTAATAAATTTGGAATTTTTTTCTAATAAAATGGGACCAATGTCCTAATTTTTGCTAATAAAATATCACTTTCGAAAGGAGAGTTAGTTTTCATAAAATGGTATCAGTCATTCCAGTTTTCTTAATAATATCAAAAACAACTTTTTGATTTTTCTAAGTTTGCGTAAATGAACCAATATTCCTATTCCAAATAAATGTCCCGATTTACGTATATTTTAGTTAATTGATTTCTTTTATTTAATTTTTTTATTTTGGGGGATTGTATTATTGTTTCAATTTTCATTGTGTAATTTATTTTTATTATTTATTATTTTTAACGCTTTCCTAATATGCTAGATGTCCGCTTTAAATTTTAATGCATAACCGTGTGAGATGAGAGATTAAAAATTAATTATTAAAAACTTATTTATAATTAATCAAGACATTAATAAAAGTGAAGTTCCGAACTACTCTCTAGTTTAAACCTCCGAAATTAGATGAACTTTTCCAATTTCTTGTAAGTTAAGTGGCGACTTCAAAATACCTCAAAAGTGCCTAAACATTTCATGGGATTAGATGAACTTACCCGATGATCTATTGGATAGAGATTTTATAATATCTCATGTTACCTAAAATCTAGACGCGAACTCTCTCTGACCTTAAAAGCGGGCCTTCTGGGAAAATTACCAAGCGGATTCGGCACGCGTCACCACAGCAATTTCCGTCGCTAATTAATTTTAGCGACGCCACGATTGACCGTCGAAAATAGCAATGCCGCAAGGATTTTTGCGACTAAAACATAAAACAGTCGCTAAAAATAACGATAGCAAAACCGTCGCTACAAAAAAAATATAATTGCTAAATAACCCCTAAAATTTGTCGTCGTAAATATTAAAAGTTTATTAGCGACAGCTATTCCGTCACTAAAAATAATAATTTTTTTATTATTATTTCCAATTTAACTTTTTATTATTGTTATTATTATTATTACATCTAAAATTTAACAAATTCAAAACTTTCCACTAATAATATTCATACATGCATACACATACAAGCATACATGGTTCCTCCACTATGTAGTTATTAACGATTTCATTATATTTACTTAAGTTATGTTTTATGTTAATGCGGTCACAATATTATTTCCTGGCTTTAAATCTATATATCGATAATTCTTACACCACCAATTCCCATTATGTCTAATTCTTTATTTTCTCATTTGTCTTCTTATACATATGCAGGTATATACTTACTCGCAAATCCTTTATTACTAAATTCACCATTGCTACTTATATCATTACTCATCTTTCTTTTGTTTTTTTAAACCCTATTATTTCTTTTAACATCTACCGCTGGTTGATGGGTGTCGAAGCCACCAAAAATAAATACCTCAATTATCCTACTAAATAAATTGCAAATAGGGTAAGAAATGGTCGAATCCACAGAGACTAGCACTGAAATAATTCTAAATAACCAGATTTTTAACAATAAAAATATAAAAAGGGGGGATTTTCATAAATTAAAAGCTAACAATTGCTGAATTCAAATAAACAAACAAAATAAATAGTAAATTAATTAAAAGAAATTCAATATGTGATAAATTCCAGTTAAAGATATTCGCAGCACAGGTTTAATTCAACTGATCATTGACGAAAGAATAACTCTAAAAATCATATAATGGGCCAGTTATAGCCGTCGGCTTCGCGCTCCCGACCTCATCTCTCCTTATTATTGAATTAATCAAGTAAGACTATAATTAATTCCTAATCAATAAATAACCCAAAACACAAGGATTTAATTTATTAACAGCATTAATGAAATAGAAAGACCTGACCTAAGCCAACCAACCTCAAGATCAATTTAGACACAATCATGCATCTACTCAACATAACAGCCCTTGTGAGGAAGCTATGCTGATTGCCACTTGTTGTTAACTTCACCAAACAATTACGGATTCAGCAAAATTAATCTAGCAATATATTATCTATCGAGATGAACAACGGCGCCTCATTGAACATAAAATAAATAATAATTGAGATATATTTTCTCTAAATTTCAGTAAATAACATGAACATCATATGAAATTAAGAACAATAAATAAGAATAACAATCTCACAGAGAATCAAAACCTGGCCTTGAAGTGATCTTTAACTGAAATTGGAGTTTTAGCCACACATAATTGAAATAACAATCAAAATAAAATTAAAAATAGAAAATTAACTCCCTGTTACAGCCTTGAGAAAACCCAGATAAAGAAGAAGAAGAAGATCTGTCCTTCTTCACGTTTTTCCCTAGATATAGAGGAATTCAAACTTGGTGGGATAGAAAAGTCACCAAATTCCCACCAAACATTGAAAAATTACTCACCAAACTTTGAAAATAAATTAAATATAATATTATGGTCTTAAAATACTGCCTAACATCCTCCTAATTTCAGCTTAATCATCCCTAAAAATCTGGTGAAGAAAAGCTGGCGGCTAGGTCAACTTTCAGATTAAAATTCAAAATCCTGCATCTGCTGACGCGTTTTGGCTGTTAGCCTTGGGCAATGCAACTCCTTACCCTTGCCCCTTAGCCTTGGGCAAGGTTAAACTCAAAATCAGCTTTCTGCTTCTAAATTCCTTGATTTTCCTTGGCTGTTCCATATTCACTCTATTTGGCTTCAATTGCTTCCTTTTCATCACTTTGATCCTACAATGACAAAAATCACAAAAACAAGTGAAAAGTACTAATTTAAGTCAAAATAAAGTGCAATAAAGTGATGAAAAATATGCTAAAGTATGTAACATTAGACACTTAACAAATTCCCCCACACCTATCCCATGCTTGTCCTCAAGCATAAATTAAATCTCAAGCATAATCCTTTCAAAAGTTCATTCATCCAAAAATCAAATTCAAAACCAGTAAGTTCCAAATAAATCAAAATGCAAGGCAAATTAGAAATAGAAGTCCAAAATAGTTTACCACAAGGTCATATCAAAACATGGATTTCTCAACTACTTTTTCAAAATAGAAACAGCAAGGTTTATAAGTATTAAGCACACACAAATTTATATCCCAATTCAAGATTAAATCAATGCATAAAAGAAAATCCATCAAACCAAATTAGACACCAAACTTCACATTTGTATTAGATGAAGGAACAAGAGAAATCAAGAAATTTATTGCATATAATTATTTATATGTTTTCTTAACTTAAACTGTAATAGACGCGAGGGCACCCGGTTCTGACCCGCATACACCCGGTTTTTCCAGCCTAAGAAAGATAAAACTGCTTACAATGAATGTAGAGATCCTTTTTACGCGAGGGTACCCGGTTCTGACCCGCATACACTCGGTTACTCAGATCACACAATTCAAAGCGGCTACTAGCTCTACTCATAACCACCTTTTCAGCGGACAGCGGAGTAAAAATTATTACAATTTCACTTTTCTCTTTTCTTATATATATATATATATATATATATATATATATATATATATATATATATATATATATATATATATATATATTCCTGATAACCTGTTCTATCAATCTAAAATAATTGCAATATCAAACAAGTGTCCAACAAGGTTTTAACAAGTTTCTTAAATGCAAAGAATCAATTTATAGGTCATGCAAAAATTATATTCCACCTTAAAAATTAAACCTTGATATTTTCCATTCAAAAGGTAATTAAGACCACCATAAATTGCATGAAAATGAGTAAACAATCATGAATACTAGTCAAATTTTGCCTAACAAATTGATTCATAAAAAACTAGATGATTTTGGAACTGATTTAGGCGAACACTTTTCCCTAGCATCGTGAATGAAACTTAACAAATATTTAAGAACAAGATGGATACAACATTAAACAAGGGGGCAAGCGCTAAAATTCCAATGAATATAACAATTTTTATGCACAAAAATCATGCCCAATGCATCAATTTAAGCCATTTCCAGGTGAACTCTAAATTAAACTCTAACCCAAAACCTATGCATAATTCTGCCACAAATGGTTACCAGAAATACTTTATAGAAGTAGATATATCAAAAATTTGCATAGAATCAACCAAATTAACAGAATCACAACACAAGCATATACAATTAAGCACTAAAAATGGCATGACCACTCATGATTTGCACAATAATTAACAACCAACTACTACCAAAATGGCAAATCAACCTATATGTGCACACATTTTCATAGAATTCACAGCCAAAACATCAAACTAGCTAAGATCAAATGCCAACCTAACTTGTGTGCAAAATTTGCTCCAAATGGCTACCCAAAAATAATAGTCTATAAAAGCAAAAGCATCCAGAGTTTGCACAAAATTGACCAATTTAATAGGATTTCAAAGGCATTCAAAGTTGGAGCTGTGAAAACAAAGAGGGCAAAATCATTCGAATTAATTAACAAAATTTTTCTTCACAAATTTTGAACAATTCAGATTTGATTTAACAATATTTTCAAAAATTCTTGCATAAATACAGCCAATTAAACACAATTTCAGCAACAAAAGTTTTGTTCAAAATTCGCCAGAATCATTAACCACAAAACATCATCAATTCACAGCAAAAATTTACTACTCCAGCAACAACCAAACTGACATTGAAAACAGCATCAGCGCAGCACCACATCAACAATCATTAACACAAAATTCAAAATCAATATGAACATACAGCGACATAAAGAATTTAATATTAAAACAATCTAACCAAAGTACAATTCATTCAAATCAATTTTTTTTAATTAAAAACAAAATAAAATTAACACAAAATGCATCAAATCTTAGCATAACTCTAGCCAATTAATCTCAATGTCATCAATGAATACCCAAAATTAGCTCAATTTATTAATCATTCAAGCAGCATTTCACATCAAAAACCAATAAAAATTCTGCACTCACATAACACATAGCACACAGCACTTCTAATTTAACCCCTCCCCCACACTTTCTCCTCGCATTGTCCCCAATGCGGAATGACACAACAACGTGGGGCGAAGAGTAACACAACCAAATAAAATAAAAAATAAAATGTAAATGGAGAAAACTGCCCTGTTCTTAGCAGAGATGCTCTGTTTTGTTGGTTATTGCGATGGATCGGTGACTGGAGGTTGGCTTTGGGGCGGTGATCTTTGGTGGCTATAGGTGGGGTCGACGGAGGGTGGAGCTTTGGGAACCGCCGGTGAGGAGATCGGGCTTCTCGTTGGTGCGCGACGGTGAGGAGGAGAGAAGATCGGGGTGCTGGGCTCGTCGGAGCTACTGCAAGCGCGAGCTGGAGTGGAGTAGCGGGGCGGCAGCGACTCGCGACGGGATCGTCGGTTGGTCTTGGCGGAGCGTTGTGGTGGTCTGCATCGGAGATCGGCGCTTGGAGGAGTGCAGAGTCGGGTTGGTGAGTGTGCGACTGGCTGTTGGAGCAGCGGTGACTGGCGACGTAGGAGATCGGTGGCTGGTGGCTACTCGCGGTGGCCGCGCGGATCTGCAGGTGCGACGGCGATGGGCTGGTGGGCGTGCGCCGGCGACGGTCTGCTGTGTGGTGGTCGGCGTGGGTCGTTGCTGATCGGTGGTAAAGAATTGTAAATAGGTTAAAATTAATTCAATTGAAGTAAATTAACGCAACAATACGTAATTAAAACCCATTTACACATAAAAATAACACAGACCTCAAAGTAACAGCAAATGGGTGAGGAAAAAAATAATAAATTAACACAATTGAATTAAAATAATACAATTGAATTAAAAATTAAAATTAAAACCCATTGAAAGGTTAGAAGCCCATGAGTAAAAACTCAGCAACCCAACAATTATAATAAAACCCAGAACAAAGTAAAGATAGCCTTCAACTCAAAATATTAAATCAAGACCCATCAAAAACTTCATTAAAACCATCCTTTACTACTTATTCCTCAGGAGCATGGCAATTATTGTTTGAACTATTAAATCTTATGTGCCCAGAATAAATATTCAACGCTATCATTCTGAATTGCCCATTGGTTACCAACGTACCTGTGAAGAAAAATAACTGAAGTTAATCTTGAGAATGTAATCAAGGAGAAGAAGGCAGTAAACTAAAATAAAATGAAACAAATTGCAATTAAATGTAAATAGTATCTGTTTAGCCTTGTACAAGGCTAAGAAATGGGTTGCCTCCCATAAGCGCCTTTATTTAACGTCTTTGGCTAGACGTTCCCGTTTCAATTCTCTTTCACAGGCAAAGCTAGCTGTATCTCCTCATGTCCTTCTGCTATAAACCCTTCATAGAAAGGCTTGAGGTGATGACCATTAACTTTAAAAATCTTCCCATTCTCCATGCTTTGTATTTCAACTGCACCATGAGCAAAAACGTTAGTAACAACAAAAGGTCCTATCCATCTGGACCTTAATTTTCCTGGAAATAATTTCAAACGCGAATGAAATAATAAAACTTTCTGTCCTATTTGAAATTCTTTCCTAGAGATCATCTTGTCATGGAACCTTTTTGTTTTCTCTTTGTAAATTTTTGAACTTTCATAAGCTTCATTCCTTAATTCTTCAAGTTCCTGGAGCTCTAATTTACGGTTCTCTCCTGCTGCTTTTAGCTCCATTTTGCATCGCTTTATAACCCAATATGCTCTGTGTTCCAGCTCTACAGGTAAGTGACATGGTTTGCCATACACAAGTCGATATGGGGACATTCCTATTGGCGTCTTGTACGCAGTTCTATAAGCCCAAAGAGCATCTTCTAGCCTCAAACTCCAGTCCTTTCTATTTGGATTTACTGTTTTCTCCAGTATAGATTTGACTTCTCTGTTGGAAATTTCAGCTTGTCCACTGGTCTGGGGGTGGTAGGCAGTTAATAAGCGATGTGTAACTCCATACTTCTTCAACAATGCATCCATAATTTTATTACAAAAATGTGTCCCTCTGTCACTTATGAGCACTCTTGGGGTCCCAAACCTACAAAATACATGAGTTTTGACAAAATTTACCACAGTTTTGGCATCATCAGTTCTTGTGGCCTTAGCCTCAACCCATTTAGAAACATAATCTACTGCAAGTAAAATATAAGTATTTCCATAAGAAGATGGAAAAGGCCCCATGAAATCAATACCCCATACATCAAATATTTCACATACTAATATAGGTGTGAGTGGCATTTGATCTCGTTGGCCAAGATTACCTGTTCGCTGGCATTTGTCACAAGACTTACAGTATAAATATGCATCTTTAAATAATCGGGGCCAAAACAAACCACATTCTAACACCTTCCTGGCTGTCCTTTTGGGACCAAAATGTCCTCCACATGCCTCAGAGTGACAGAATTGCAAGATGGACTGCACTTCACTATCAGGGACACATCGTCGAATAATTTGATCGGAACAATATTTCCATAAGTAAGGTTCATCCCAAGCATAATATCTGGCATCTCTATTCAACTTGTCCTTCTCAAATCTGGAAAAGTTTTCAGGGACAGCACCTGTAACCAAGAAATTCACAATGTCAGCATACCAGGGGCTGTTAGTTATTATAGCAAATAAATGTTCATCTGGAAAATCATCATTTATAGGCAATGCATCCTCATTTAATAACAATATGCTGAGATGATCAGCCACCAAATTTTCAGACCCCTTTTTGTCTCTAATTTCAAGATTAAATTCCTGTAGTAAAAGAATCCACCGGATTAGACGGGGCTTAGCTTCCTTCTTCTTCAGCAAATATCTTAAAGCTGCATGATCAGAGAAAACAATTACTTTAGTACCCAACAAATATTGTCGAAATTTTTCTAAAGCAAAAACAATAGCTAAAAGTTCTTTCTCTGTTGTTGAGTAATTGCTTTGGGCACCATCCAATGTTCTTGATGCATAATAAATCACATGGGGATTTTTTTCAATTCTTTGGCCAAGAACAGCTCCTACTGCATGATTACTGGCATCGCACATTATTTCAAAGGGAAAATCCCAGTTGGGGGGCTGGATAATTGGCGCAGAGATCAGTCTCTCTTTGAGTACATCCAAGGCATCCTTGCAGGCTTGATCAAACTCAAAAGTCACATCTTTTTGCAACAATTTACACAGCGGTTGGGTGATTTTGGAGAAATCTTTGATGAAACATCTGTAAAAACCTGCATGTCCAAGAAAAGAACGAACCTCCCGCACACTTGCAGGGTAAGGAAGAGATTGTATAACATCTATTTTAGCCTTGTCTACCTCTATACCTTTTGAAGACACAATATGACCCAAAATCAACCCCTGATCTACCATAAAATGGCATTTCTCATAATTAAGGACCAAATTGGATTCTAAACATCTTTTCAAAATTTTGATTAAATTAGACAGACATTCATGAAATGAATTTCCATAAACCGTAAAATCATCCATAAATACTTCTATTATTTTCTCAACATAATCTGAAAAAATGCTTACCATACATCGCTGAAAAGTCGCTGGAGCATTGCAAAGTCCAAATGGCATCCTACGGTAGGCAAACGTGCCAAAGGGGCAGGTGAAGGTGGTTTTCTCCTGGTCTTCGGGTGCCACAGGTATTTGATAAAAACCTGTATAACCATCAAGACAACAGTAAAAAGATTTTCCAGTAAGCCTTTCTAGCATTTGATCAATAAAGGGAAGTGGAAAATGATCTTTTCTGGTAGAGGCATTTAATTTTCGGTAATCTATACAAACCCTCCACCCATTTTGGACACGGGTGGGCACCATCTCTCCATTTTCATTCTCCACAACCGTAATTCCTGTCTTTTTGGGCACAACTTGGATTGGACTCACCCAATTACTGTCTGAAATTGGGTAGATCACTCCTGCATCCAGCATTTTTTGTATTTCCTTTTTCACAACTTCCATCATTGGTGGGTTCAACCTTCTTTGTGCTTGCATGCTGGGCTTAATATCTTCTTCCAAATGGATTCTATGCATACAAGTAGAGGGACTTATGCCTTTGATATCGGCAATGGTCCATCCAATTGCCTCTTTATGCTCTCTTAAAGCTTTAATCAGTAACTCCTCTTCTCTAGGCTGCAACTTGTTGGAAATTGTCACTGGCAGTGTTTTCTCCTCACCCAAATAGACGTACTTCAAATGATCGGCCGGCAACACTTTAAGTTCCAATCCCGGTGTCTGCAACACAGAGGGTAAAAGCAGTTTATTAGTATTGATTAATTTCAAGGGATTAGATGCTCTTACCATCGGGTTCAAAGCTTTTAGCTCCATCACCACTTCCTGCAGTTCATCTTCAATACTCAATTCTTCTTCCCCTGCATCAAATCTGTCCCTATAAACATTTTCATTCAAAGCAACCTGTAACTTGTCAGTCCCACTCATTTCAAACACTTTTTGAGTCAATTGTTCAATAACATCAATTCCACATACAGAAGCTATTTCATTTGGATATTTCATAGCATCATACATGTTGAATTGCACTATTTCACCATCAAATTCCATTGTAAGAGTACCTTTGTATACATCAATTTTAGTTCTAGCTGTTTGAAGAAAAGGCCTACCTAACAAAATATCAGCTGAATCACCTGAATTTCCTTCTTCATCCATGTCAATCACATAAAAATCAGCAGGAAAAATCAAACCATTTACCTGAACTAACACATCCTCTAACAACCCCTCAGGATAAACTATGGATCTGTTGGCCAATTGAATAACTATTCCAGTTTCTTCTAAAGGTCCAGCATTCAAAGAGGCATAAATGGACTTAGGCATGACATTTATAGATGCACCTAAATCACACATAGCTCTTTTAACAATCAAATTACCAACTTTACAAGAAATAGAAAACATACCTTTATCCTTGCATTTTTGTGGCATTTTCCTTTGAATAACAGCTGAAACATTTTCATTTACAGTAATTTTCTCATAGCCAACCTGTTTTTTCTTGTTAGTACATAATTCTTTAAGAAATTTCGCATATTTCGGTATTTGTTTAATAGCATCTATCAAAGGAATATTTACCTCAACCTTACGAAATGTCTCAAAAATGCCTTTTTCCTCTTTTTCCTTTTTAGATTTAGCTAACCTTTCAGGAAATGGGGGCTGCACAACTAAAACAGGGGGCTGGTCTGAATTTTCACCTGTGGGCTGCACTTTTTGCTCAATTTCTGCTTCATTCTCTACTCCTTTTTGCTTTTTCTGACTTTCTCCTTTGGGTAGGGGCTGTTCCAGCTCTTTTCCACTCCTTAGAACAATAGCACTTGCATTTTGCCTTGGATTTTCTATGGTTTGTGAGGGCAAACGTCCTTGGGACTCAATTCTACTCAAGGATTGTGCCATTTGGCTCATTTGTGTCTCCAAATTCTGAAACCTTGAATCTGATTTCTTTGCATGCTGCTGGAGATCCTGCATATTATTAGCTAAAGAATGGACAATATGTTCAAGACTCATACCTTGTTTAGGAGCTGGTTGAGCAGGTTGTTGTGGTTGTCTAGGTGGAAATTGTTGCTGTGGATTTTGTTGCCTAGCTCCATAGCTGAAATTGGGATGATCCCGCCATCCTAGATTGTATGTGTTGGAATAAGGATCATATTTCCTGTAGGGCTGTCCAGAATATCCTCCCATTGCATTTACTTGCTCTTGTGAATCATCTTGAAGTGTTGGACACATGTCTGTGGGATGCCCAGCGTATGCACATATTCCACACACCCTTACTTGTGAGGATGTACCTGAAGCCATATTTTGTACAAGAACAGTTAGAGCATTCAGTTTATCTTCAATGGAAGAAGAGCTTACCTCATGTACTCTTCTTGGGGGGTCCTGATATCTTCCAAACTGTTGGGAAGTGGCTGCCATATTCTGTATCAACTCACGTGCTTGGGCAGGGGTTTTATTGTTGAGGCTTCCCCCACTTGCTGCATCTATCATCCTCCTTTCCATGCTCAACATACCCTCAAAAAAATACTGAATAAGGGACTGATCTGTAATTCCATGTTGGGGACAGCTTGCACATAATTTCTTGAATCTTTCCCAATAGTCATGAAGTGACTCCACATCCTTTTGCCTAATTCCACTAATTTCTCTCCGAATTACAGCAGCTCTAGAGGCTGGAAAAAATTTATCCAGGAACATTCTTAACATATCAGTCCATGTTGTGATCGTTCCTGATGGTAAATTCAATAACCACTCTTTTGCTGAATCAGCCAATGAGAATGAAAAGGCCCTTAATTTCACTTGCTCTTCAGTAACTCCTTGTGGCCTCATACCAGAACACACCACATGAAATTCTTTCAAATGCTTGTGAGGATCTTCATTCTCTAAGCCACGAAAAGTGGGTAATAAGTGAATCAGCCCCGATTTTAGTTCAAAAGCAGTGTCCAAGGCTGGATAAGTTATGCACAGGGGCTGTTGGTTCAAAGGGGGTGCATTTAATTCTCTCAAAGTCCGTTCTGCCATTTCTTCCTCTTCTGTTTCTGCTGAAAAGTCAGTAAGATCAGTTTCTTCCTCTTCTGTTTCTGCTGAAAAGTCAGTAAGATCAGTTTCTTCCTCTTCTGTTTCTGCTGAAAAGTCAGTAAGATCAGTTTCTTCCTCTTCTTGCTGTTGTCGAGAAGAATTTCCAGCAAGTTCCTTACGTATCCTTGTTTCTTTTTTTAATCTCTTGGCTGTTTTTTCAATCTCCGAATCGAATAAAATTTCTCCTGGAATTTCAGACCTGGTCATTAATAAATTAAATCAAATTAGACTAGTCCCTGGCAACGGCGCCAAAATTTGATGGGTGTTGAAGCCACCAAAAATAAATACCTCAATTATCCTACTAAATAAATTGCAAATAGGGTAAGAAAGGGTCGAATCCACAGAGACTAGCACTGAAATAATTCTAAATAACCAGATTTTTAACAATAAAAATATAAAAAGGGGGGATTTTCATAAATTAAAAGCTAACAATTGCTGAATTCAAATAAACAAACAAAATAAATAGTAAATTAATTAAAATAAATTCAATATGTGATAAATTCCAGTTAAAGATATTTGCAGCACAGGTTTAATTCAACTGATCATTGACGAAAGAATAACTCTAAAAATCATATAATGGGCCAGTTATAGCCGTCGGCTTCGCGCTCCCGACCTCATCTCTCCTTATTATTGAATTAATCAAGTAAAACTATAATTAATTCCTAATCAATAAATAACCCAAAACACGCGCAAGGATTTAATTTATTGACAGCATTAATGAAATAGAAAGACCTGACCTAAGCCAACCAACCTCACGCGAGATCAATTTAGACACAATCATGCATCTACTCAACATAACAGCCCTTGTGAGGAAGCTATGCTGATTGCCACTTGTTGTTAACTTCACCAAACAATTACGGATTCAGCAAAATTAATCTAGCAATATATTATCTATCGAGATGAACAACGGCGCCTCATTGAACATAAAATAAATAATAATTGAGATATATTTTCTCTAAATTTCAGTAAATAACATGAACATCATATGAAATTAAGAACAATAAATAAGAATAACAATCTCACAGAGAATCAAAACCTGGCCTTGAAGTGATCTTTAACTGAAATTGGAGTTTTAGTCACACATAATTGAAATAACAATCAAAATAAAATTAAAAACAGAAAATGAACTCCCTGTTACAGCCTTGAGAAAACCCAGATGAAGAAGAAGAAGAAGATCTGTCCTTCTTCACGTTTTTTCCTAGATATAGAGGAATTCAAACTTGGTGGGATAGAAAAGTCACCAAATTCCCACCAAACATTGAAAAATTACTCACCAAACTTTGAAAATAAATTAAATATAATATTATGGTCTTAAAATACTGCCCAACATCCTCCTAATTTCAGCTTAATCATCCCTAAAAATCTGGTGAAGAAAAGCTGGCGGCTAGGTCAACTTTCAGATTAAAATTCAAAATCCTGCATCTGCTGACGCGTTTTGGTTGTTAGCCTTGGGCAAGGCAACTCCTTACCCTTGCCCCTTAGCCTTGGGCAAGGTTAAACTCAAAATCAGCTTTCTGCTTCTAAATTCCTTGATTTTCCTTGGCTGTTCCATATTCACTCTATTTGGCTTCAATTGCTTCCTTTTCATCACTTTGATCCTACAATGACAAAAATCACAAAAACAAGTGAAAAGTACTAATTTAAGTCAAAATAAAGTGCAATAAAGTGATGAAAAATATTCTAAAGTATGTAACATTAGACACTTAACACTGGTCCACGTTTTTCCTTATGTACACATTCATTGACTTTAGCCAATTTATATCTAATTTTGTTTATTAGATTTGTCATCACTCTTATATTTCTTTTTACCAGTCCCATTGGTATTTAATAAGTAAAATACCATATCTGATTCTTCACTTTATATTGTTACCCTCTAATCCTTTATTATAATTTACTTCATTTACATTTTCATTATATTTATTATTCACTTACTCGTTTTATTTCTCTAGTTAAATTAATTACTAGATACATGGTCAAGATACCATTCTAATCCTTCATTTAACAGTAACATGATTTTTTTATAATTTAATTCCTATAATTTCACCAATCTATGATTTCACTCTTCTATGTCCAATTTATTCCTATATTAACTTACTAAATTTAATTATTCTTCTATATGAATCTATTACATACATTAATTATATATATATATATATATTTATTCCAGCAAAGTTAAACCACGCTAAATTATAAACATTTTCAATTAACTATTTAACCAATGTTATTATTATATTCCTACGTTCATTTATTCTATAAGTCTATATTTTTCCTTATGCCACATTTCTTAACTATATTTTAATCAATTTGCAGGTATATATATATCTACTATGTTGTCAGGTCCCACAAGTTAGACATGCACATCTATATTGATTCATAAATATATCTTATACTTTTTACAACTCCAATCACTATTTTACTTCATTGGCACCTTAACTTCCAATTTAGTTATTATTATTATTATTATTATTATTATTATTATTATTATTGTTGTTGTTATCAATCTTATTCCATTTTAATTAAACTTGCTATTTAATTAACTCATTAATGCTTCTAATTAATATATGTACTGTATTTTTCTCCAAATACCTTTACATCCTTCTTTTTACATTAAAATGACAAATTTACAAAATTAGTTCATATATTTCCACCAATTTAAGGCTTTAGCCTTTTGTTGTCAATTATTAATCATTTTACCACTACTTATTCATTTTTTTTTCTTCACACCTTAATCATGATTTAATCGGTAAAATTACTATTTAGTTCTTATATATATTTCGTCTTTATGTATAATTGTACTTTAGTCCTTAATTTTATCACTTTAACTTTACTAAGTTCCCCAATTACCAATTTACCCTCACTTTTTTTTTTTTTTTTTACAATTTAGTCCTCTATCAATCTGTTTCCTATCATTAACACTTATTTAATTTATTTTCTTGAGGTTTTTTTTTGTAATACTGTTAACACTAACACCATTTTTAACATAATTATTATTCTTAATTAATAACAACCTAACTCTTTGGAAGCTCTCCTCCGGCGAGTCACCTGAAAAGAGCTTATAAATACCGCCGGTTTCCGATAGTGGAAGCTCCGACGATCAAATCAATAATTTAGGGAAAGTCAGGTTTGTATCAATAAAGTCTAGAGAGAGTTCATGTACCTGTGATCTTCCTTTTATAGAGTCCTTCTTTGGCATCTGAATAAGAAGATAATTCCCAAATAAGAGAAAATCGTGATGACTTCTTGATTTGTACTTGCTTCCTTATCTGTAATCGGTCAATGCATGATTCCTGGCCCTTTCCATCTTTGATATCCCAAAATATGTGCACTATCTAGGAAATATCCGGAGTTAATGACTTCCATATACGATACCCGAACTGTATGGATATCCGAGCTTTAGGTGTGACCGATGTCATTGCGACCGATATCCTTGGGTGTCTAAACACTGAGCTCTTGAAATGCATGCTCGGTTTACAACACAAGCCCGGAGGGGAATATCGGTCTATAGCTCAAAGAGCCCGGTTATCATAAGTCCCCCCCTAAAAGAAAATAACATTCATGTCATTGTGAAGGGGTGCATGTGAGCTGCAACTGTCAGGTTTTCAAGGCCTGCTATGCGCGTGACTACTTAAAAAATGTGAACAGACGCTTCGTTCACCGTGATCCAGCTGTTGTGTCAGTTCCTACAATAATGGCGTCTCTTCGGTTACCGCGCAAGATGTAACCGTTGTCCTTGCCATCAATCAAAGCCTGCCACCTATCCTTACCTGAATGGCTTGGAACTCCTATAAATACCTGCTCCCTCCTCTCCTGTTCACTTTCATTTTCTCAGAGTATTTCAGCTGTTTTGCTTTTCTCTCTTTTCTTAAGATTTGTGCGATTTGCTCTTCATCAGTTCTTAAATCCGTTCTTCGAGTTTGATCCTTTAGCATACTTGACAAGATCTCGGGTTAGTGTTTAATTTTTCTTTTCACTATTTCCCACAATGAGTGCTTCAGAGAGTTCCACTGAAAGAGGGGTAGTGGAGAGAGGCCTTATTGCCGAGGACATCCTTGAGGGTCCCAGCTCTAGCCAGCCAAATCCAATTAGAAAGAAATCACCGAGAAGAAATCCTCGAGTGGGAAGTATCGGCTCGGCCATAAAATTGAACAAAATGTTGGAGTTGCGTGAAAAATTCGGGATTCCAGAGAGCTATAGTATCCGAGCACCTGGTGCCCATGTGCGAGCTCCTGCCCAATTTAATTGGAGAAAAACCATCGTTGTGTACGAGGCCGACTTCGAAGCTGGGATGAGCCTTCCCCCTACTGCTTTCGAAGTGGCGCTGATGAACCACTACGGCTTGACCATGGGACAAATTCATCCAAATGCCTGGCGAACAATATCTGCCTTATAGATGTGGTGTGCCGAGCATGATATCAACCTAACTCTTCGGCTTTTTCAAGCTACCCACGTGGTCGGCCTAAGAATCTCGACCGAGGACCACAACTACATCCAAGCCCGAGCTGGATATGGGGTGTTCTCAGGAAACCCTGAATCTCTTAAGAATTGGAAAAACCGATTCTTCATTGTCGAGAGTGATAAAAACTTCCCCTTCCTAACCACATGGGGCCGGTTTGAGGAGGAGCAAACATTAGTTCGATGGAGGGCGTTGACTGCCTAAAAAATAGACATAAAGGATCAATTAATGCTCGGTTTGGACCGATCCGAAAGACCTCGGTCACGAAGAAAAGGTATATTCTATTATCAGCACTTTTGTTCTAATATTTGCTCATTGTTTGCTTTTTTGCAGAGATGAAACGAACTGAGAAGCCGAGCATGGCCGAGATGATGAGGGCTAAAAGGCAGAAGAAACCATCGGGATCTGCTTCGGGCGAGGCGGCACAAGGAAGCCCGGCTGGAGCTTCGGAACAAAGGGATCCGGAGCAAGTGCTGGACAACAGCTCGGCCCAAACAGTGTTCAAAAATCAGCTAATTCTTGCTTTTTCAGCTGAGGTGCCTCCACCAACTATGCAGACCCCTCCTGGGCCTATATCTCCTGATGAAAGTGGTACAGGGTCCTCGGAACCAAACCCCCAGAAAAGGAGTATGAGGGTCCTTGCAGATGAAATGTGCGAGATGTGGCATCAAGAAGGGAAGGGCTATTCCGAGGACAACCCGGCCTTCTGTGACTTTGTTCATCGGCTGGCTTGTATCCCCGAGAAAGTTTCCCCTCTTGTTCTTCTGAAGGCGGAGGAGATCGGCGAAATCATGAAGAGGCACCAAATTCAGGTTTGTATTAATAATATAAGCTCGGTTTATGAGATATTCGGGGTCTCTCGCTTATTATGCCCCTCTTTTCGCAGAGTTCCATATTGACCGGGGCTGTCATGGTGAAAATGAACCGGTTGCTCATGGCCTATCATCGGGAGGCTGGGAACGTAGCTGGGCAGCGCCTCCGAGCAAGCGCCGCCGAAGGCAAACTTGAAGATGCCAAGAAGAGAGCTCTGGATGCCGAGGGCAAGGTAGCCGAAGCCAACTAGACGATCTCCGAGCTGAAGGAGACCCTGGCTGTTGTCGAGCAAAAGAGGGATGAGTTGGAGATCGAGCTTGCCGGGGTCCATTCAGAACTGGAAGCCACTAAGAAGGATAAGGCTATTGTGGAGGAAAAATTTGCCATCCTCGAATACAAGTCCTTAGACTTAGCAGTAGACAAATACCTTGCGTTCAGCCAAAAGCTTTCCGATGCTGTCAAAGGGCGTTACCCTGACATGGATTGGGTTTGGCTGGACGAGGTGTATCCCGATGAATGATCTGCCTTGTACTTATCATTGTTAATGAAAATGAAATTTTTGTTTTTGATTTCTCGTTTTCTTTCAACTCCTATTCGAGTATAATACGTTGTGCCCTCGAGCTATTTAATGTTGCTTTAGGTGTTCGTTTGACACAATTGGACTACTCGTACCATTGTTCGGTAAAAATAATATAGTGCGAGCCTTGCCGAAAATGAGATAAAATAAATGTTGTGAAATCAATAATTATGAGTATTGGTCAACAAGTTATATGTGTGACTTTAGTGTCGTCGGCGCCGAGCCAGGCCAGACTTAATCTTGAGCTGAATTGGTTCGGTTACGATACAACCGAGTAATGTTATTTTAATATATGCAAAGTCATATTTGAACTAATGTCATCGGAATAAGGCTAAGTTACTTAGCGGCTAGGTTGCTGAGTTAGAGCCGTACTTTCGGGCAGTGTTTTTATGAATATACCTCTTTCATTGATGTATTTGCTAGTACAATAGCTTTCATGGCGATGTAGCCGGACTAAATAAGATTTAATACATAGATGAAATAATGCTCGATGGCGTATTGGCCGAGTGAGCATATATAGCCGAACATATTACATGAAAAATAATGCCCTTTGGCACAGTGGCCGAGTGAGCGAGAAGAGATATAGCCGAACTTCAAGATTTCACTGATAATATGCCTTCAGATTTGAAATGTTCCATGAGTGAGGAAGAATCTTTCCAGCCGAGTCCTTCAATTTGTATCCCCCACCACGAATCTCGTGAATTATGTAAGGGCCTTCCTAGTTGGGATTTAGCTTTCCCACTCCTGCCGAAGTTTGTGCTGCAACTACTTTTCTTAGGACGAGCTGCCCAATCGGGAAAGTCCTGGGCTTGACGTTCTGATCATGATAAGATGCCATTCTCTGTTTGTAGACTGCTGATCTCATTTGGGCGAACTCTCTCCGCTCTTCCAATCTGTCGAGCTGATAGAGCAATTGATCATCATTTTGGTCCTGATCCAGGCTAGATGTTCTGAAGCTTGGCATGCCAATCTCACAGGGAATGACTGCCTCGGTCCCGTATGTGAGGGAGAACGGGGTCTCCCCTGTAGCCGATCTTGGAGATGTTCGGTAGGCCCATAGAACGTTGTAAATTTCTTTAGCCCAGAGACCTTTTGACTTATCCAACCTTTTCTTTATCCCTGCAACAATAGTTCGGTTAGTTACCTCTGTCATACCATTTAATTGCAGATGGTATATCGAAGTGAAACATAGCTGAATCTTCAACTCCGAACAGAAGTTTTTGAACGCTGCACAGTCAAATTGCTTGCCATTGTCTATTATGATGGAGTGCGGAATTCCGAACCTTGTAATGATAGCTTTCTGGACAAACTTAATTATGTTTGCTGGCGTGATTGTGGCCAAGGGTTCTGCTTCTACCCACTTCGTAAAATGATCAACGGCTACCACTAAAAACTTCCGCTGTCCGGTTGCTATAGGAAAAGGCCCCACTATATCCAAGCCCCACTGAGCAAATGGCCACGAGCTATAGATCGGCACCTGAGAGGAAGGCTTCTGATGGTTCAGATTACCAAATCTCTGACATTTGTCACATTTTTTGATGAGCTCCTTAGCATCTGTTTCCATAGTCGGCCAGTAATATCCTTGCAACATGGCTTTCCAAGCTACAGCCTGTGCTCCCTCATGGGCTCCACAAATTCCTTCGTGGATTTCCCTCAACACATAATCTCCTTCCTCCGTGCTCAAGCATTTGGTCCATGGGGCGAAAAAGGACCGTCTGTAAAGTTGGTCGTCTATGATGGCATATCGGCTGGCCCGCCTGACTATCTTCCGAGCTTGCATCGAATCCTCCGAAAGATCTCCATTATTTAGATACTAGTAAATTGGGAGTCGCTACCCATCCATCGGCTCCTGCATGTGAACCTTGTACGTTTTATGTGTCGGGACTGTTATGATAGACTAGATGATGTACGAGTCAAATGACTGGTTCCAGAGGCATGCCTGCTTGGCTAGAGCATCTGCTTCTTCATTTTCAACTCGAGGGACCTGCTCGATAGACCACGCACATCCTTTCTTTTCCAATTGGGAGAGGAGCGCAGCGATCCACTCCTTGTATCTGACCATCACGTGGTCCTTTCCTCCGAACTTTTCGAGTATCTGGTTGACAACAAGCTGTGAGTCAGAGTAAATAATCAGGGAGTCCGGTTTTACCTCTATGGCTAGCTGTAGCCCAAAACCAAAGGCTTTATATTCCGCCACATTATTGGTCGCCTGAAATGCTATGTGGGCCATTCCCCGAACTATTATTTTCCCTGGCCCAATTAATACGACCCCGGCTCCAGCCCCTATAGACGAAGATGCTCCGTCTACATACATCTTCCACGAACATGGACTTGGCTCTGGGACACTTGAATGTAGCTCGGCCACAAAATCAGCAAGGACTTGGCCTTTCATTGACGGACGGGCTTCATACCGGACATCAAATTCTCCCAATCGGGCCGCCCATTCGGTTATTCTTCCAGATGCCTCTGGTTTTTGTAGCACTTTTCTGAGGTTGGAATTAGTTCGGACAACAACAGTGTGCGCCTGGAAATAAGGTCGGAGTTTGATGACAGATGTTACCAAGGCGAAAGCAAGCTGTTCAAGTATGTGGTATCGCAGTTCGGCGCCTCTCAAGACCTTGCTGGTGTAATAGATGGGGAACTGCTGGCTGCCTTCTTCTCTTACCAAAACTGAACCCAAAGCCCCTGCTGAAACTGCGAGGTAAATGTATAGGGTTTCTCCTGGTTGTGGCCGACTCAATAAAGGTGGGGTAGTCAGAAAATGCTTCAGTTCATCAAACGCTTTCTGACAATCTGGGGTCCACTCGAAACTCTTCACTTTCTTAAGAGTGCTGTAAAAAGGTAAACATCTCTTTGCCGAACAAGAAATGAACCTGCCGAGTGCTGTTATCCTCCCATTGAGCTGTTGAACTTCCTTTATTGATTTTGGCGGCTTCATTTCCAGTATGGCTCGGATTTTCGTCGGGTTCGCCTCTATCCCCCTTCTTGAAATCATATACCCCAGGAACTTTCCAGACTGCACGCCGAAGGCGCATTTCTCCGGATTTAACTTCAAGCCGAATTTCCTTAAAACTTCGAAGGTCTCCGATAGCTCGGTCGGCAAGCTCGCTGCCATCTTACTCTTGACTATCATGTCATCTACATAGACTTCAATGTTCCTCCCAACTGATTAGCGAACATCTTGTTCATAAGTCTCTGGTATGTGGCTCCCGCGTTCTTTATCCCAAATGGCATGACCTGGTAACAGTAAGTAGCTCGGTGGGTCACAAATGCGATTTTTTCTTCATCGCTCTTGTCCATAGGTATTTGATGATACCCTGCAGAGGCATCCAGAAAAGCATACTCATCAAAACCCGAGGTGGAGTCAACCAGGAGATCGATATTAGGCAGTGGATAGCAATCCCTGGGGCATGCCTTGTTCAGGTCTGTAAAATCGACACACATCCTCCATTTCCCATTAGACTTTTTCACCAGCACCACATTTGATAACCAGTCCGGATATAGCACCTCCCTGATGAAGCCGTTTTTCATTAGGGTGTCAACTTCTTCAGACATTGCTAATTGCCGATCAGGGGCATGATTCCTTTTCCTTTGCTTAACTGGCTTACAATTGGGCTGCACATTAAGACTGTAACATATTATCTCGGAGGATACACCCTTGATGTCCGAGGGCTGCCAGGCGAACACATCTTCGTATTCCGACAGAACAGCTACTAAAGCCTCCCTTTCCTTGCCCGTTTTGCTAGCGGCGATCTTAACGACCCTTCCCGGCGATAGCTCCACTTCCTGCAATGAGTCTATGGGCTCGGCATTCCTGGTTGTTGGGATGTCTAGTGGGTCCAACGGTAGAGCTTGATCGGCCTCTTTCAACATAGTAACATAGGTTTCTCGGGCTGTCTTCTGATTTCTCCTTAACACGGCCACCCCTCCTTGCACTGGTATCTTCACGAGCAGCTTTCTCATAGAAATGTATGCATCCACCCCGATGAGAAGAGGTCGGCCGATAATCACATTGTATGCCATAGGTGTATCTACTACCATGAAACAGGCCCTGTAATTGCAAACACTATCTTCATCCCTGAGCTGCAAGTTCAACACAACGGACCCTTCTACTTTGATCGGACGTTCGGATATGCCAATGAGGGGAGCTGATACGGCTTCCAATTTGTTGGCGGACATGCCCAGCGCCTTATATGCTCGCGAAGTGATGAGGTTTACTGCACTGCCAGTGTCTACCAAAATCCTCTGGACCAGAAAATCTTGTATTAAAGCCTCAACAACCAACAAGTCAGTATGGGGGATCCGAATATGAGCTTCATCGTCTGCCGAAAATTTGACCTCATAACCTTTCTCAGCGTGTCCAACACCCATCGAAAACACCTCCTTGGCTTTCCGCTTCCTTGACTCTTCTTAAACATCGTAATGCTTTCCCCCTGCTATGACATGAATAACTCCAGCTGGGACTATTTTTCTCGAACCAGCCCCATTGCTCGCACCGCGCGGAGAGGGCGACTTGTTCCTTGTACTTGTCTCTTTACCTTTTACAAACTGACCGAGCTTACCCCTCTGGATAAGGTTATCAATCTCGCGTTTCAGCTGCCTGTAGTCGTTTGTTAGATGGCCCTTGTCCCTGAGAAAAGAATAGTAAAGGCTCTGGTCTCTGTTAGGGTCTTCGATCATTGGGCGTGGCTAATCAAACCTCTCGTTCTCCTTCATCCATGCTAGAATCTGAGACCTCGGCATGTTTAAGGGTGTAAAACTTTCGTCTTGTTTGCCCCTGGGAGTAGTCTTCGTAACGAGGAAAGCTCGGTTCGAACTACTGGAGCTTCAATTTCTTCCGTCGTCCCGGCTATGATTGCCTCTCTCCCGACCTGTACGTAAACCCCTATCCGATTCTCGGCCCTGTGAACTGTAACGGAGGCGACGAGCTTCATCCATCCGGATATACTTGTGAGCCCGGGAAATAAGCTCGGTGAAATCGCCAGGTGGCTTTTTGCTCAAGGAGTTGCTGAAATCCTGACACCTAGTATTCCTTATGAGTGCATTAATAGCTACCTCTAAGTTCAAATTTTGGATATCCATAGCCATCGCGTTGAATCTTTTGACATAAACCCGAAGTGCCTCCCCTTTCTCTTGATGAACCATGGTGAGGTCGGCTGAAACTTTGGCCGGTCTTATTGCAGCCACGAATTTAGCTATGAACATGTCGCTAAATTGTTCGAAACTATGGATGGAGTTCTCCGAGAGGTTTCGAAACCAGATCTGTGCAGAGTCGGTAAGAGTTTGGGGGAACACCTTACACAAGGCAGCATCCTTCGTTGTATGGACCAGCATGGTGTAATGAAACTCGTCTAGGTGAGCTCGGGGATCCGAACTTCCGCTATACTTCGGCAAATTTGGCAGTCTTATCTACGGGAATGGAGTTGTCAAGATATCCCGAGACAGAGGGGACCGGAAGCTACCCTGGTACTGCAAAGTGTTTCGATTTTGGAATTTTTGCATTCTTTCCTCAAACATCCTTTCAAACTGTTCGGTTGTCATTGTGATAGTTGCCCCTGGAGCTAATGTGCTCGGCAAAGGAGGCGAAAGTTGGGTAGTTTGGGCGGGGAGTTGTGTTAGGATTGGTGTTTGAGCAGGGAGTGTTGCCGCGGCGCTGTTTTGAGGTGCTGTTTAGGGAGACTGAGCCGCTATAGCGGATAGGGCAGTTAAGAGGGTTTGAGCGGCATGGGGGGTGATGTCCGGGATCACGGGGGCGGGCAAGGGTGCTGGCGGTGTTATCGGGGTTTGAGCCTATAACTGGGGAAAGAGTTGTCGTATCTGGAGTGGGGAAATTTGCTCTGCTGAGGCTGGTTGTGGATCATGGAAGAGCTGGCCAAGGTGGTTGGTTTGGGTAAGTGCAGTGTTTTGGGTGTTGGAGGGAGCACCGGTAGGGATAGATAAGTCGGGAAAAAGGTCCATTGTCCACTGAAATCGGAGGAGTGTTCCACGCTCACCGCACCAAATGATAACAACCTAACTCTTTGGAAGCTCTCCTCCGACGAGTCACCTGAAAAGAGCTTAGAAACACCGCCGGTTTCTGATAGTGGAAGCTCCGACGATCAAGTCAGTAATTTAGAGAAAGTCAGGTTTGTATCAATAAAGTCTAGAGAGAGTTCATGTACCTGTGATCTTCCTTTTATAGAGTCATTCTTTGGCATCTGAATAGGAAGATAATTCCCAAATAAGAGAAAATTGTGCTGACTTCTTGATTCGTACTTGCTTCCTTATCTGTAACCGGTCAATGCATGATTCCTGGCCCTTTCCATCTTTGATATCCCAGAATCTGTGCACTATCTAGGAAATATCCGGAGTTAATGACTTTCCGTATATGATACCCGAACTGTATGGATATCCGAGCTTTATGCGTGACCGATGTCATTGCGACCGATATCCTTGGGTGTCTAAACACTGAGCTCCTGAAATGCATGCTCGGTTTACAACACAAGCCCGGAGGGGAATACCGGTCTCTAGCTCAAAGAGCCCGGTTATCATTAATATCTTTAGTTACCAATTTGCTCATTTATCTCTTTTAATCCAATACACAATTTCGCACACTATTTCCCACGAATTCTACATCTGATTTCTTTATATATATATATATATATATATATATATATATATATATATATATATTATTGTTATTAGTATTTATTGTTATTATTAATACTATTATTAACAATTCTATTATCAATTTAAAACTTATTGTTAAAATCATTAATCTTACTACTTTCATTTTCCTTAGTGTTCTATTATTATTCTTAACTCCTATCATGGCCCATGCATGGCCACGTAATCATCCCACACCTGTGTCCATATTCATACTTTAGTTAATTCATTCCTTACATTTCCCATTTTAGTTATTATTAATATCAATATCAATTTTAACATTAGCCTTATAATTATTCTTAACATTACTATTTGTATTATCTTTAGTAATCATTAAACTCAATTCACATCTCTAATTCAGTTTTTCATCATATTATATTCAAATTATATATTAGTCCTTCTTGTAACACTAATAAGTTCAATTTACAATCTAGTCCTTATGTAAAAATTTAATTATGCATTTTAACAAGTTATTAGCTATTTCCTTTTTATTTATTATTTACTCATTAAATATCATTTTACCATTTTAATCCCCAAGTCTCTTATATTTTTACAATTAAGTCATTTTTCACTTTATTTCTTATATTAACTCCAACTTACTAAATTTTTAATCCACTTGTACCATTTTGCCCCTAGTATCAATCTGATAGAAATCTCCGAACCGGATACACAGGACATGGATTTCACAGATCCACTACATTTTAGAGTGACCCCGAAAAACCACTCAACATTTACATTTCATTTCATTGTACATTTCAACATTTTATCATTTTAGTAGACCGTCATTGGCCTACTTATGCAAGTCATCATGACTCGCTACCGCGGTATAGATGTTCCTATGGCTAGCCAATTATATCCTGAACTAGATTTGACTACCAGAATACTAAGGGCAATAATCATTATTCCATTATGTTCATAGTTTCCAAAACATAACTTATTACAATATTCTTCTTTATCTATATATCCCACATTTCGCACATTCATACTTCGCATTTTCTCTTATCGTCACGTTGAAATCACAATACACATTTTATTTTTATTTATTTATTTTCATTATTCTCACTTCATATACCTTTCGGCCCATACACTATGTCATCCTCCATCTATTTACTTTTTACTAATTATTACATTATACCATTAACTCTTTATTTCTAACCCAAATATATCATTATTCCACTATAATTAAATTCATTTCATGTTTTTCACTTTAGACATATTACATTATCAAGCCAAATTATATTCAAATAATTTCGAAAAATCTTCAATAGTTTATCATACACTCTATTATAATTCTATATTTATTCTAATATGTTATATTCATAAATTTATCAATTTATTCCATTAATTATCCAATCATTCCATTCGGCCACAATACACTTTGTCCTTATAATTTTTTTTTTTCAGTAATTTCATTTCCATGCTATTTATCCTTTATTTCTCTCTCTATATATACTATAAGTTCACTTAAATTAAATATATCTCATATTCTTCCCTTTAAACATAATACAATAACAATGCCAAACTATAACATATTCAAATAAGCTCTAAAAGTTCTCAATAAATTAATAAATACTCCACTTTAATTACCTCTACATTTATTTTATGACTTCATGTTCATTAAATTAGTAAAATAGACACTAATACACCTTATTAGTACATTCGGCCATAATAGCAATTTAGTCTCCAATTTTATTTTCTCCTTACTTATCAATGATTTGATTACTTCTCATACCATTTAACCCATATCTAACATTATATTTCATTAATTATTAAATTAGACCATGTTAGAACCTAAATGTTTTTCGGCCAAAGCTTCAAATCAGTCTTAAATTCTGTCTTTTTCCCATTTGCATTATATTTCATTAATTCACATGCTAGTTAGCATAGATACATACTTTAATATTATTAATCATTAAAATACCCCCCTAATGTCCTCTAATACCCTATTCAGCCATCATTAAGATTTCCATTTCCAAATTGATTGCTCCCATTTTTAATCACCTTATTCTTCCTTTCAATGTCCCATTAATAAGTTTATAACCATAAGTTCAATCATTCATGCATAATCCACACATTTATACAATGAACAAACACTAAATTAATGGAAAATAAGGGATATTGTATCCACTAACCTCTTAAACTTGATCTTCACTCTTAAAACCTCTTCTCCTTTGCTTTTAACCTTTGAAACATCTTTCCATCCTTTTAAACTTGAATTTTGGAGCAATACATCCTTTCCTTGTTTTCTTCCATTTCTTTCACCAAAATTGAATGTTGGAGGCTGTTAAAATATTGTAGAGGAGCTGAATATTATCTAGGAGGCTTGATTTTGGTGAGAATTTGAGAGAGAGATGAAGACAATGGAGGAGAGAGTGAAAAATGGGCTACAGTTTTGAAAGATAAGGGAGGAGAATGCAGAATTCTGGAGTTCTCTCCAGAAAAACCTGATATTTTTGCCTTTTAAACCCTGATTAATGCGCTGGGCTGGTTCAACCAAAGTGGTTGGACCCAAAATTAAGTCCATTTTCAATTTATAGCCCATTAACCAAACTAAAATTAATTCTCCCCCTTCCCAAACTCCAACTCATTCCAAATCAGTTCCAAAATTCTCCAAATAATTAATTAAGTTTCCACAAAAATTTTTAGTCCAATCGGAATCCGTTTACGGGACTGACTTACTCTAATCGGTCCGATTCGACAATTTTCAGTGTTACCATAACTTTAATTTTTCTTCACCAAAAATTTCTAAATATTATTCTAAACTTATCCATACTCTCAAAATAATTTTTGGAAATCATTTACTATCTTTTTTTGGAGGCTCAATCAAATTTTAGTTAAACCGGGGTCCATAAATACAGTCCAGGTCTTTTTTTTATTTTTGACTTTTGCGGACCTATTTAAACTCATTTTCACTCCAAATTTTACCACTGAATTCACCATAACTAGTATTTTTCAATGGTCAAATAAAATATTTTTCACCGTCGGATGGCACTATTCACTCCGGTGTCACTATTCACAAAAGTAACTATTTTGGGCCATTACAATTCTCCCTCACTTATAAAAATTTCGTTCTCAAAATTTTCTTATGTACCACAATTAAATTCATAATTTTTAAATTTACGGTCACTTTATAGAAATATTCATCTTAAGAATCCCACTTGTACCCCATTAGTTTTAACACTTGCATTCCTTGCAATTCAATGAGCAGACACTATCCTTATATCCCCACTTATAACTTTAATCACATTGTCAGTAATACCTATTCATGGCATGTATATGTATTATTTCATCCTTATCACACCATTTTCGATCTTAAAACCGTCTAAACCGCGCTCTGATATCAATAAAGTTGTAACTTCTTATATCACTATAATATACGTACGGTAATCGGTGTACCTATTATCCCGTTGAACTAAAGTCACCATGTTATGCTATAGTAAACAGTTCAATAAAAAATTTTCGCATTTAAACATCGATGATACGCTAAGATAATCAATAATAATATAACAGTTAATACATAGTTTAATTGAAAGCTTGTACCTATGCTACACAAACCTTAACCCATGTCATTCGTTATAACCATATACATGCCATGTCTATGCTATTGTCTTTGCTATCGGTCACTTTTTCCCAATCAATAGTCACACGTCAGCCATTTCAAGCTTCTTACTTCTCATAACCTGCACGCAATTACAGGATTACGTGCTGAACATTAAAAATGTCCAGTGGTGGATACAAATCCCAAACTTTCCACTAATAATATTCATACATGCATACACATACAAGCATACATGTTTCCTCCACTATGTAGTTATTAACAATTTCAGTACATTTACTTAAGTTATGTTTTATGTTAATGCCGTTACAATATTATTTCCTGGCTTTAAATCTATATATCGATAATTCTTACACCACCAATTCCCATTATGTCTAATTCTTTATTTTCTCATTTGTCTTCTTATACATATGCAGGTATACACTTACTTGCAAATCCTTTATTACTAAATTCACCATTGCTACTTATATCATTACTCATCTTTCTTTCTTTTTTTTAAACCCTATTATTTTTTTTAATTAGGGGTGTTCAAAAATGGGTTATATGGGTTAGATGAGTTACATTTAGATTTTGTTAGAAGAAAAATAGAGTTGAATTTTACATAATTTCACAAAATATATTATATAAATTTGATTCAAATTTTATCATAACCCACCCAACTCATTTTTGAACACCCCTACTTTTAACATCTACCGCTGGTCCACGTTTTTCCTTATGTACACATTCATTGACTTTAGCCAATTTATATCTTATTTTGTTTATTAGATTTGTCATCACTCTTATATTTCTTTTTACCAGTCCCATTGGTATTTAATACGTAAAATACCATATCTGATTCTTCACTTTATATTTTTACCCTCTAATCCTTTATTATAATTTACTTCATTTACATTTTCATTATATTTATTATTCACTTACTCATTTTATTTCTCTAGTTAAATTAATTACTAGATACATGGTCAAGATACCATTCTAATCCTTCATTTAACAGTAACATGATTTATTTATAATTTAATTCCTATAATTTCACCAATCTATGATTTCACTCTTCTATGTCCAATTTATTCCTATATTAACTTACTAAATTTAATTATTCTTCTATATGAATTTATTACATACATTAATTATATATATATATATTTATTCCTGCAAAGTTAAACCACGCTAAATTATAAACATTTTCAATTAACTATTTAACCAATGTTATTATTATATTCCTACGTTCATTTATTCTATAAGTCTATATTTTTCCTTATGCCACATTTCTTAACTATATTTAATCAATTTGCAGGTATATATATATTTACTATGTTGTCAGGTCCCACACGTTAGACATGCACATCTCTATTGATTCATAAATATATCTTACTTATACTTTTTACAACTTCAATCACTATTTTACTTCACTGTCACCTTAACTTCCAATTTAGTTATTATTATTATTGTTATCAATCTTATTCCATTTTAATTAAACTTGCTATTCAATTAACTCATTAATGCTTCTAATTAATATATGTACTGTATTTTTCTCCAAATACCTTTACATCCTTCTTTTTACATTAAGATGACAAATTTACAAAATTAGTTCATATATTTCCACCAATTTAAGGCTTTAGCCTTTTATTGTCAATTATTAATCATTTTACCACTACTTATTCATTTTTTTTTCTTCACACCATAATCATTATTTAATCGGTAAAATTACTATTTAGTTCTTATATATATTTCATCTTTATGTATAATTGTACTTTAGTCCTTAATTTTATCACTTTAACTTTACTAAGTTCCCCAATTACCAATTTACCCTCACTTTTTTAATTTTTTACAATTTGGACCTCTATCAATCTGTTTCCTGTCATTAACACTTATTTAATTTATTTTCTTGAGTTTTTTTTGTAATACTGTTAACACTAACACCATTTTTAACATAATTATTATTCTTACTATCTTTAGTTACCAATTTGCTCATTTATCTCTTTTAATCCAATACACAATTTCGCACACTATTTCCCACGAATTCTACATCTGATTTCTTATATATATATATATATATATATATATATATATATATATATATATATATATATATATTATTGTTATTATTAATACTAGTATTAACAATTCTATTATCAATTTAAAACTTATTGTTAAAATCATTAATCTTACTACTTTCATTTTCCTTAGTGTTCTATTATTATTCTTAACTGCTATTGTTCGAGTCGGGATGCGCCCATGACTTCTCGGGTGGACCCGAAAAATATATGTCAATCCGAAAATCCTACAAATATGAAAAAAATTCCATATTTGGTCTTGATTAAGGGATTATGTCCCTTAATATTCCATTAGTATTGTAACTTCCCTATTAATGTAAAAGGGAAGTTACATACTCCCTTTTTAATTGGGGGTAACTCCCCTAATGGGAGTTGATGCTCCTATTTATGGAGCATTCATCTCTTTTGGGAATGGTATGCCTATAAATAGGAGGCTCTTCCTTTGAGAAAAAAAGGGGAGAAAGAGTTCTTATACCGAAACTCTGTCGGTTTCGCCCCTCGCCAGTTTTCACTCCAAGTGGTTTTTAGACTGTGATCTAGTTGCCGTTATCCCGCTCGTGGATATCAGCCAGACCAGTGACGCCGGAAAAGATTCTTTTTAACGCTTCCACCAAAGTATCTGCGCTACAAGCTAGAGGTAGGTAGCATATATCCCGTTTATGTTACCTTCTTATATGCATGTGGCATGTTGGTTTATTATTCCTTCATTGGTATCGGAGCCAATATTTTTGGCGTCCTGGCGTGTGGCTAAAATTGGATCTAAAATTTTATATGTAAAATTGGTAGATCTAGGATGCATGAACCCGATCTATATTTATTTTGTGTTAAAATATATATTTGTATATATTTTTCGGGTCAAAAAATACGTGTATGTGTACCGTAAATTGAGGGGATGAATATGGGTATTCTAAACGCTAGACTTAAAATTGAGATTTGTAATTTTTGACCATACTATTGAAATCACAGACCCCAAAAATCTCCCATCGGAAAAAATTTGGAGACCAGAATCCGTCGGGAAGGCACGCGCCACTAGACGAATGGCGCATGCACGTGGGCGATGGCCCACACGCGCGCAAACGTGCGTCCACAGTGTTGCATCACTGTGGACATGTGGGCCAATCGTATTCGGCCATGTGGCAGATCTAGATCATGCCACGTGGCAGATGACGTGTCCAGAGGCGCCACGTGGCGCAATAAGGGAGCTACACGTGGACGAATGATATCGTACCATGTGTCAAGCCATGTCAGCACAGTGACCGGTCACTGTTGCCACGTGGCCCAATAGGGTGTTGCCACGTGGCAGACAGGTGTCGTGCCACGTGGCAACGACATGTCAACCTGCTGCCACGTGGCAAACAGGTGGACCAACCAAAGTCCAACACGTGGTACAATCAGGTTGCGACACGTGGCAGGACAATGGGAGGCACGCGTGGTGCGCGTGATGGCGCGTCACTCCTCCCTCAAGAGGCGCGTGTGGGCGCGTGCGGCCTGCTCCGACCACCAAATCAGCTCCGAGTTTTTGCAAAACCATTTTTCAAAATTTTTCTGATTTTTTGGTCATTTTTCCAGAATTTTTTTATGACCAGAAAATAAATTCTTATTTTTTAATTATTAAAAATTATTATAAAATTATGGAAAATTTGTTTTCTGCCTTTTAAATAATTTTGAAAAATATTTTTTTTTAAAAAATTTGGAAATTTTGTGGATCGGTCCTTATTGTTGGTTGAAATGAGTTTCAATCATATATATTTATACATGAGTGTATTAACTACATTTTGTTTCTGTGATGTGTTACAGAAATGGTGATGATAAGGACTCCTGTGGTTCCTCGCACTCCGAATGAGATTGCTTTAAGAAATGCAAAAGTGCATTTTGTAAGCAATATAAGAATGCGAAGGAAGATCCGAGCTGATGTCATTGATGCAATAGTGCATCACATAATGTTTATGCATGAAGAAATACAGGAGTGCATTTGGTTAGGTGGTTTATGTATAGGAAAGGATGATAGAGTCCTGATCAAAGTATTGGCTGACTCATTTGAATATCATCCAGAACTCAGGGAGTTATTGGAAACTACCTGGTATATTGGAGATAGAATTTATAGAAAATATATCATCCATTTTTTGGTTAGAGTTGCCAAAAGAGGATTGTTGAGGAGCAACACCACATCTGTGATGAAATTAAGAAGTGGACGTAATGTGCATCGTCTATGGCTTCATCAACGAACTTATGAGTTACCTGATGAATTAATGAAGGTGGTCAAAGAATCAGCCCCTGTTTCAAGAAAGATTTTGCAAAAATCTTGACTTCTAGATTGGTTGACATGAGTGTCAAGTTTAGTTAGCGTTTAATTTTATTAAATGGGATTTATATTTCCTATTATTATTTGACATCTGTGTCTTATTTTGGATTATTGGATTTTATCTATTGGTTGAATGAATATGTTTATTTATTATGATGGCATTTAACTTTATAATAAATGTGTTTATTTTATTGTTAATTGACTTGCAATATTTTATGAGTACAATAATTGCATATTTATTAAGTAGAGGCTTAATAAATTTAAACCAATAATATTCCCCTCTTAAGTTTGAGAACTTAATAATTAAATAATTCAGATTTACTATGCATAAAATTTTAACTTGTAAGGATGGACATTAGGACTTAAAGGGTAATTGGATACTATTAGTAGTCTTTTTGAATTGAAGCCTGATAGAAAACTTTACTGGGTTATTATTTCATATGCATAGTAAATAGCATGTATTGCCTTATCTCCTTTAAAATTGTGCATTTTTGTTCCATTTGAGATTAGAAGATCTTAATGAATACTGCTTCCAATTCAATTATTGCAAGAACTTAATACAAGTATTAAGATGAATGGTGATAATTGTGAATTCTGGAGTATGAGAGTCCAGTGTGTGCTTGAAGAGCAAGAGGCTCTTGAACCTTTTAGTTCGGTTATGGCTGAACCTAAGAATGGAACTACATCACAGTATAGGCGAGACTGTAATGCCTATGTGGCATAGAAAAAGAAGAATTTCACTGCTCGTGTCATCTTGCTAAGTGCAATAGATGATATCACTAAGTAGTTCAACAAGTATCAAAATGCAATGGATACGTGAATCGCTTTGCGAGAAAAGTTTAGAGGTGTGTCTCTAACTAAGTTTTTTGATCATTAGTGATCAAATTTGATACTTATCAGAATAAGTCTGATTATTCGATGTGAAAACATCTATGAGAGATGAAAATGATTAGTAAGCTTAGTGAGGTTGGTCATAAGTTGACTGATGAGCAACAGGTCCTAGCTGTTATCCGTTCCTTACCCAAAAGTTAGGAGCATATAAAGATGCAACTAACTCAAACGGACAAGCATTGAGACATTTGAGGATGTCGCTTATCATTTGAAGCTTGAATAGGACTATTTGGCATCAATTAAGGTCAATGTCATTGTACATATGGCACAGTATTATTCTGGTGAAATGAGTTCTAACTAGAACAAGATAAGAAGCTTCAAAAGTAGGATAAGGAAAAAGGCTCAATAGCCCTAAAAAGCAAAGAAAGAACAGAATTTTAAGAGGTCCAAAGGCAAAAAGACGGTAAATGTTTCAAAAGCAAAATGTTTTAATTGGCAACGGCAAGGTCACTATGCAAGAGGTTGCACTGTGCTCAAACAGATACAATATTTTGACTCAAGAGTGAGTGAAATTTGTGTATCTAGCTTAGAATTTCATTCTTTGTGAGTGATAGATTCAAGAGCAAAGGATCATGTAATAAGGGATCAAGATACCTTTGTTAAGGGTTATGTTTCTGTTCTTACTTTATTGAAATTTGTTTTCAATTTATGTTTTGAGGAAACAGTATATGCTTATACTTAAATGATGATTATGATGGTTAAATGATGATTATGATTGTTCTGGTTAAATGCTGAATGATTTCATTGCTATGGATGTATACCATGAATATTTTGAAGAAAATAAGTCTTTTTCTTTAATTATTTTCTCTTTACATAGTTATGAGAACAATATGAAAATATGGCATTCTAGAATTAAACCAAATCGGGTAAGACCGAAGGAGTCGGTTAGCCATGTAGGTTTAACAGACAATTCAAATGAGGTTGAATTGCTTATATGCAATACTTGCCTAAAAAGGAAAATAATTAGAAAATCATTCGATAAAGGAACTAGAGCAAAATTTCTATTGCAGTTAGTTCATTTTGATGAATGTGGTCAAATGAATGTGAGGGCAAGGCATGGGGCCTACTATTTCATCACTTTTTATAGATGGCTATACTAGGTATGGTCATTACAATTTGATTGGTCACTAGCCAGAAGTATTGTGTTGCTTCAAGACTTTTATGAACTTAGTTGAGAATCAATTAGACATTAGAATTAAAGTTTTGAGAACTGACCGAGGTCAGGAAAATCTTTCATATGAATCTAAAGTTTTATGTGATGAAAAAAGGATTGAACATCAGTTGTTCAATCTAGAAATTCACAACAAAACGATGTTCTAAAAAGGAGAAATAAGACTATCCTAGATATGGTTAGATCTATGATGGCACGGGCAGATTTGCCAATCTCCTATCAGGGAGATAATTTATTGATTGCCACATATATTTTTAAACCAAGTGCCTTCTATCTCTGTCACATCTATAACTTATGAGTTGTGAACTGGTCGACAAGCTGACCTAAGCTATTCACGACCTTAGGGTTGTGTTGCTTACGTCCATGATACCTCATGTAAAATTGGTTAATTGGGACCAAGAGACATTATAAGAAATTGAAGATTTTCCGACGGAAAACAAGGATTTTCTGTCCGAAAATTAAATTGCCGATGGAATGGCATTCCGTCGGCATTGAGAATGTAGGCAATTTTTCCGACGGAATTTAAATTTCTTTGGGAATTTTCCCGATGGAATTTTAAATTTCGTCGAGAAATTCCCGATGAAATTTTAATTCCGTCGGCAATTTTCCCGATGGAAGTTAAATTCTGTCGGGAATTATCGACGAAATTTAAAATTTCGTCGGGAATTTCTGAAATTTTTTATCTTTTTAAATTACCGACGGAATTTTTCGTCGGTAATTTAAAAACCAAATAAAAAAATTAAATAAAACAATTCCAGTGCAGCTAAAAATAAAAATTTAAACTAAAATACATGCTCAATTCTAATTAATTCCAGTACATGCTCAATTACAGCGCAATTAATTATTGTTTAGTATAAATTTAACTAAAAGATACTAGTCAAAATTAAATACTACATATGCTAATAAACCCAATCTAAAATCATGTAGCATTACAAACTAAAATCATGTAGAATGAAAGTTGTTTAGATGAAAAATAAACCCAATCTATCTATTCTGTACAATCACAAAATTAAATTCTCAAAAATCTTAACAATCTCAAAATGAATCATACTAGTAATAGAAATAATAATAATAATTAAGGTACAAATTTTACTGATTTTATTTTAATAATAATAACATGTTGATTACGATTAATATGAAGAATACTAATAATAAAATTAATAATAACATTTAAATTAATAAACTCATAAATAAAGAAATAAATATATAAAATAAAATAATAAAACAAAATCCTCAAATAAAGTGTTCATATTTTATTAAGCATCAACACTATTAATACTACTAATATCCTCAAATAAATTATTAAGTTTATTATTTTTTAATAATACTAACAATAATTAATTTTTCATTTCATTATTTAACAATAATCTAACTAATACTAATAACACTAATAACTAATTCTAATAACAATAACACTAATAACTAATTCAGATTTTTATTTAACAATATTAAGCTTTTAAATAATAATAATAGTAATAATAATAATAATATTTATTATTTAATTAATTAGATAAATAAAAAAAACAAAACAAAAATAGCAGCTAGCTTACCTCATCACGCCGCCCGAGGAGAAGGGAAGGCAAGGGAAGGTGCCGGAGCTGGATGGCCGTCCACCACGCCGGAGCAGCAATCGCCGATGCCGGAAGAAATGCCACCACGCGCGGAGGAGGAGAGGTGGAGGGGGAAAGGAAGGGGAGAGGGATCGAGGAGAGAGAGGAGAGGAAGGGGAGGAGGCCGACCATGGGTGCTTCTGGTCGGATCGGCGCCGGAAGTCAGTGGGTCGGCCGGATCTAGCCGGTGGAGGCACGCCGGAGGTGGACAGCGGTGGGCAGAGATGCAGAGGAGGAGGGATCGGGAGGGAAGGAGAGGGAGGAGAGAGGGGCAGGTGAGAGAATTAGATTTAATAGGAAAATTTTAGCGACGAAAATTGAATTTCAGTCGCTAAAAGTAGCGACATAAATTGAATATCCGTCGCTACTTTTAGCGACGAAAATAATTTAGCGACGGTTTTTAATTTCCATTGCTAAAATTATAAATTATTATTTTTAAATAAATTTAGCGACGAAAAATAAATTTCCGTCTCTAAATTTTTTAATTTTCGTCGCTAAATGATAAACTATTATTTTTAATTAAATCTTAGCGACGGAAATTCAATTTTCATCACTAAAATTATAAATTATTATTTTTAAATAAATTTAGCGAAGAAAATTGAGCGACGGAATTTAATTTCGTCGCTAATAATATAAATTATAATTTTTAGATAATCTTAGCAACGAAAATTAAATTTCATTATAATTTTTAGATAATCTTAGTGATGGAAATTAAATTTTCGTCTCTACTTTTAGCGACGGAAATTAAAATTCGTCGCTATTTCGGTCGTTAAAACTAAAGGGAAGTTGCTCCCGCCATTTTTAGCGACAAAATTGTTTATCCATCGCAAATTAGCGACGAAATTGTTTTTCCGTCGCTAATTAGCGACGGAATTGTTGTTCCGTCGCAAATTAGCGATGGAATTTGTTCCGTTGCTAAATTCCCATCGCTAAAATCTCATTTTCTTGTAGTGAGATAAAAAGAGTATCTATGTGAGATATTTTGAAGTATTAAAAGGATATATTTTCATGGGTGAGCAAGAAAATGGCACTGTGATAGAATTCAGATCACGAGTTATCATATTCTTAGAGAATAAATTTTCAAAGTTGGGCAGGGTGAATTAAGATTTCATTTTCTATTAATCTCAAGAAAAGGAACTATCAGGATCGCTCCATCTGAGTGGGAGGAAATTAGAGGAAAAAGGCCAAGGCTTTCGTCCTCCAAATAATCCGGATGTTCGAGATCCTGATTTAAATGGGAGTATTCTTGACTCCAGTGGGAGTAAAGAATATGGTATTCCTAACTCCAGTGGGAGTAAGGGAACATGGTTCCAGTGGGAGCATTTTGAATTACGATAAATATATGAGACATGTTTATTAAGATTCAGAATTGCGAAAATCTAAAAGGAAAAGAGTTCTGTGCCGACGATTTGAGATCTAGGGCTTGAACAAAGTCCTTTTAGTTGCCCCACAAGATGAGGAAAAGCCTAAAAAATATTCGAGAGGCTCTTCCATGCCCATCTAAGGAAAGTGGATTAAAGCAATGGAAGAATAAATGGCATCCATGAAATTAAATCATGTTTGAGAACTGGTTGATTTACTAAAAGGAAACCAATTGGGAATAAATGAATTCTCAAAGTAAAGCGATAGGCTGGAAAAAGTATCGAAAGATACAAGACTCAACTAGTTACCAAGGGGTTCACACAATAGAAAGAGATTGACTATGAGGAGTCTTTCTCCCCTATTATAAGATTTATGTCCATAAGGTTAATTCTGGCCATAGTGGCAAGTTCAGACCTAGGGCTATATCAAATAGATGTGAAGATTGCTTTTCTCAATGGAGAATTGGATGGAACAACCTATAGATTTCATTGAAATAGTCAGTGAACATATGGTTTGCAGATTGAAGAGATCAATCTATGGTCACAAGCAGTCTTCAAGACAATGGTATTTAAAATTTCATGAAACAATCATGTCGAATGGGTTCAACATGATTGGTCAAGACCATTGTGTCTATAACAAAAGCTCTAAAAGTAATTTTGTCATTTTAACTTTGTATGTAGATGACATACTAATAGCTAGAAATGACAAATGGTACGTAAATATAATCAAAGATTGGTTACGTCCAATTTTGAGAAAAATGATATGGGTCAAGCATATTACATTCTTGAAGTTAAGATTTCAAGAGATTATTCAAGAAGATTGTTGTCTGTTTCTTGAGAGAAATATATCAACAAAGATCTTGAGCGATTTAATATGTAAAACTCCAAACTCATACATTACCCCATTACCAAGAATCAGTTTCTTAGCAAAGATCTGTGTCCTATGATGCCAGAATAAATGAATGTATGAGGAACGTTCGATATGCCAGTGTCATGGGTAGTCTTATGTATGCATTATTGTATACAAGACATGATATATGCTATACAGTGGGCATGGCACATAGATATCAATATAACCCAAGCAAAGCACATTGAAAGCAGTTACGAGGATACTTAGATACCTTAAAGGTACTGCGGAATATTCTCTTTATTTTCAAGAAAATGATCTGCATTGAGAGAATACAGAAACGTTGATTGGGCAGGAGATGTGGATGAGAGAAAATCCACTTCAGGTTTCATATTTTTGCTTGGCAAGGGTGCCATCTCGTGGAGTAGCAAGAAACAAACCTGTGTGGCCCTATTAATGATAAAAGCTGAATTTATCGCTTCTTCAGCTGCAATACAAGAGGCAGTTTGGTTAAAACAGTTTATGGACCAACTGAGAGTGACCGCCTCAGAGGTATCACTGACGGTCAGTCGTCGATAGCTTATAGTAGAGCTAAGCATATTGACATTAAGTATCAATATACGAGAAATATTGTTGCACAAGGAGAAGTGAACTTACAGTACGTTTCTACGCATGCAGATCCATTGAGTAAACCTATAACGAGAGTTGTGTTTTGAGAAACACATTAGATCTCGAGGTTTGCGTAGAATTTAATTGGTACTGTTATACTATTATATAATCCCTTAACATTATTATTTGCGAATAATAACCAATGTTCATTGTTGGCAATACATGAGTGTGAATGTTTGTGTAAACATTTACTGTTATTGATATGAGATCAAGTATGTCGGACAAAAAAGTAGCCCACTCGCAAGGGTGTTTACCTTAGTTTTGTCAATGAGTTGGCAAAGACTAAGATGAGGCGATTTTTAAACATATGAAATTGCTCGAGAGCCTATTCAAAATAAAAGTGCCGTCTTGCAGAAATTATAAGATAAGTCTTGTTAAGGTGCGAGATAAAGACATATTATAAAGTTGTATGCTTTGGATTGAGATCCAAATAAGGATTATAAGAAATCTGATGGTAAGTTATATGTAACTACCATGTTCTGTCTAAAAAGTCAGAAGTAGTCCTTAAGTAAGCGGACTAAAGTTGGATGCTTCGGTGCATCGCAACCTTACGCTTCTGTATAGTGTTATATATACATTTTAAATGTAAGACATGCGCTCCTTTAAGGGAAGGAATGAACACCATAACACATGTTTTATACCATGTGTGCTTATATGACCAAGGGATGGGAAGTCAATATTATTGATCTCAACTTTTCCTATTGTGAGACCCCACTATTTTTTAACCCTTAGAACCCTTAACTTATTCCTGAAGTATTGTTCAGCGTGGCTAGCTTAGTTAGTCTCCAAGAGGCTATGGGATAATTTGGGCCTGGCGGATAGTAAGAGGAGAAGATAGCCTTTTGATCACATTCAATTGTTTCGTAGTTCACCGGCATGCCTATTGTAGTTTCTATGAGTAGAGACATAATAGTGAACACGAAAATTGTTTTATGAGATCATGAGTTAAAACAATGAATGTGAGAAGGCAATCTAGGGTTTTAGCCATACGTGTTGTGACGTGCGCCGAATCTCGGGTCGCCCCGAATGCCCGCCTTTAAGGCGATCGGGATGAGGTTCATAAAACTTGTAATAAATTACAAGTGTGTCCATTTTGGGCAACAAGGAGGATTCTTGGAGTCGCCACCCAATAGAACATTGGGAAAGGTCGTCTAGCCTCAGTGAGCCTAAGATGGCGCTGCTATGTCCATTTTGGGCAAGTCAGAGGTGTCTTGGAGACCCCACCCTAATAGAACATTAGGATGGTCCTCTCGGCTCGTGGAGCCTAGGACTATGCAAATTAAAGCCTTTTATGGGACACAAGAGGTGTCTTGGAGGTTCTATTCCAATGGAATATTGAAATGGTCCTCTCGCCTCGTTGAACCCAAAGACCAGAGATGGTTCGGGATTTTCCATTTATTCATACCTTGATTAAGTTTATAATTGAGTTTTGAATTTAGCGTTTCATCCCATTTCTCATTCAATTTTAATGCAATTTAATTAAAACGCACATCAATCACATAATGAAAGCGGTAAATGAAAGCGAAATAAATTACAACAAAACTAGGGGCGGAATACAACCCCCATTTGTAAATAAAATACAAATCATACATAAATCGTGCTATTTATTAAAGATGAGGACATTGGTCCTCTCATACATAATTAAAAAAAATAATTTTAAAGTGATAATTTATTTTGGATGAAAAATCTAGGACATTGGTCACATTTTTATTAAATAAAACCCAATTTAGTTTAATAGAAATAATTTTGTGATTTTTTAATTAACGTGCATAAAAAATAATTTATTACAAATTACATATTACATAAAAAAATAATGAAAGCAAAGTAATGAAAAAAATAAAAAATTAACAACATCCAAATGGATCTTCAAATCTTCATGGGCTCCCACTTGGCAAAAACTCACACATAAAAATGAGTATTGAAAATAAAAACAAATGAAAATGAAGTTAGTAATAAAAAATGAATTAAACATATAACATGAAAACAATTAAGTTAAGGCAAACAAAATTGTATCATGCATGACAAGCCAATTAAAATGACATAATAAAAATATGCAATTTAATTAATTAACAATTTAGCATGTATAAAAGATAACATAATAATAATAAAATTCAACATGCATAAAATAATAATAATAACATCCAATCATGCATGAAAATATGAATAATAATAGTAATAATAAAATTGAACAAGAATAAGGATAATAATAATACTAATGATGGTAGTAACTACAATAATAATAATAATAACACAATAATAACAAAGAATATGAACAATCAAATAAAATAATAATAATAATAATAATAATAATAATAATAATAATAATAATAATAATAATAATAATAATAAGACACAATAACATCAAGAAATATGAACAATCATATAAACATGCAAAAACAATAGGAAATAAAATTAACATGGCATGTTTAAGGCATGATAATAATAATACCAATGATAATATGGACAATCACATAAGCACATGGTAATAATAATAATAACAACAACAACAACAATAATAATAATAATAATAATAATAATAATAATAATAATAATAATAATAATAATAATAATAATTATTATTATTATTATTATTATTATTATTATTATTATTATTATTATTATTATTATAATAATAATATATGAACAATATGAACAATTAAATAAGAAATAAGAAGTAAAAAATAGATTTAAGAGAATTCACATGTTAACTAATTAAATAAAAACAAAAGAATAAGAAAATAAGAAGAAAATGATAGAACTAAAAGAATTTATATGTTAACTAATTAATTGGAAACAAAAAAATGAAATTAAAAAATTAAATTAAGAAATTGAGCCAAAAATGTTTACCCTCAAAATTTATCTTGAAGAAATGAAGGTAGATGATCCAATTTCTTGTCTTAATTTGTAAGAATAAAATTAAAAAATAAAGTATTGAAAATGAATTTTTACTCAAAAATAAATAATTGATTTATTTGTCTCAAGGTAAAAATTGTTAATTGAAAAGAAGAAAGTCACCAAGAACAAAAGTTATTATTTTTTGCCTTGATAATTTTCTTGGAAAAATTCTTTAGAAAATTTGAGAGAATTTGCTTTTTAGAGAAGAAAGAAGAAGATAATTTTTCTAAAGAAAATCCCCCTTAATTTTCCTTCCAAAATTCCCTTTTATTTTTCCCAAAAAAATTTAGATTTTTAATTGAAGAATTAAATTAAATTAATTCCCAAAACAACAAAAAACTGCAGAATTTAAAGGGTTAGGGATATAAAAAGTTTTAGCATTGAATTTAAATTAAATTATGCAAAAAAAATCAATTAAAAACACCCAAAAAAGAGTAAAAACAAAAATCGACAGCCAAAGGGCCATCCGCGCGCGTCAGGGGGCGAGAGATTTTCAGCGCGTCGCTCGCGCACAGCGCTGTCGCGGCCCGACATTTTTGCCGATATCTTTTTTTTTCAAATTTTCTATAAAACACACAAATTTAAAAATTCACTTTTTTTATCCCAAAATAATTTTTAAAACATTTTTGAAATATTTTTAAAATACATTTTTATTCATTCCTAACAAAGCAAAACGACAAAGAAATCATCACTTCCAACTTTCATTTTTTTGTCTATAAATCGGCACACTTAATTTCATAATTGGGTAATCTTGATCAAGGCTATTCGGGACCCGGTGTCTACAGTTGCCCCCAATTTTGGGGAGGCTAGTGCGTGGATGCCTAGGTGAGCCAAAATTTTGGAAAGGGAAAGAAGCGCATACCTGAGGCTGCCTCCTTCCAGCTGCTCCCTCGGGAACAGTGTTGTGATTCATCCTCTTGAGTTGCACTGAGTCGCTGACAAGACTACAAAGTGCCAGGGAACCATGATAAGACGGTGATGCGCCGGGTCTGCTATAGACTTACAAAACACGAGAAATGTCCTCCTCAGAGGATTGCACAAAGTCTGCTACAAACTACCAAAAGTGCAGGAGCCATCTGCAAATGGCGAGGCGTTGAGTCGCCGACAAGACTACAAAACGCAGGAGATATCCTCCTCAGAGGAATGCACCAAGTCTGCTCTAGACTACTAAAAGTGCAGGTGCTATCCGCAGATAGCGATGCGCCGAGCCTGCTACAGGCTACAAAAAATGCAAAAGGAGGATTGCACCGAGTCTGCTACAGAATATAAAAAGTGCAAAGGAGGACTGCACCGAGTCTGCTACAGACTACAAAAAGTGCAGCTGCCATCCGCAAATGGCGATGCGCCGAGCCTGCTATAGGCTACAAAAAGCGCAAGAAGAGAACTGCACCGAGTCTACTACAGACTACTAAAAGTGCAAACGATATCCTCCTCAGAGGACCGCACCGAGTCTGCTACAGACTACTAAAAGTGCAGGAAAAAGAAATTTATCCCTTAAGAGACCCTGGAGAATTGCCTCCTAAGAGGTCTTGGAGATTTGCTGGCGTAGCCATTATCTTGACTTGATCGTCTTGCTCGAATGAATGTTAATGTTGAACTGAAGCTATCCTTGACTAGCTTTATGTGTGTGGCCTTCATTTGGACTTTTCCTGCAAAACTGTGTGCACAGGAATATACATAATAGATTATGCATGCAAGTGTAAATGGCCATATGCAGATATTTGCTAAAGAATGGTATGAAATGCATGCAAAAATGGATAGACCCTGTCCCAGGTGGTTAAGGGGTTCGTTGAGGGTGCTTTTCATCCGCTCCCATTGTCTGATGCCCCTAAGGATCTAGAAAAGTATTGTCTAGGATTTAGGTATTCTGACCCATAATCTCTTCAAAGAGAACTGACCCGTGTGCATTTTTTTACCCCCAGACTTGCGTTGACTTGAGAATTGCCTCTTCAGAGGACTTTGGGAAAAGTCAGCTTGTCTACGTGGGACTGATGTATACTATCTAGTGTGCGTTGGACACCATGTGTGCGTTGGACACCATGTGAAAGGCTATGCTTTTATGAAATGACATGCAAAAGACTATGATCCCGAAATGCTTATGCATACGACATATATGCCAATGGCTTGTATCCATGAGGAGGATCATGGACCATGTGCTAAGAATCGTTATTCTAACATGTTTGCAAATGATCATGAACAATAAAAACATGTAAAGGTTTAAGCATGATAAATATATACAAGGGGATTATGTATGCAGAGTATGTGCAAATGATCATACATGTGACAAGGATAAAGAGTCGTTTATCAGCATAGATGTAAAAAATCGTATGCAAAGATAGGCAGAAGTCATTATATACACGAAAGCTGTGTAAAGTAATGGGTGTGTGCGATGTGTGCACCTACAACTATGTATAGGGAACACGTGTAGGAAAAATTATATACATGTATATACTGAATGCATGCGAAAATTGTGGATGTGAGATGCAGGCAAAGGATATGCCCATAAAGAGCCATGTGTGTCAAAAGCACTTATGAAATATATTCTCTAAAGCTCTTATGCCAAAAGACATGCACCAAGAATTCTATATGTAAAACTATTTTATAAGAATGTTTGCTACAGTTATACGTAAAAACATTTGCAGAAAGCATGTGTACAAAGAATATTGTTGGGAGTGTTTCATGGGTAGTGATAAGAAATACCCCAAGATTGTAAAATGAGTGCAACCTATTAGGTACCTCAAACTCGAGTTTCTATCTGCCTTTGAGCATACTGAATGAACCACATTCTCAACTGATTTAATCTCAGCAAAAGAATTCGGGAGTCATTCCTAATGAAGGGTAAGAAGATAAATGTGTAGACATCAAGGTTTACTAAACCAACATGTAAATACGAGGCATACCACGCAATCTCTGTGTGTATGTGCAAAAGGCCAAAACAAGATTTTTCATTTTTCAAAAGCAAATTCTAGATGCAATGTCGAGGACAAGACTCAACTCGAATGCATAAATGCACTCATGGCTTCTCGCTTGAAGCTCAAGAAATACCATATGCCTCTTCCTACGTACCAAACCTTATCAGAAGGTCATCTCTGCTAATTAGATAAGGCCAAACCAAGAATCAAGAGGTCTTACTTTGGTTGTAACGTTAGGCTCAGGTAGATGGTTATTAAAGGAGGATCAGGTCACTAGAGAAAAATGGCCACAACGTTCATTCAGATGAAGGAACCATTTTCAATCTAATTGCATTCTGTCCAGACATTCTCGAATTTCGACTCGATAATACTCTGACTTATCAAGCTCAATATAAAAATTAAGCTAAGAAAGATAGCTACTGAATTCATCACAGGGTATTATCCTAAGTTCTACTTTTCTTTCTTTCTTCATTTTTTTCTTCATTTTTTTTTCATTTTTTCTTCTTTTCTCCTTTCTTTTTTTTTTATTTATTTTTCCTTATCTTTTTTTTTTCACAAGCTTACTTCTCTAATTACACAAAAAGTTTATTGGTGATTTAAACCCCTTTCCCGAAGTGTAGCCCAAAAATTATCGATGACTGAAAATTTTTTCCTCAAGGGGTAAACTCATCCTTATCAGGGTTATTTCTGGTAACCCAAAAATTATCAATGATCGAGATTCTCTCTCGAAGTGTAAACCCACTTTCACCGGGGCAATTTTTGGTAACCCCAAAAAATTATCGATGATTGAAATTTTCTTCTTGAAGTGTAAACCCAATTTCATCGGAGCAAGTTTTGATAGCCCAAAGAAATGTCAAAATGTACATCCATCCTTACTAGAGCGGCCATTCTTCTAAGGGAAAGCCAAAATCATTTTAGGCGAAGGGTAGTTTTAACGTGTGTAACAATAAAATCGGTACACATTTAGCATACCAAAATAAAGGCTCAACAAGCTAGCAAGCGATTGTAAAATGAGGGTAAGAAATGGTTATTTAGAGAGCTATACAAAGAAATGGTGCCTAAATCATTTTCCAGATTCAGCCTTATCCAGGGGTCGCTTTGATGAGCAATCAAAAAGGTTCTAGTACTCTTAGTGAGTTTTCATCCAATCCCCTAATTGCAACTAGCTTTTTCATTTTGTTTTCAAAACGGGCCAAAAGTGCTCTGAACTTAGAAATGACATGGTATGGTCAAATATCTTCACGTGATCTAGCTCTTAAAGACCAAACATATATACTCCTTACTTAATTCAATGTGGAATGAAACTCAGATTTCTAGAGTTAAGATCAAATCCATTCATAGTTGAGAACTAATTAAGCAGAGTCAAACCTTGAATCAAAGGTACCTCAATAAGGTGCAAACATGCCAGCATTTTAGGGTATGGCTTAACACAAAAAATTTTGATTCTATCAAAATGTATATACACAAAAATTGTTTAAGCAAATAGAGAATTTTTTCCTTTTTTTTCATAAAATATGCACAAACTATGCGTTAAAAATCATGTATATGGAATGGCATATGCAATAGCGTCATGTATATTAGCAATGCGTGTAAGGAACTGTATGTGCGAAACATGTATAAAAATATTTGTATAAAAATGCGTACATGAAATATGTGCAAAGTTGTGTGTGTGTAAAACACCTGTGAAAAAATATGAGTGTGTAAACACTGCATGATAAATGACGTGCATGCATAAATTTGCAGTGTACATGTAAGCAGTATACAATAAAGGTAAAAGTGCAAGATATGACACAACATGAGAATGAATGTTCATAATACAGGGTGTATGTGCATATGGTATGATTTAGACATGATAGAGATATGTATGTAAGATGAAGATGTGATGCAGGATGATGATGATCTGGCACGAAAATGTGCGCCAATGAGTTGCGAGGAGTGGCAAAACTCAGATATATAGAAGTGCAAAACATATACAAATAATGCACATGAGATGGGACACAATATAAGAATGATTGTGTACAGTGAGCTTCTATGGTGTGCGATACAAGACATGGGATGAAAGTGGTCACAAGAAATGAGTGGCACCTACAAGGTACGTGTATTTACATGGTATGCGCACACAAAACGTGGCATGGTATATATGTAATGACTGACATGCATGATGCAGGATTCATATGTGCATGGCATAATGCATGCATGATAATGTATGTTCATGATATGGCACACAATGTGAGAGATACAAAGTGTCATGATGTGTATGATATGTATAATGACCGTCCTAATGATATGTGCTAATGTGTGCACACTATAACATGCAACGGTATGTGTATGTTCTAACACAATATCTATATACATATGTAATGTGAGCACACATGCTATTACACATGATGAATGTATTTATTTTATTTCATCATTTTTATTTTCATTTTTATTTTCTTTTCTTCCATTTTTTTTGTGTGTCACAGGGGCAATATGTCTGTGCTTGCTATAATGCATGTTAATATGTACATCCGATGATATATGCTGTATATACAGATAATGGCGCACAATGGATGTCATAAAGAATGTTAATATGTATGTATTGCGACAAGCATTATTATGTGCATTCATGACAAACGTGTTATATTTATATTCACAATTTATGATACAAGCAAACTTATATACAAAATGCAAAGGTTCTATTATTATACATGAGACAAAATACATGTGTTTAATTTACATTGATTGCTCATGAAAAGAATGCACAATCACAAATACACAAATAAGAAAAAAATTTCTCCCAACCATATTTCTATCACACAGGAGATCGCGCTGTCTCTTTTCCTAAGTGGGCTTGGCTCATGGGTTAACGGGGAACCCAATGGGCGCATAAAGGGTGCTGCGAAGCACAAACTCTCATTACTAAAAAAAATGCATGCAGATGAATTTTTGGTTATCGTGTATTTAAAAAATTCGAATAAACCTAAAATCGCCCCTCGGGGTATGAGAACCTTTAAGAAGCGAACATCTAAATTTATTTGAATTTGTTCAATACACAATAACCCACTACACAAGCAACGTATTATGGCACATGCCCCCTAGTGGAAGTATATATGTCCATTACATGGGCCTTAGTCATGGGTGGTGTTACTTTAGGTCTACCCAAGCATGGTCCCTGCCGACGGGTCTAACTCATCACGAGCATGACGACCGATCGGGTCACCATTTGATATACCATGATGGTACGAGGCTTGGGCTGGTGATTATCCTTAACACTTCCCTACATTGAGTGAACATAGGGTCGTGCTTCGGGAACGCACCGGGGCTAGAAAAGGGACCAAACTAGCATAGATCTAAGGCTCTAATGATATGCAATGCAATTTCGAAAAGGGATGAAATTTTTAAATTAAAACTCAATTGTAAATTTTAGCCAAGGTAATTTCGAAGGGAAGTCTCTTAAGTCCCCAATGAAGTCGCCACTGTGATACGCGCCGAATCCCGTGGCGCCCCGAAAGCCTGCCTTTAGGGCGATCGGGATGAGATTCATAAAACTTGTAATAAATTACAAGTACGTCCATTTTGGGCAACAAGGAGGTTTCTTGGAGTCTCCACCCAATAGAACATTGGGAAAGGTCGTCTAGCCTCAATGAGCCTAAGGCGGTGCTGCTATGTCCATTTTGGGCAAGCCAGAGGTGTCTTGGAGACCCCACCCTAATAGAACATTAGGATGGTCCTCTCGCCTCGTGGAGCCTAGGACTATGCAAATTAAAACCTTTTTACGGGACACAAGAGGTGTCTTGGAGGTTCCATTCTAATGGAACATTGAAATGGTCCTCTCGCCTCGTTGAGTCCAAAGACCAGAGATGGTTCGGAACTTCCCATTTATTCATACCTTGATTAAGTTCATAATTGAGTTTTGAATTTATCATTCCATCCCATTTCTCATTCAATTTTAATGCAATTTAATTAAAACGCACATCAATCACATAATGAAAGCGGTAAATGAAAGCGAAATAAATTACAACAAAACTAGGGGCGGAATACAACCCCCATTTGTAAATAAAATACAAATCATACATAAATCGTGCTATTTATTAAAGATGAGGACATTGGTCCTCTCATGCATAATTAAAGAAAACAATTTTAAAGTGATAATTTATTTTGGATGAAAAATCTAGGACATTGGTCACATTTTTATTAAATAAAACCCAATTTAGTTTAATAGAAATATTTTTGTGATTTTTTAATTAACATGTATAAAAAATAATTTATTACAAATTACATATTACATAAAAAAATAATGAAAGAAAAGTAATGAAAATAATAAAAAAATTAACAACATCCAAATGGATCTTCAAATCTTCATAGGCTCCCACTTAGCAAAAACTCACACATAAAAATGAGTATTAAAAATAAAAACAAATGAAAATGAAGTTAGTCATAAAAAATGAATTAAACATATAACATGAAAACAATTAAATTAAGAACACAAAATTGCATCATGCATGACAAGCCAATTAAAATGACATAATAAAAATATGCAATTTAATTAACTACAATTTAGCATGCATAAAAGATAACATAATAATAATAAAATTCAACATACATAAAATAACAATAATAACATCCAATCATGCATGAAAATATGAATAATAATAGTAATAATAAAATTGAACAAGAATAAGGATAATAATAATACTAATGATGGTAGTAACTACAATAATAATAATAACACAATAATAACAAAGAATATGAACAATCAAATAAAATAATAATAATAATAATAATAATAATAATAATAATAATAATAATAACAACAACAACAACAACATCAAGGAATATGAACAATCATATAAACATGCAAGAACAATAGGAAATAAAATTAACATGGCATGTTTAAGGCATGATAATAATAATACCAATGATAATATGGACAATCACATAAGCACATGGTAATAATAATAATAATAATAATAATAATAATAATAATAATAATAATAATAATAATAATAATAATAATAATAATATATGAACAATATGAACAATTAAATAAGAAATAAGAAGTAAAAAATAGATATAAGAGAATTCACATGTTAACTAATTAAATAAAAACAAAAGAATAAGAAAATAAGAAGAAAATGATAGAACTAAAAGAATTTACATGTTAACTAATTAATTGGAAACAAAAAAATGAAATTAAAAAATGAAATTAAGAAATTGAGTCAAAAATATTTACCCTCAAAATTTATCTTGAAAAAATGAAAGTAGATGATCCAATTCCTTGTCTTGATTTGTAAGAATAAAATTAGAAAATAAAGTATTGAAAATGAATTTTTACTCAAGAACAAATAATTGATTTATTTGTCTCAAGGTAAAAATTGTTAATTGAAAAGAATAAAGTCACCAAGAACAAAAATTATTATTTTTTGCCTTGATAATTTTCTTGGAAAATTTTTTTAGAAAATTTGAGAGAATTTGCTTTTTAGAGAAGAAAGAAGAAGATAAATTTTCTAAAGAAAATCCCCCTTAATTTTCCTTCCAAAATTCCCTTTTATTTTTCCCCAAAAATTCAGATTTTTAATTGAAGAATTAAATTAAATTAATTTCCAAAACAACAAAAAACTGCAAAATTTCAAGGGTTAGGGATAAAAAAAAGTTTTAGCATTGAATTTAAATTAAATTATGCAAAAAAAATCAATTAAAAACACCCAAAAAAGAGTAAAAACGAAAATCGGCAGCCAAAGGGCCATCCGTGGGCGTCAGGGGGCGAGAGACGCCCTGGACGTTGCCCGTGCGCGCGGGCGAGCGCGCCACTGCCGCGGCCCGACATTCGCTCGGATATCTTTTTTTTTCAAATTTTCTATAAAACACAAAAAATTAAAAACTCACTTTTTTTATCCCAAAATAGATTTTAAAACATTTTTAAAATACATTTTTATTCATTCCTAAAAAATCAAAACGACAAGGAAATCATCACTTCCAACTTTCATTCTTCTTGCCTATAAATCGGCACATTTAATTTCATCATTGGGTAATCCTGATCAAGGCTACTCGGGACCCGATGTCTACACGTGTATAAGAGGATCTTGTCTTTTCGAGATGCTATATATCCCTAACAGGTGTATAGCACTAGTGCTCTCTATGTATGCTGGTCACACGGTCTATCTGCCTGTATAACTGGAGAACTTGACTGAAAATCGTTCAGTTATGTGCGAGTGGGAGATGTTGGAGTCGGGATGCACCCATGACTTCTCTGGTGGACCCGAAAAATATATGTCAGCCCGAAAATCCTACAAATATGGAAAAAGTTCTATATTTGGTCTTGATTAAGGGATTATGTCCCTTAATATTCCATTATTATTGTACCTTCCCTCTTAATGCAAAAGGGAAGTTACATACTCTCGTTTTAATTGGGGGTAACTCCCCTAATGAGAGTTGATGCTCCTATTTATGGAGCATTCATCTCCTTTGGGAATGGTATGCCTAATAATAGGAGGCTATTCCTTTGAGGAAAAAAGGGGAGAAAGAGTTCTTATACCGAAACTCTGTTGGTTTCGCCCCTCACCAGTTTTCACTCCAAGTGGCTTTTAAATTGTGATCTAGTTGCCGTTATCCCGCTCGTGGATATCAGCCAGACCAGTGATGCTGAAAAAGATCCTTGTTAACGCTTTCGCCAAAGTATCTGCGTTACAAGAGGTAAGTAGCATATATCCCGTTTATGTTACCTCCATCTATGCTGTGGCATGTTGGTTTATTATTCCTTCACCTATCATGGCCCATGCATGGCCACGTAATCATCCCACACCTGTGTCCATATTCATACTTTAGTTAATTCATTCCTTACATTTCCCATTTTAGTTATTATTAATATCAATATCAATTTTAACATTATAATTATTATTAACATTACTATTTGTATTATCTTTAGTAATCATTAACTCAATTCACATCTCTAATTCAATTTTTCATCATATTATATTCAAATTATATATTAGTCCTTCTCGTAACACTAATAAGTTCAATTTACAATCTAGTCCTTATGTAAAAATTTAATTAGGAATTTTAACAAGTTATTAGCTATTTCCTTTTTATTTATTATTTACTCATTAAATATCATTTTACCATTTTAATCCCCAAGTCTCTTATATTTTTACAATTAAGTCATTTTTCACTTTATTTATTATATTAACTCCAACTTACTAAATTTTTAATCCACTTGTACCATTTTGCCCCTAGTATCAATCTGATAGAAATCTCCGAACCGGATACACAGGACATGGATTTCACAGATCCACTACATTTTAGAGTGACCCCGAAGGGCCACTCAATATTTACATTTCATTTCATTGTACATTTCAACATTTTACTATTTTAGTAGACCGTCATTAGCCTACTTATGCAAGTCATCATGACTCGCTACTGCGGTATAGGTGTCTCTATATGGCTAGCCAATTATATCCTGAACTAGATTTGACTACCAGAATACTAAGGGCAATAATCATTATTCCATTATGTTCATAGTTTCCAAAACATAACTTATTACAATATCCTTCTTTATCTATATATCCCATATTTCGCACATTCATACTTCGTATTTCCTCTTATCGTCACGTTGAAATCACAATACACATTTTATTTTTATTTATTTATTTTCATTATTCTCACTTCATATACCTTTCGGCCCATACACTATGTTATCCTCCATCTATTTACTTTTTACTAATTATTACATTATACCATTAACTATTTATTTCTAACCCAAATATATCATTATTCCACTATAATTAAATTCATTTCATGTTTTTCACTTTTGACATATTACATTATCAAGCCAAATTATATTCAAATAATTTCTAAAAATCTTCAATAGTTTATCATACACTCTATTATAATTCTATATTTATTCTAATATATTATATTCATAAATTTATCAATTTATTCCATTAATTATCCAATCGTTCCATTCGGCCACAATACACTTTGTCCTTATAATTTTTTTTTTTCAGTAATTTCATTTCCATGCTATTTATCCTTTATTTCTCTCTCTATATATACTATAAGTTCACTTAAATTAAATATATCTCATATTCTTCCCTTTAAACATAATACAATGCCAAACTATAACATATTCAAATAAGCTCTAAAAGTTCTCAATAATTTAATGGCCAAAGGTGATTTTTTACTCCTATCGTTTGTCAAAATAAGCAAATTTACCTCCAACGTTTATTTTGGGGCAAATTTGTCCCTAACGTTTGTAAAATTAGAAATTTTTGCCCCTGCCGTTAACGGTCAACTAACGTTTTAACGGTCAAAGTTACTAGTAATTGACGGTAGGGGCAAAAATCTCCTATTTTACAAACGTTAGGGGCAAATTTGTACGTTTGAAAAAATATTAGGGGCAAAAATATACCTTTGGCACCCAAACATTTGATTCATGTGTCCAATGGATATATAACACGTGTCCCACTAGCGGTCAACTAACGTATTAACGGTTAAAATTAGCGGCAATTGACGGTAGGGGCAAAAATCTCCCATTTTACAAACGTTAAGTGCACATTTGCATCAAAATAAACGTTAAGGGTAAATTTGCCTATTTTGGCAAACGATGAGGAGAAAAATGCATCTTTAGCCTAAATTAATATATACTCCACTTTACCTCTACATTTATTTTATGATTTCATGTTCATTAAATTAGTAAAATAGACACTAATACACCTTATTAGTAAATTCGGCCATAATATCAATTTAGTCTCCAATTTTATTTTCTCCTTACTTATCAATGATTTGTTTACTTCTCATACCATTTAACCCATATCTAATATTATATTTCATTAATTATTAAATTAGACCATGTTAGAACCTAAATGTTCTTTCGGCCAAAGCTTCAAATTAGTCTTAAATTCTGTCTTTTTCCCATTTGCATTATATTTCATTAATTCACATGCTAGTTAGCATAGATACATACTTTAATATTATTAATCATTAAAATACCCCCCTAATGTACTCTAATACCCTATTCAGCCATCATTAAGATTTCCATTTCCAAATTCATTGCTCCCATTTTTAATCACCTTATTCTTCCTTTCAATGTCCCATTAATATGTTTATAACCTTAAATTCAATCATTCATGCATAATCCACACATTTATACAATGAACATACACTAAATTAATGGAAAATAAGGGATATTGTATCCACTAACCTCTTAAACTTGATCTTCACTCTTAAAACCTTTTCTCCTTTGCTTTTAACCTTTGAAACATCTTTCCATCCTTTTAAACTTGAATTTTGGAGCAATACATCCTTTCCTTGTTTTCTTCCACTTCTTTCACCAAAATTGAATGTTGGAAGCTATTAAAATACTGTAGAGGAGCTGAATATTATCTAGGAGGCTTGATTTTGGTGAGAATTTGAGAGAGAGATGAAGATAATGGAGGAGAGAGTGAAAAATGGGCTACGATTTTGAAAGATAAGGGAGGAAAATGCAGAATTCTGGAGTTCTCTCCAGAAAAACCTGATATTTTTGCCTTTGATACCTTGATTAATGGGTTGGACTGGTTCAACCAAAGTGGTTGGACCCAAAATTAAGTCCATTTTCAATTTATAGCCCATTAACCAAACTAAAATTAATTCTCCCCCAACTCACTCCAAATGAGTTCCAAAATTCTCCAAATAATTAATTAAGCTTCCACAAAAATTTTTAGCCCAATCAGAATCCGTTTACGGGACTGACTTACTCTAACCGGTTCGATTCGACAATTTTCAGTGTTACCATAACTTTAATTTTTATTTACCAAAAATTTCTAAATATTATTCTAAATTTATCCATACTCTCAAAATAATTTTTTGAAATCATTTACTATCTTTTTTTTAGAGGCTCAATCAAATTTTAGTCAAACCGGGGTTCATAAATACGATCTAGGTCTTTTTTTTTTTTACTTTTGCGGACCTATTTAAGTCATTTTCACTCCAAATTTTACCACTGAATTCACCATAACTAGTATTTTTCGATAGTCAAATAAAATATTTTTCGCTGTCGGGTGGCACTATTTACCCCGGTGTCACTATTCATGACTCGAAAATCACTATTCACAAAAGTAGTTATTTTGGGCTATTACATAGTGAATACAACTAACCAAGAATTATAACCAGGTTGTGATAATATGACCCACTGATTGAAATTTAGATAAAATCCTTTTTTGGTACAATGATTCATTGTCTATTGATCATAAAATAGTTGACAATTTTTATAATATGAAGAAGCTTATTAGGGGCCTTAGTTTGCTAGTTGAGAAAATTGATTGTTGCAAGTATGGATGTATGTTGTTTTGGGGAGATGATGCGGAATTACAAGATTGCAAATTTTGTAATCAACCTAGGTTCAAACCAAGAATTGTTATTAGGAAGCAGAAATTAGTACATTGAAAACAGATGTATTATTTCTCGCTAACTCCGAGACTTCAGAGACTATATGCCTCCGATGTTACTACTTTAGTATTTGTAATTATTTTACTTGATTTTACATTATTGTAACGATTTTACCAAAATATTTTTATTATAATTAATACATTTTCAATTATATTATTTTGTCCATTATAATTTTTATACTTTTTTTTTTATCATTGATGATTATATCAATTAAATTTTTTTTAAAAAATGCCTTAACTTTATCGACGAAAAACATTTTTTCGTTGTTAATATTACCGATAAAATATAGGTTTCCATTGGCATCATTGGTGACCGAAATGAATATTCCGTCAGCATATTTATCGATGGAAAGGAGCAATCCATCTGTAAATTTACCTACGGAATAAAAGTTTATGTCATAAAAAATTCCTACCAAAATAATTGTTATGTCGCAAAATACACCAACAAAAAGCTTCTTTCTATCGGTAAATTTAATGATGGCAAAGTTTAACGACGGAAAGTTACTTTTCGTCGCTACATTTATCGACGGTCAAATGGTTCCATTAGTAAATGTTACCAATGACCAAGACTTTGATGATTATGTCCGTCGGGAATTTCCGTTAGTAATTTTGTTTTTTGATAGAATATTTTGAAAATTTCGTCAGAAATTTTCGTCGGTAATTTCTCATTTTCTTGTAGTGGAGGTTTTCCTTGCAAATAAATAAATATTGAAAATAACATGTCCAGCCAAATATATGAGATATGTCCGACCTGACATGATCGAGGTCTCTTACTCCCAAAACCCGGGATTATATGAATAGTATTCATGCACCCATTTTTGTGGGTTTAAGATGGGATTATTTATTGATCGAAAAATAAGAGAGAAAACTTAAATAGAAGTTCAAAAATGTGTTTTTTAAAGAGAAAACACCTTAAAAATTACATTCTTTTTGATGAAAATACATTTCACAAATCTCATATATGAGAGGACGTGGCATTTAAAAATGGACAGATCTTAGAAAGAGATCATTTTTAATGCATAAAACCATGAAAGCATGCATATGAAAACATAAGAAAAGTCAAAAGATGTATATGAACAAACAAATACAATATGTACATTATTTACATGGAAATGGAACTAGATAGAGAGGACTCCTTGTATAAGCTTGGTCATCAGATTTTTACCTTAAGGAGGTGGAGGGACAAAGTCCTTTGATGATGGTATCGAAGCTTTGGAAAGATTCTTTGGAAATTGGTTTTGTTTATATAAAAAAAAGGCTTTGTTTTTGCTAGGGTTTCCAAAGGTTGAAGATGAACTATAGAGAGAAAAAGTTATTTTTCCAAAAAGCAAGTAACCTTCCTTTCTTAACAAAAGACCGTTTGTCCTCTTAAAAGAAAAACTTGGGGCAAAAATGTAATTTTCCACCCCAATTTTAAAATTTGTATCATCTGTCCTATAAAGAGCTTATCTCTTCAAGATTAAGCACACATATCCGACCTGACAAGCGTAAGGATGTCCACCCTATACTATTCCAAAAATCATTAACATTGAAAAGAGAACAAGAGGTTCAAAATGGAAATAGAAATATTGGTTAGTAAAAAAATGGCTAAATTGAAATAAATTAAAAGTTAAGAAAGGACTTAGTTGAATAAAGACAAAAATTAGGGGATAAAAAGGTAATTTGATTAGTTATTAAATTAATGGTGTATTAGAGTAAGTTAATCATGGTTAAGTCAATTAAATCTTTAATTTATGTAAAATATAGGGATTGATGTCACATTGGAGGAAAACCACGTATATCATTAGGTGTCAAAAGGAGTGGGAATATAGGAATTCATCCTATAAACCCAATTTATTCCTATTTACCTCTCTTGGGTGGACACATATATAGAATTTTGTCGTGTTCAATTCATTATTATTTTTTTAAGAAAGAAAAATAAAAAATGAGGAAGAGAGAGAAGATATAGACTCTTTGGCCATGAGTTAGAGATAGTGATGAATGATTTTCTACGTAAGATTTAAAGTCCAAAATGATGTTCGAAGTGGAGGAAACCTTGAAGGTTGAACTTGGGAGTTGGTAAAGGTTCAAAAGAATAAGGAAAGCAAGAAAGTTAGCCAAAATGGGTGAGTAAGAAATACTATTATATCTACTTGGGTTATGGTTTTGATTTTGGATGGAATTTGATATATGATTGATGAAGTTGTGACTTTTAATGTGAGGGAATTCCATATTCTATTAAGGTTAGTGGTGAGGATAATTGAAGAGAGAATTAGTAGTTTGAAGAATTCCTAGCGTGGTAATTGAATTGGAGTAGAAAGGAGGTGAAAAGCTTGAAGAAATTGATTTTTGGAATAATTAGACTACTTTTAAGGTTAGTCCCAACTAACAGAAATTTCACCAAAGGAATCTAGTAGGAAAAAAACAGTTTAAAATTCTTATCACAAATGGTTGTTGAACATTTGTTTTTTCCTACCGAATTCCTAAGCACATTAGGTTAAGCATATCCTATATGTGTATGACCTATTGGAGTATTCACACTAGGATAGGATCTCAGATACTCTTCTTCAAAAAAGACAAGGTCAAAATTCTCTAGAGACTAGTAGGAGAACTCAGCTATAGAGGAGAGGAGGAAGAAATGATCATTTGTGAAATTCACTTGCTTATGTTCATTTAACCCTAATTCGGCTACAAGGAATATTTACACTATTTGTATCGCTTAATCCTAAGCATATTAGGTTAAGCATAACTATTTAAAGACTGCCTAATAATTAGGCTTGGGCTATTGGAGAAAAGCCTACCTATTTTGCCTTCCTAAAGCCCATCTTATACTATTTCTTCCTTTAATTTGCCCAAATTATATCATATATAATTATAGACTATGTCCTTTTATATTGAAATGCCTATCCTATATGTGTATGACCTATTGGGCTTATGAAGCACGTTGGCAGTACAAAGTGATTATAATTTCGTTTTAAGTAGAATTGTACAATTTGAACTTTTCAAATTATTATTCATTCTTAACGAACAAATTTACTTATGTACAAGTCAAGAAGGCATCTAGTTATGCATAATGACTACCCAAGTGTCAGAATGTTAGTGGTTTGACCATTTTACACTTTTGTATATCGTTATAGTACAATGAACTCCTTTCACTAGACTTTATCTTATTCAAGTCTAAATATGGATTATGTGTCAACTCAAGCTTAACTAAGTATTTCTAATTAAGCCATGAACATGCTTATTCTTGTATCTTGAATCTTTATTCATATAATGCCCTTCTATGAATCTCATCCATAAAGGCATCTTACTCTTGCCAAAGACTACTAAATAAAGAGGTTGAATAAGAAGAGTTAGATAAACTTCTACTATAATCTGGCATGGTGAATCATCTATTGATCACTTAACTACCTTTAAGTGATTCATACTATATCCAATCTCCAAGCTATGAACACCTTATAGTGAACCATAAGTAATGGAGTCAAAGTATAGCATTTTAAACTTAAGATACTTTGGTGATCTCAAGTCCAATAATACTTACACCACTAATATGATAAGATAATTTCACTGACATAGATTATATATCTATGTAAATATCTCATGTTTGTCTATAATGTACATGTTTCTCAAATAAGCATCCATATACTAACTCCAAGTATTACCATCCTCATAGCTTATGAGAACTAAAAAGTCAAGAAATATAACATTTGCTAATCTATCCGTATTAATAATATTTTGTTTTATTAATACTATGACTATAAGGATAAGAAAACAAACATGAAAAATAAAAATTAAAAAAAATGGCCACTACTCTCTATCAACCCGTTCCTCCCTTCACCCCTGTTGACCCTGTGGTTTTCCCTCCTCTTCAGGTCCATTATCAGCCCCATAATCCACCGAGGGATCCTTCGTTGAACTCCAAAAGGCGGCCTGATGGAAGGTTCAGAGCAGCTCCCTTTGAAAAGGTTGAGTTTCCAAAGAATGAACTCAAAATGTATAGACTGTTTCTAAACAACCTACCTCTCGGTTGGCTTGGCTTCGATCTCAGGAAAATCTTCTCTTAGTTTGGTGAAGTGGGCAATGTGTTTATATCAAAAAGGCTGAATGTTAAAGGCACCAGATATGGCTTTGTCAGTCTTTCAACTGCAAAAAATAGAGACTCAATTATCAAGAAGGTGGATGGATCTTGGCTCAGTAAGCACCAACTTCAAGTGAACCTTGCACGTCAAAACCTTAAAAATCCTAGACACAGGGAAGAGGTTAATGTCATGCCAAGGATTATCAAAAATCCAAGTAAGAGAGACGATCGGTCTTATGCTAAGGTTGTAGCATGCAACTTGACCAGTGTAGATGGTAAAAGAAATGATACATACAGAAACATGATTCCGGGCTCTGTCAACTTCTGCTATACTGTGGCGGAGGAGGAGAAAGATTGGTTAAGTAGAAGCTTGGTTGGTTGGCTCCACCAGGCGCAAAACATAATTAATATTCAAGACATTATGCTTGATCAAGGCTACATTAACTGTGATTGCAGACCAATGGGAGGTAACATGGTGCTTCTTACTTTTCCCTCACGAAAAGATAGATATGACATGCTTGAGGCTGGTCTGGATTGGTTGGGGGAGTGGTTTGAAATGGTAAAACCTTGGAAGCCAAAAGATTTTTGCAGGAAAACGTTTACATGGGTCATGTGTGATGGATTTCCTCGCTGTGCATGGAATCCTGCTTTTTTCTCCAAAATTGCTGCATTGTTCGGGAACTTCATATGTTTAGATGACAACACCAAGAGGAAGACTAATCCAGATGTAGCCAGATTTTTAATTGCTACCTCCCACTCAACTGTGATTAACGAGGTCTTAAGAGTGAGAATTGAAGGTATTGTCTATCCATTTAGAATCACGGAAGAACCTTCCTCCTTCAGCCCATCTCTGTTCAAGAAAAGCCATGCTGCATTAGCTAATTTATTCGATCGTAGGATCATCCGGCAATCGGAGTCTGAGTCCAATGAAGGTTCCTTTTCCTTGAAGAGCAATAAGTCTGCCTCCCTGAAGAGCAGCAAGTCCACCTCGAAATGCGAGAGCTTCCACTCTTTTGCGGCGCCCATAACCCGAGGTAATGATAGTTCTGTGGGAATGAAAGAAGGAGATCTGAACATTCCCTCTTCTCCCAACCAAAAACGCTACATTTCGGGACATCTAGATTCTTCTTCGAAACTCTTGTCAAGTCAGCCTGGCCCTAGTACACCCATGAAGCCCAATGATGTTGATCCCAGTATGGATACGCTGAATGGGCTGGATCTTGTCCCTATTGTGGACGGTAATTCTCCTTTGAATGTCAATAATGGGCCCAATTTAAATGAAGTAGTAATTCAAATCTCTACTAATCGAAAAAACAGGCCTGGTCTGAAAGTTAAGGGGAAAAACATCAAAACCAAAAGCGTCAGATCCTTCTTTGCTTTAGATCCAATTAAATCTTCCCATCAATCTCCCAACCTGACTAAGAGTAGAAGGAAAAAGTCAAAAAGTATAACGCGCCAGACCCCGCTCCTACCGTTCCTAACCCAGAAGAAAGAAGTGCTTCAGGTGACATTGCAAACTTATCAATTTCGGATGGGTGCATTAGAAATGTCAATAATAGAATCGATAAGGAGATAGATGTGGATTTAATTTCGCCATCAGAAGAGGCATTGAAGGTGTTAGAGGTGGCTGACATGCTGGAAGTTATTATTCTAAAAAATAGGGAGGCTCTTTTGAATTCCTTAATTAGGGCTGAGGAGGAAGAGAGGCTTAATTGGGAAAAGCAACAGTAAGCTTGCTGTGACCAGAGGGTACACAGTGGTCAGTAACTGGGCTGGTTTTTTTCCTTTCTTATTATGATTTTTCTATCATGGAATGTTACAGGGCTGAATTCAGTAGTTAAAAAGAGGTTGGTTTTCTCACATATCAAAAAAGAAAAAATAGACATGGTTCTTCTCCAAGAAACTAAAATGCAGGATACTCTAACCAAAGATATTACACCTCTTTGGGGTAAGAAGGCTTTTGATTGGGTCTCTTTGGACGCAATTGGCAATAATGGTGGAATGTTAATTACGTGATCCTCTACCTTTTTTCAAAAATCTTTGGTGAATTCGGGTCAGGGTTGGATTGTTGTTAATGGGTTGTTAAAAGACTTGAATATGCAGTGCTGTATAGTCTCGATTTATGCACCGGTGAATTCATTCGAGCAGGGTGTATTGTGGTCAGAATTGGAACAGGTGATTGATAATGAGACACCATTCCTTTTGGGTGGAGACTTTAACGCTGCTCTTAGCAGTGAGGACAGATGGAAGGGTAAGCTAAATGCCAAAGACAAGAACTTCCAAGACTTTGTTCACAGAATGGGGCTTATTGATCTTCCCCTCCATGGGAGGAAATTCACTTGGAGTAACTCCACCGGCTGCAGTAGAATCGATTGCTTCTTAGTTAATAAAAAATGGCTTCTACTTGTCAAAGAGCCATCCCAAACTTCTCTCTTCATGAGCGTTTCGGATCACTACCCTCTGTTGTTAACTTGCTCTAGTGTGAAATGGGGTCCTAGGCCTTTCAAATTCCTAGATGCATGTCTGCAAGATTCTGAATTTCTGGATAAAGTTCGAACTTGGTGGTCTGAAATCAGCTCTTCTCATTTGGACAATCGTCATCTGAAATTTAAGCTGCTCAAGAAGCACATTTTCGACTGGAACAAATTGTCCTTTGGAGATGTCGATCTTGCCATTTCAAGGCTGATGAAGGAAATTGATGATCTAGATCAGGATCTTGAATGCGATGACCTACATAAAGCCATTAGGAAGTTTGTGTTCTCCAAAAGATCTTCTCTGGTTAATCTATTATGGGGCAAATTGAAAGCTAGAGAGACTATGTAGAGTCAAAAATCCAGAATTAAATGGCTCAAGGAAGGAGACCGAAACACCAAGTTTTTTCACCTCTCTGCCACCATTAACGGATGCCAAAACCGTATTGTGCAATTGGAAAATGAAGCTGGCCCAGTTACTAATCCTCAAGGCATAAAAAATGAAGTCTATTCTTTTTTTCAAAAACTTGTACAAAGAAAATTATACCATTAGACCTCTCTTCCCAGCAAATTGTTTCAGGAAGCTCTCTAATTCAACAGCTGGTTATCTGGAACAACCTGTCTCTTGGGAGGAAGTCAAAGCCATAGTTTGGAGTTGTGATAGTTCTAAGGCGCTTGGACCAGATGGATTCAATTTCACCTTTATTAAGGCAGCCTGGGATACAATTGGAATGGATATTTTTCATATGGTCAAAAAATTCTTTTTCTGATGGATCTTTACCTCACGGAACCTCTTCTTCTTTCATTGCTCTAATTCCCAAAATTGAGGGAGTGGTGAATCTTAAAGATTTTCGACCAATCAGCTTGGTGGGCTCTCTTTACAAAATTATTGCTAAATTACTAGCAAACAGGCTCAAAAATGTTATGGGAAATGTAATCTCTGAGGAGCAGTGTGCCTTTATCAAAGGTAGGCAGATTCTTAATGGAGTTCTCGTGGCAAATGAAATCATCCACTCTTTGAAAACCCTCAATAGAGGTGGTATCCTGTTTAAGGTAGACTTTCATAAAGCCTTTGATTCTGTAAACTGGAATTATCTGGATTCGGTAATGGAGCTTATGAATTTTGGTGCCAGATGGAGATTCTGGATTAAAAGTTGTATCAGTTCAGCAAAGGTATCTGTTTTAGTTAATGGATCACCTACTCCGGAAATTCAACTCTATCGTGGGTTGAGGCAAGGAGATCCCTTGTCACCATTCCTTTTCCTAATTGCTGTTGAAGGGCTGACTGCTCTTATTAAGAGGGCTTTTGAAGTTAATCTGGTTGTGGGAATTAAATTTCTTCCTAAAGACTCAGATGCCCTAAATATAACCCATATCCAATATGCGGATGATACGCTGGTGTTCCTTGATCTCGGTCTAGATAATATTTTACAAATGAAAAGAATTCTCAAAGTCTTTGCTATCATCTCTGGCCTCTTTATTATTTTTCATAAAAGCTTCTTAATAGGTGTGAATGTGAATCTTGGATGATTGTCTGAATGTGCTAAGTTGGCAAGATGCAAAATTCAGCAGCTGCCTTGCTCTTATCTTGGGCTTCCCCTTGGTGCTAACCCAAGGAAAAAAGACACCTGGAAGCCGGTTGTCAATAATTTTCACTGTAAATTGGCAGGATGGAAAGGGCGGCATCTCTCCCTTACGGGTCGTCCAGCCCTTATCAAAGCTACCATGATGAGCTTGCTTAATTATTTCATGTCTCTTTTCAAGATGCCTGTCGATGTGCTTAAGTCTTTAAACTCTATCATTCGCAATTTCTTTTGGAACGAATGTCATAGCAGGAAGGCCTTTAACATAATCAAATGGGAGGTCATTCAGCTGCCAAAGGTTTATGGTCGGCTTAGGGTTGGTTCAATTGCCCACAGGAATCGCAGCTTGCTATTCAAATGGTACTAGAATCTAAATCCTTATAGCAAGGCGATTTGGTAAAATCTGGTTTTCAAGAAATATAAGATTAATAGATGCCTTATCCCATCAATCATCTCTAACTCTAAAGCCTCAATAATTTGGAAAGACATTAATCTGATCAGATCTGCTCCACCTTTCAATGATAGCTTAGCAATTGATGTGGGGAATGGCTCATCATGCCTCTTCTGGTGTGACAGGTGGATCATCGAAGTTCCGCTTAAAGATAAGTTCGCTCGATTGTTTAAAATATCGTTGTTGAAAGATGCTTTAGTAAAAGACTGTGGCTATTGGTCTAGAGGTACATGGTATCGGAATCTCAAATGGAGGTGCAATCTCTTGGCCTGGGAGCTTGCCTTGCTTAATGAATTAATGACCACTCTGCACGCTTACTCATTCTCTTTGGGTCAATTAGATAGGAAGGTCTGGATTCACGACTCCCATGGGAGATTCACAGTTAGTTCAGCAAGCCTGTTGTTATTTAAATCTTCCCATGAAGCTGTCAATTTGAAGCACTTCTCTTGGATCTTGTGGAAGAATTGGGCACCACCCAAAGTCGAACTTTTCTTTTGGATGTGCTTAATGGAGATTATCTGCACTAAGGATTTTCTTGTGCATCGAAGAATTTTAAATCCTCAGGATTCTCTATGTCCTTTGTGCAAGAAATCTTCGGAGGACTCTAATCATCTACTTGTCACCTGTGACATCTCATCCAGGTTATGGTATAAGCTTTGTAATTGGTGGGGGCTGGCCTTTTGTATACCTGAAACCTTTAAAGCCTTTGTTGAGCAATGGTGCAGCTTGGTTATTGGCAGTATATAGCTCAAAGTATGGAGTATTATCCTACTATCCGGGATTTGGACCATTTGGTTAGAAAGGAATGCAATTGTGTTCTCTAGGAAATCACTAAATCCAGATGCCCTTTTTCATCTCTGTTTGGCCTGGTCTTCTTTTTGGCTCAAAGCTCACGACGATCTGAATGATTTGAGGGGGCAGAATTTGCTTTTAGCAGCTGAGGGAATTAAAAAGCTTCGGCATTCCTTTAGGCCCAAACCCAGAATCTTCTAGTTGCCACCTGCTTCAGGCACTTTAAAATGGAATACTGATGGTTCATCATTTGGCAATCCTGGACCATCTGGTATTGGTGGAGTTTTAAGGGACTCTTCTAGTCTTATTATTTGTTTATTCTCTTGTAACGTTGGTGTGTCCAATGCGGTAGTAGCCAAAACTCTTGCTGTTCGAAAGGCCTTACAAGTCTCAGTTGACTTCATTGTTAGTCATAATTATGATGTCTGCTTTGAATTAGATTCTTCATCTGTTGTTTCTTGGTTGCAATTCTCAAATGATCATAGGCCATGGAAACTTCGCTATATCTTGAATGATATAAAAAATCTGGTGTCCAAAATAAATAAAGTCTCTTTTGTGCACAAAAAAAGAGAGAACAATCATTTTGCTGATACTCTAGTAAAACAAGGTGTCTCGAGAACGGAGGATTTTTTGGCATGGTTATAGTTATCTAATGGTAGCTATTAGAGAAGATCTTCGCTGTCTTTTATACAGGGGAGGTGCTGCTAAACTCGTGATTGAGGGTCACGTCCTCATTATGCTATCTGGCAACTGCCTCTCTTAGTTTTGCTCATGTTACTAGCTGGTTTGGGACGGGACTGGAATGGGCTCTCTCCTCCTCTTGCTGGGTGGTTGTTGCATCAGATATGGGTTATATAGCTCTAAAATTAATTGGTTCCTTTGTTTGTGATGCTGTTATGTTGGGGGATTGATAAGTTCCTTGTGTTGTAGCTAGTTTTGTTTTACTTGGTTCTATATCTGGGGGTACTGTATCTGATTCCTTATTTCGTCTGGTGGGCCAGAATTATCTTGAGTCTAGCTCCCCCCATCTAGTCTTGAGGATTCCTTTCAGTAGTGTAGCCTGTAGTTGTAGAGTTCTCGGGCCTGATGGTTCCACTAAAGGTTTGATGCGTTGCGCTGCTGCAGTTTTTGTAGTCCTGGAAATGTTCTGTATTTGATCGTTGATGCCCTTTTTATTTCTGCTATCTTCTTTTCTTTCTTTGTATACTGGTTGGTAGCCTACTATACTGGATGTATTTCATTTAGCTGGGTCCAGGTTGTGTATGGTGGTGGAATAGTTGGCGTTGGGAATTTGAATAACAGAGCAGAATTGCAGCAGAGAATTTAACTAAGTATTGCAAAAAAAAAAAATAGTCAAGTAATCTGATGCATAATATTAAAAAAGAGAATGCCTTTATATAGGCTTACAACTAAACTGAAATGCTGAAATATCTCAACTAATATGAGATTTTATTGGCACTAAACCACTAAACTAATGCACCAGAAAAATAAGGAACAGAGACTATCAACGTGACAGCACTCTCTAAGACCAAGTCAAATGACTTTGAGCTGTCAACTCTTGAATCAAACTTCAACACTCCCCCTTGATTCAAAGTTGCATATGCCAAGCTTTGATCTGAAGTAGACATGCTTATGACTTGGAAGTGCCTTCGTGAATATATCAGCCAGCTGCTCATCTGTATTACAGTACTTTAAGGCAATCACTCCTTTTGCAACCAAATCACGAATGAAATGGAAACGGATGTCGATGTGCTTTGTTCTTCCATGAAAACTAGGATTTTTTGTCATTGCAATTGTGGATTTGTTGTCACAAAAAACCGTAGTTTCCTCATGTTGCACTTGATGAAGATCAGCAAGTAGTCTCCTTAGCCATACAGCTTGACATGCTGAGGAAGTGGCAGCAATGTATTCAGCCTCTGAAGTAGATAGTGCTGCTGTTGATTATTTTTTTGAACTCCACGTGACTGCTCCTGATCCAAGATTAAAAATATTTCCCGAGGTGCTCCTCCTATCATCCAAGGAACTTGCCCAATCACTATCAGTGAAGCCAGCTAACTTGAATTCTGAAACTCGTGTGTACCAAATTCCAAAATCTAAAGTTCCAGCTATGTATCGCAGGATCCTCTTTGCAGCTCCATAGTGATGTTTTGTTGGACTATTCATAAACCTTGAAACCATACCTATAGAGAATGAAATATCTGGTCGAGTATGGCTCAAATAAATCAGCCCTCCAACCAAACTTCTGAAACTCGTTGCATCAACTTTTCCAGTACCATCTTCTAACTGTAATTTTTCATTTATATTCATAGGAGTAGCTGCAATTTTGCAATTAAACATGTTGAACCTTTTGAGGAGATCCTCTGCATATTTTCTTTGTGAGATAAACACTCCATCTTCTCCTTGCTTCACCTCTAGCCCAAGGAAATAGTGTAACAAATCCAAATCTGACATCTCAAAACTTGCCATCATATTATATTTAAATTCATCAACAAGAAAGTGAGATGAACCCAAATAGATGATATCATCAACATAGAGGCAGACTATAAGAAGCTCGTTGTTACCTTTTTTCTTCAAATATAGTGTAGGCTCATTTTCACTTCTTTCAAACCCATTTTGCAAAAAATATGTGTCTATTTTGCTGTACCACGCTCGTGGAGCCTGCTTCAACCCATAAAGTGCTTTTCGCAGCTTGTACACCTTCTCTTCCTTGCCTTCAACTATGAATCCTTCAGGTTGAGCAACGTACACCTCCTCTTGTAACTCTCCGTCTAGAAATGCTGATTTAACATCAAACTGATATACAGGCCATTGTAGTTATGCAGCCAAAGCTAAGATAGTTCTCACTATTTCAAAACGAGCAACAGGAGAAAATGTTTCGTCGAAATCGATACCTTGTTCTTGTGAGTATCCTTTTGCCACCAATCGAGCCTTGTGTTTTTGTATTCTCCCATCTGCATGGTACTTAGTTTTGAACACCCACTTCAAGCCAATCACATTCTTTTCACTGGGTAGATCTGCCAGCTCCCAAGTTTCATTCCTCTGAATTGCCATGAGTTCTTCTTTCATTGCATTTTGCCACTCCTTTGTTTTTACTGCTTCTTTGTAGGTTATGGGATCTGAAACAGTCAAAGCAAAAGCACAAGTTTCATAAATTTCTCTCAAGGATATGAATTTCCTTGGAGGTGTATCAGGAGATTCATTTGTTGAAGATGATTCATTTGCAGAAGATGAGCTGTTACTACTTGGAGTATTAGGAGTGGAACTTGTAGGGCTGCTATGGTTTGATGTTGAGGGATAGAAATTTGTTGAATTTGCCCACATTGGAGATGACCCTTCTTTTGTTAAAGTCTCAAGTTTATTTTCTTTGCTGCTATTACCCCAATTCCACTTTGCATCTTCATCAAATACTACATTTCTGCTAATAATCACTTTGCCATTAAGAGGGTTATATAACCGATATGCTTTGGATTGAGAACAGTAACCAATAAAAATGCATTTTTTAGATTTCTCATCTAATTTTTTCTGTTCTTGTGAATTCATCAAAGCATAGGCAATACAACCGAAAATTCGTAAGTGGCTTACCGAAGGCTTTATACCTCTCCAAGCTTCAAATGGTGTTTGATTCAATACAGCCTTTGTAGGTGAAATATTTAGTAGGTAGACTGAAGTTGCAATAGCTTCTACCCAATACTGATTTGGAAGTTCCTTGGCCTTAAGTAAGCTTCGAGCCATTTCAACAACTGTGCGATTTTTTCGCTCCGCAACACCATTCTGTTCTGGTGTGTATGGTGCTGTAAGTTCCCTGCGAATGCCACTTTCATCACAAAAACTAGTGAAATCTTTAGATAAAAATTCACCACCTCTATCCGTGCAGAGTGCTTTTATGCAGGACTCACTTTGCTTCTCAACAAGAGCTTTAAATTTCCTGAAATTCTCAAAAGTTTCTGATTTATTTTTCAAAAAATAAACCCAGCTCATGCGACTGAAGTCATCAGTTAAAAGAAAAAAATAATGACTCCCTCCGAATGATTCAGTGTTCATTGGCTCACACAAATCACCATGAACTAATTCAAGACAACTAGAAGCTCTCCAAGCACCCTCAACTGGAAATGCTTTCCTTGTTTATTTTCCATATATACAACCTTCACATAAATCAAAAGACTCAACTTTTGGCAATCCAAAAACCATACCTTTCTGATTTAACAACCTCAGCCCTTTTATGTTCAGATGTCCATACCGTAGGTGCCATAGCTTAGACTCATTCTTTTCTCCAATAGCTAATGCAAAATATTCCATGTTTGAAACTTCAAGTGGAAACATTTTGTTCTTGGTCATGTGAATGTTAGCTATTGTTTGTCCTGATTGTTTGTCTTTGATAACACACGCCCCATCATCAAATAAGACTGAGTATCCAGTAGCCATTAATTGTCCTACACTTAGCAAGTTATGTGCCAAATTAGGAGCAAATTGAGCATCATGAAGAAGTTTCACTTTACCGTGATTAGTTTCAATTGCTACTATCCCTTTTCCTTCAACTTGAATATCCTTGTTATCACCAATCTTGACCTGCATCTTTTTCGTCTCATCAAGCTCTCTAAAAATTTCTCTTATGCCTGACATACGATTGGAGCAGCCACTGTCTACAAACCACACATCACATGCACCTTTAGTATTGTCAAAATGAGCCATAAATAACTTAATCTCCTCATCTTCTTGTTCTGCATAATTGACTTCATCATCCTTGTACCAGCAATCTGCCTTCACATGCCCATATCTCTTACATTGGTAACATTGGATGCCACCCCACGAGCTCTGCCACCACGATATGAACCTCTGCCACGTTCATTTCTTGCTATTCTTTCAAAGCTCTCCCCCTTCACTTGAAATGCCTTTTCTTTATGCATATCATTGGATCTGTTCAGCCTTGCCTCATGAGCTTGCAAAGATCCCATGAGTTCATCAAATGAAAAAATTGATAAGTCTTTAGATTCCTCAATTGCAGCTACTACATGATCAAACTTTGGAGTTAAACTCCTCAGAATTTTTGCAACATTAGTTTGATCTGAAACTTCTTCTCCATAGGATCTCATTTGATTAACAATTACAGCTACTCTTGTAGAAATTCTTGCACTGCTTCTCCACCTTTCATCTGCAAAGTTTCAAAGTCACGACGAAGAGATTGAAGTTTCACCGTGATTACCTTTGAGGATCCTTGAAATGCTGTTTGCAAAGTTGTCCATGCCTCTTTGGATGTAGTTGCTGCCGAGATTTTTGAAAAAATAGATTCATGCACTGCTTGTTGAATGAAGAAAAGAGCTTTAGAGTCCTTCCTTTTATTTTCCTTCAATCGATTCTCTTCATCAGATTCAGCATATCCATTCTCCACCAACTCCCATAGATCTTGAGACATAAATAGGGTCTTCATTTTAATGCTCCAGAACTCATAACACTCTCCTTTGAAGATGGGAATGCCAGGTTGTGAAATACTGAGTGAACTTCCATTAGTAGCCATTGGCTCTGATACCAGAAATATTGGGAATTTGAATAACAGAGCAGAATTGCAGCAGAGAATTTAACTAAGTATTGCAAAAAAAAATAGTCAAGTAATCTGATGCATAATATTAAAAAAGAGAATGCCTTTATATAGGCTTACAACTAAACTGAAATGCTGAAATATCTCAACTAATATGAGATTTTATTGGCACTAAACCACTAAACTAATGCACCAGAAAAATAAGGAACAGAGACTATCAACGTGACAGCACTCTCTAAGACCAAGTCAAATGACTTTGAGCTGTCAACTCTTGAATCAAACTTCAACAGTTGGGATCATGAGTGGTGAATTTAGTTTCCTCTTTTCCAGCATCAGACCCAGACATGCTGCATAGATTAAAGCATCTATTTTTCGATTACGTTGTACCAAAGATGATAGGTTTTACAGATGTCTCTGGTGCTTTGGACGAAAATCTCTTCTTAATCTTTGGTGGAATACGTTTCGGATGAGGGGTATCTGTTTGCTATATTCTTGGTATCTTACTATTAATGCTGCTTCTCATTTATCTTGGTATAGTGGGTCTTGTGTTTGGGACTTCTAAATCTCAGAGGTATCCCTGTTTCTTCTCTGCTCTCTTTGAAGACTACTGATGGGCTCTTGAACAGTGAATAGTGTGTGTTGCTACTTTTATATTGGACTTCTCGGAAGTTGGGTAGTGATTGATATGTTCTGTCCCTGCTATATCTGGTGCTTCCCCTTCTTTGTTTTTGGATATGTCGATGTGCAGAATATAAGAGATTCAGCAGGTTTGATGCTCTAAATTGCTGCAGATTATGTAGCTCTGGGAATGATTTGAAGTTCTCTGGGCTGACTCTATATCTATGTTACTTTATCCTTTTGCTATGTAACGCCAGATTGTAGTCTATTTCGTTGGTTTGCTCTTGTGGATGGGCATAGGCTGTTATCGTTTTCTTTCCTTTTGTTCCCGGGATGGTAGTTATTAAGTGGCATTTGTAAGTCCAAAGTCTTGATTATCTTTAATAATACCATCAGCTTATAAAAAAAAGAATTGACTATAAAGATAATTTAGGTATAAACGCATTTGCATGCAATAGGAATCTCATATCATTAATTTTTCATGATTTTCTTTGCACTGTAACTTTATACCAAAGTCTTTATTACATAGTTTAAGGTATAATACATACATATGAAGAAACTTAAGTACTATGTAAAAAATAATTCCTTTTATTAATAAATAAAGGTGCACATGAAAATAGTTCTTATTACATTGATCTTTAGTATATATAACTAACAGCACACCCGTGTCCATATAAGATCACATAGCTGTTTCCTTTCAGTACCATACAACCGTGTCCTTTAAGGTATGCACAGCCTTGTGTTACTCTATCAGGGACCACGTGGCTAGAAACAGGACATAACCATCACCCGAAAGTCTTGGATGTCAATGCGGATGTTTCCCCTCATAACCACCACACAATTGTTTCATACATCTATGCAGGAGTCTTGCTTATATTTCAATTTGGATTTCAATCCAAAATTGAAATAAATGTACTTAGGAATGGAAGTTTCTTTCATATTTAGACGGGAAAAAAGTCTTTTATATTTCAATTTGGAAGGGGATAATAATAATAATAATAATAATAATAATAATAATAATAATAATAATAATAATGTTTTGGAAAAGGATTTTGAAGTTCATTTCCTATGGAAGATGCCTCATATTTTGACCTAAAAAGGATTAAAAATAATTCCTAGGCTAGGAAGACTCTTTTACCTAAAAATAGAGAACTTCTCCACTCACTACAACACACACTCAACAGGCCTGTGCATCGGTCGGGTTCGGGTCAACCCGACCCGAACCCGAATAACCCGAACCCCGATAAAGACCCCAAATGTCCCCCCGAACCGACCCTTACTATAACTAGGGCCCCGAACCGAAATTCCAGAATTTTTTCGGGCCCCGACCCAATAAACCCGATGAACCCGAACTATCCTCAAAGCAGGAATTCCACAGCGTACACACACACAGCAAGTTAACACTCAAACCATACATCAACATTCAACAATCCATCCATAACAATCAACAATCAAACCATAACAAGTTAGCTTCTCTTCTCTTCACAATTGCAGACCTGCACATTTTGCACAATTCAAGCAAAATTTGGGTGTCACAAAAAAATTGAATTATTAAAAATAAAAACTAGAGAATCACTAGAGCAAATATGATGAAATCAATAAGGATATGCTCCATTCTTCTCTTCATCTTGATCATAAAAATAGAAAGTGGCAAATCTTGATAAATGGAAAACAAATAGTAGATTTCAAAATAGATCCCACATAAAGAGTTGATTTCTCTTACCTCCTGTGAGGACACCGGTGATTGTGACTGCGGCGGCGACTTTGGTGGCGGCAGGCGGAGGTCGGCGGCGACGATTGTGGTGGCATAAAGTCTTTTGGTTTTACTGATTTAGGGATTTTATCTATTGATTTTCATGGATAAGGAGAGTAAAATGAAGAAAAATGTGAAGAAGAAGGAGAAGTCCCAAAAATCAAAATGAAGAAAAAAGAGAATTAAGATCCCGATTTTTACAGTCCCACAAAAGAAGAGAGATCATAAAATAAAGAAAAAGGAGAAGACTCAAAATGAAGAAAAAAAAGAAAAAAGAGAATTAAGATCCCGATTTTTACAGTCCCACAAAAGAAGAGAGAAGATCATAAAATAAAGAAAAAGGAGAAGACTCAAAATGAAGAAAAAAGAGAAGATCCCGATTTTTACACAATACACAGCCCCAAAAAAAAAAAAAAGATAGAAAATCATAAAAAGATATGGGTTGGCTTGGAATTGAACTCGAGTAAAAATAGTAGTGTCTTTTGTCTCTACCACCCAGCCAAACCTTTCTAACTGATATCATATATCATATATAATATATATAAGATTCGGTCGGGTTCGGGTTAGGCAGGATTTCACCCGACCCGACCCGAACCCGAACGAAACCATTATTTTTCACCCGACTCGACTCTAATAAACCGAACAACCCTACCCGAATGTAAATTTCGGGTCGGTTTATTCGGGTTGTTCGGGTCGGTTCGGGTTTTGCACACCCCTACTCAACACTCAATACTTGACATTCAATTCTTAAGAATTCATACACAAATCAAGAGAGAAAAGAAATAAAAGACAGAATTTAGAGAAGAATTCTCAAATATTGAAAATTTTAGAAGAATGAGATTCAAGGAAGGTTTCAAAGGAGAATTAATTAAGAAAAATTCTCTAAAGGAAGAAGGCAAAAGATTGGCATATTCTGTTATAAGATGATTTTCAGGATATTGTCATTCTGTCCAACTAAATCCTAACATCCAAACAAGATATCCTAAACCTATTTTCCGTCATAATATTGTTACTACACATACATAATGTCTTCATAAAATTTTTCGTTGGTCAAAATCAATTTTCTCCTTAAGTCATTATTTTAAATCTCTAAAAAGACATATTAATCATATTTTAATCAAATATCATCGTCACAATAACATTTGAATTATTTTATATAATATTAATGCGGTAAATAATGCACGAATGATCATGATTTTATGTATGATCACATAACAATGCACGAATGATCATGATTTTATGTATGATTACATATTATTGTTAGTAAAATATTTGTTCATGGTAAAGGTACATTAGTATAATTAAAAGTATTAAAATAATTGTGAGTGTATGTTTTATTTTTATCACGATGCATTGCATGCATTATAAGGATTTTGGTGCTAATGTGTGATCTTAGAGGCTACATTAGGGGTGTGCAAATGGTCGGTTCGGTTCGGTTTTGGACCGAACCGAACAAACCGAAAACCAAAATTGATGAATTTTTAGAACCGAACCGCGGACCGAAATTTTTTGAACCGAAACCGAATAAACCGAAATAATTTTGGTCGGTTCGGTTCAGTCCAATCGGTTCTTCACAAATATAGATTTTTTTTTTAAAATTTTTAACTTATATGCATCCATAAATTAAATTAACTTATATTCAATAAAATAAAACCATTTAAAATAACTAAAAAAATTATACATAAATTTTTCATATTATTTTTCTAATAAATTAACAAAATTACACTAAAAAAATATATTAAAAATAAATACAATATAAGTTCTTATTAATAATATATTTAATATACTTCAATTAAAAAAAAACATATATGTAAATAAATATAACTATAGTGTATATTTAGATTTAGGTTATACATATATATATATATATATATATATATATATATATATATATATATAAAAGTAAAATGGTGAATTTTAAAAACTTCGGTCGGTTCGGTTCTTTCGGTTTTACAATTTTAAGAACCGAACCGAATCGAAATAACCGAAATTAAATTTCGGTTTAAAACCGAACAAACCGAAAATCGAACCAAATGGACCAAAATCCATTCGGTTCGGTTCGATTTTCGGTTCCGATTCGGTTTTGCACAGCCCTAGGCTACATATGGATTACAAGTGTAATAATTAATAAGTTTCAACCTACAAACCCATCTCTGAAGATCAATAAATTGGTCCTTGTAATGGAGTCAAAACATCCACACCAGTTCATTCTATTCTCGATCGTACTGGATGATAACTCTTCCTTTGATCATAATTTGGTGTGGATGTTTTGACTCCAATAAGCACTTGTAATAATTATCAAAGTGTAATAATTACTAAACAAAACCAATAAGCACAAGTGCCACTGCCTGTGTGCGAGTCTGCAGACTATATATGCATGCATGACTAGCACTTACCAATATGGAAATCACTGAAACCATTGCAAATATATCTAGCAACACTTATCAAAGTTGGCAGGTTGATATATTATGGGCCCAACCTCAATGAAACTGGTGGGTTCCCTAGTAATTTCATTTAAAAATCATACTTTTGTGTGTATATCCCTAGCCACTAAAGCCAATAGCTCTGCTAACGGTTTCAAACTATCCTAATTTTCCAAATATTTTTTTCATCCCTCAACTAATTTTTTAAAATGCAGCTTTTAAAAAAAATTAATGTAAATTAATTTTTCATTAATAATATAAAAAATACATATGTAATATACAAATAAAATTTTAAAATTTTAGAATATGCAAAATGTATAAAATTAATGAAGTTATTGGAAAAAAAATTTACTTTTGTGACAAAAACAATATAAAATGGTAACGTGCACTGAATAATCTGATTTTTAATGACAAACTCAATCCACCTGTTATCTATATCAAAATTTTGAATCTTTCCATTTAAGAAGGACAATAATTTTAACACAAGAGAAGGCAAATAACTTCCATTATGGAAGACAACAATCTCCAAATCGAAAAAGACAAATTTACATAACAAAAATCTAACTTGCATTCAAAATTAATTAAAAAATAAACCAGATTTACAACAACACAAATAAGGTCTGGACAAATAATAAAACTAAATTTGAGAGCAGATCTTAGTTTATTGAAATAAAAATACAAAATAAATAAAAAAATCAAAGGAGCAAAAAATTAAAAATAACACATAAATTTGTATTTATGGCGATATAAAAATTATTGTAGAAAGAAGTGCGAAAAAATAAAAATAAAAATAAAAACTCAAAAACAATTGAAAAAATAAAACAAAACTATAAGAAGAGGAATAGGAACGGGATAAAAAAAAAATAAAAATAAAAAACCTTGACTATATATATATATTGTGTGTTTTTATGTTATGATGAAAGAAATTTCTTATGCAAATGTGAAATTTTCGATTTAAAATAATTTTCTTGTTATTAAAGATGCAACCAACAAAAAAGGAAATCGAAATCTCTTCTCATCTATTTCTCGGCTCCTTCCTCTCTTTGACGTTATAATCGTTATTTCTTTATTGATTTTATATATTTCTTCATATCCACATTCTCCATGCAACTCCATTTCCCAATTTTTATAAAACATAATATAACAAAAGCGAATCTATGAGAATGATTTGATAGAGATCATTTCAGCTTCTCTACAATGGGGTCCGGAATCGAAGAAGGTGATAACTTTTGTTCTTATTTATCCCTTTTTTTTTGTAGTTGTGTTTGGTTTCCAAGAAATTCGTGGAAAATAAATAGGAAAAAAGGATATATATTAATTTTTAACACTCATGTCACATGTTGATAATTAGAACATGATAATAACAGACATAATGAACAACAAATTTTTATTCATTATGCCAATTTTTTTTTTTTATTCAAATGAAAATGAACTTTTTTTTTTTCTTTTTTTAATGATCATAATTCCTCCATATTATAAGGAAAAAAAAAAAAAAGAAAGAAAGAGAGAGAGAGTTCTAACATTTATTAATTTGATTCTAAAACATCCAAAAAAAAATTGAATTTTAATGTGTAGGAGAGGAGAAAGATCAGGAGAATAGAAGGATAAAGCCATGTCACTCAAGCTCGAACCTTTACTCAGAAGCATCTTCAATACCTTCTCCGTTATGGTCACCGGCTTCAACACCAAGAGCAACTTTGGTGCTGTCAAATTCCGGGAAGGCTTTACTTGTGTCGAATTCGAGTAAGTCCCTAATGAGCTCTAATTCAGGTAAGCGATTTGATAAAAAGAAGTACGTGAAGCAAGTGACTGGCCGCTTCAATGACACCGAATTGCACCTGGCTGCTCAGCGTGGAGATTTGGCTGCTATCAAGCAAATTCTTGGTGAAATTGATGCCCAGATGATGGGTACACTCAGTGGAGCTGATTTTGATGCTGAGGTATGTTATTTATTGCTATATTTTAATGGGTTAATTTCAATGAATTTGCTCTTCATATCACAAAACTGATTATAAAATGGGGGTATGACATTGGCCTCATGAAACTAATGGGATTTTGTTATTTTATTCAAATTTGTGAATTGATTATTTTTTAACTGATCTCTTAAAGTTTTTGTCCAATGAAGGTGGCAGACATAAGATTTGCAATAGTGAATGAAGTGAACGAATTGGGAGAAACAGCATTATTCACGGCAGCGGAGAAAGGGCATTTAGAGGTTGTTGTTGAGCTTCTTAAGTACACTACTAAGGAGGCCCTTACTTTAAAGAATCGGTCTGGACTTGATCCTTTACATGTTGCTGCAAGTCATGGTCATCAAGGTAATTTATATTATAGTACTTTTGCGAGTAAAAATAAACATTTTATGGAGGCATAACAATTGAATTTGAGAATTTTATTTCTTTTATCACCACCTTGTTCAATAGCAAACCTTTTTGGCTATTCATCTTTGTACATTTAATTAAAACTTGACAATTTTGACCCATAATGTTTTCCAAATAAAAGTAACATTTCTTATGACATATAATGGTCAAAAACATTGACTATATATAAAATAATACTTTGAAATGTATTGTGTTAAAGGGAACAAGAATATCCCTTAGGAGAATCTATAGAAGTGAATTAGTTAACTTGATAGTTAAAACTTATGAATAAGATTGACATTGCTAATGACCTTTTAAAAAAAATTCGTACAAGAGTTGATTGTCACAAGTCATAATATGATGTAGATGTGCTGATCTTCTACTTATTTCCTTTCCGTTTGAAAAAATAAATAAATAAATGGAAAATCTACCATAAAAATCAGTTTTAATGTAAGACCTGCTGTGCCTCTTTTTTCTTTGCAGATTCATTTTCGACACTGTTAATTCTAAAATAATAAGAACTAAAGTAAGATGAATTCCAATTGTACTAGTTAAGCATAAGCACCTTTAGATGATCGTGTTAAGAAAAATGTCAATAAATCTTCTTATAATGGATTTTCCTTCTTCACCTTCAACATTGTCCATTAAATTTACATTTCTTTATGTTGTTTGTTTTATTGAATTCATTTTCTAGGTTTGCTAGCTCTATTTCTAGCAAAAATTAAATGCATTGTCAGATATTGGCTATTGCATTTGAATAAGCACCTTTATGCAGCCATTGTTCAGGTATTATTAGAGCATGACCCCCTATTGAGCAAAACGGTTGGCCAATCAAATGCAACTCCCCTTATATCTGCTGCTACAAGAGGGCACACTGCTGTAGTTCAAGAGTTGTTGTCAAAAGATTCTAGTCTGGTAGAGATATCTAGATCCAACGGAAAAAATGCATTACATCTAGCAGCTCGTCAAGGGCATGTAGAAATTGTGAAGGAATTACTCAAGAAAGATCCACAATTGGCCCGTAGAACTGATAAGAAAGGACAAACTGCATTGCATATGGCCGTTAAAGGGGTAAGTTGTGAGGTGGTGAAGCTACTACTTCAAACAGATGCTGCTATTGTCATGCTGCCAGATAAGTTTGGCAATACAGCATTACATGTAGCAACAAGAAAGAAACGGACAGAGGTATGAATTATTAATTTAATCCCCTCACTATCTCCAAATTTTTTCATTAATTTGTTGATTCAATTAGTCAACCTCTATTTTTGCAATTTATGTGTTAATTTTGATCACTTTATTCACTTTGTTTATGACATTTAAGCTTTATGAGTGTAATTTTTTTGTCCACCCTCTTAAATTCTAGTATATTTGTTAGGACTGATATTTAAAACAGTTATTAAGGATCCCATATTGACACTTAAAACAGGTCTTCCATCACAAGTATATGCTAATACGATTTAAATTTGTTGAAACTGCAATTTTAGAGGATCTCTCGCTAAATGTTAAAGAAGTATCTAAAAGATATCATCTGTTAATGTGTTAAAAATTATAAGTGGTTGAAACATTTGCCTCTTATGCTTATGGATTTTTGTGTCCAAAAAAAATATTTTCTTTTATTCAAATCATATAATTTTTAAAAAAAAAATAAATTGACATTCAAAATTATACAGTGAAATTTTCTCGTTATAGAATAATTAAGCAAGCACAATCTTCCTAATGTATGACCTTCCACAATAAACTGGTTTAATTCATTCGAAAATAAATACATCACCGCGAGTACATGTTAAACTTTATATATATTGCATGGTATTGTGTCAAGGGATATCTTTCATCTCAATTATGAACCATTTTATGATCCTCAAGTTTTCCTTCAGTACATCAATGGAAGATAAACGATTTGTTGAGTTGAATAATTTGAATTTTATATTTTCAATTCAAATATGACAACAATTATGTTGAGCATGCTATCTTATACTTCATGTCAACATCTCTTGCAATTGTCCATTTGTGTGCGTGTGTGCATGCGTGCATGTTTGTGTGTATAAGTTCTTATGCTCAAAGACAGCGCTGACCATGCAAATGGCTTATTGATTAATGAGATCACTCGTACTTTTGGCAAAGTTTGTGGGAGTTGAAATGTCACGATTATAACTTCTATTCTCTTTTGCAGATAGTGAATGAGTTGTTGTGTCTTCGTGACACCAATGTGAATGCACTAACAAGGGATCATAAAACGGCTCTTGATATAGCTGAAGGACTCCCCCTTTCAGAAGAGATCTCTGAGATAAGGAATTGTTTAATGCGTTATGGTGCTGTCAGAGCAAATGAACTTAACCAGCCACGAGATGAGCTCCGAAAAACTGTAACACAAATAAAGAAAGATGTACACACCCAACTTGAACAAGCCCGAAAAACGAATAAAAATGTCAGTGGGATTGCGAAAGAACTCCGTAAGCTACACAGGGAAGGAATAAACAATGCGACTAACTCAGTCACAGTGGTTGCTGTACTTTTTGCAACAGTTGCATTTGCTGCAATTTTCACTGTTCCTGGCGGCGATGATGATAATGGAATGGCTGTGATGGTGAAGAGTTATTCATTTCAGATATTTTTCATCTTTAATGCTATTGCTCTCTTCACGTCACTGGCTGTTGTTGTGGTACAAATCACAATAGTTAGAGGGGAGACAAAAGCGGAAAGGCGAGTTGTAGAGGTGATTAATAAGCTAATGTGGTTGGCCTCTGTTTGCACTACAGTTGCATTCATTTCATCAGCTTATATAGTAGTTGGTCAGCGCCACAAATGGGCTGCAATTTTTGTTACGGTGGTTGGAGGAGCTACAATGGCTGGAGTTCTTGGTGTAATGACTTATTATGTGATGAAGTCAAGAATGAAACGTAAAGTCAGGAAGAGACAAAAGTATTCTAGGAGTAATGGAAACAGTTCATGGCATCTATCTGAATCTGATTCAGAAGTTAACACAATTTATGCCATCTGATAATTTAATCAAAACGCTTCACTAGCTTTAGCTACCTCTTTCTGAATTTCATATTTTCAAGAAGTTTGAGCAGTTTGTTTTCTTGTACATACCACATCATTAGTTAAGGAAAAATGCAAACAAGATTAAAGTCGCTTTTGTCAAGGATAAATGCCTCATAACTCGCACTACAAGAAAATTACAATTTAGCAACGGAAAATAGCAACGGAAAATAGTTTTCCGTTGCTAATAAAAAATAGCAATGGAAATTAGCAACGGATCTTTCGGTTGCTAAATCGTTGGATGCTAATTTTTAGCAACGGAAATAAAATTCCGTTGCTAAATTTAGCAACGGAAAAGAATTCCGTTGCTAAATTCAACCAAGTAACGTTTTGGTGTATTGGTCATTTTTAGCAACGGAAAATTTAGCAACGGAAATAATACTTTAGCAACGGAAAAACTTTTTCCGTTGCTAAATTTAGCAACGGAGTTTTAGTTTCCGTTGCTAAATTTGGCAACGGAAAAATTTTCCGTTGCTAAATTCAACCAATCAAATTTTCCATATTTCTGTTGCTGATTTGCTAAATTGAACCATAAAAATTATCCAATTTTATTGGTAGCATAGGATTTTAATTAAATTTTAATTTTATTGGTCATAAAAAAAATATAATCCAAATTTATAATGCAATTTACTTGTAATAGTATAAATGTATGAGAATAAAAATTCTTAATACATATTCTACTGTAAAATAAGAATCCATAGAAACTAATAAAAACACAACATGAAAGCGGTCTCAATACCTAAATATAACAAATATATAAACTATGTAGTTGGTGAAGGAGGACGATCTGGCTGCTCTGACTGCTGAGAGGTGTTGCCCTTGCTTCTCATCTCTTTCATCTCATTCTTTAGTTGGATTACAGTATCGAGCAACATGCTGACAGTATTCTCTAACTGAATGACTCTCTCAGAAGGTTCAGAGCGCCTACTACTAGCAGCTGTAGATGATGCATGGGAATGCGCATGTAATGTATTTGCAATAGATCCTAAGCATATTTTGTACCTGAAAAACAAACAAATGGATTATTGTTATTGTAATAGAACAATATAGTTACAGCATATATCACAATATTACATTGATTCAATAATAACGTATTTGGATTATGACAAAAAATATTTATAGTATCATATGGAATGAAAATAAAAAGTAAGTATTTAACCGTTTGAAGATTTGAATTTGCTTACTGAGATGAGCTTTCTACAATTTTTCAGCCATTTTCCCTAATCTAATAGCAGCAGTAACTAAGTGAAATAATGTTAAAAGTTAAAACCAAATGCTAGAGAAAAGGCCTATTATATATAGGTGCTGCTGGCAACATAAGCTATGTTTCTCATAACTTTCAAAATTATGCAAGTCCAATAGCTAAGTCTTTGCTACATGGTAAAACAAAACAGTGCAAATGACACCAAATGCTGGAAGCAGAAAAATGGGAAACAATAGAAAACAAGGCATTTAACAACATAAAACATTATAAACATATAAATTTGAATACAAAACTGGAACATTAACAACATTAAATTTGAATTAAAGCTAGACGACTTCATGGAAAGTCCAATTGATTAAAATTATTGTTAAAATCATATTCACAATTCTCCTGTTCAGGTGGCTACAAAGATGCAGTGTATATTTTTTTTTCTAAGAAGAAACAACTATACTGCTTTTATCAGTATATTTAAAACAGGTTTTTCTCAAAATTTAATAGGCCATAATCTCTGTGACATGGATAGTACAGTTTGCTTGCCATTCAAAGATCACTACAAGAAAAATAGCTTTTCCCGACGGAAATTCCCGACGGAAAATAAGGAATTTCCGTCGGAAAACTAAATTGCCGACGGAAATTCATTCCGTCGGCAATTTAGTCGTAGGCAAATTTCCCGACGGAAAAAATTCCGTCGGGAAATTTACCGACGGAAATTTTTTTTCCGTCGGTAAAATTTACCGACGGAATTTTTTTCCGTCGGGAATTACCGACGGAAAATCAATTTCCGTCGGTAAAATTACCGACGGAAATTGATTTTCCGTCGGTAATTCCCGACGGAAATTGATTTTCCGTCGAAAATTCCCGACGGAAAAAAATTCCGTCGGTAAATTTTACAAATTAAAAAAAAAATAATAATAACAATACAATTAACATAAATAAATAATAATAATAACAATACAAATTATAAATAAATAATAATAATAATAACAATACAAATTATAAATAAATAATAATAATAACAATACAATTAACATAAATAAATAATAATAATAACAATACAAATTATAAATAAATAATAATAATAACAATACAATTAACATAAATAAATAATAATAATAACAATACAAATTATAAATAAATAATAATAATAACAATACAATTAACATAAATAAATAATAATAATAACAATACAAATTATAAATAAATAATAATAATAACAATACAATTAACATAAATAAATAATAATAATAACAATACAAATTATAAATAAATAATAATAATAACAATACAATTAACATAAATAAATAATAATAATAATAACAATACAAATTATAAATAAATAATAATAATAACAATACAAATTAACATAATAATAATAACATGTTGAATAATAATAATAATAATAATAATATGTTGAATAATAATAATAACTAAAATTAACACTAATTAACAATAATAATCATAATATGAAAAATTCTATTAATAAATTTAATAACAATAAAGTTTTAAGAAATATAAATTTAAACAATAATTAAAATTTACCAATATTCATCTAACATAAATAAAATAATAATAATATTAATAATAATATATACTAATTCTTATTATACCCAATTAACAATAATAATAATAATAATAATAATAATAATAAATAAAAGAGAGAGGTGGTCGGAGGTGGTCGGCAGATCTGTACCTGGCACCGGAGGAGGAGGAGAGGTGGTCAGCGGTGGGCAGAAACGGGGAGAGGAAAGGGAGGAGAGAGAGAGAGAGAAAGAGAGAAGGGAAGGAGGAGCGGGAAAAGAGGGAGGGAGGGGAGGGAGGGGAGGCCGATCGGCGCCGGAGGGAGGGGGAGGGGCGGTGGTCGGCGGCGACTGGGCAGAGGGCAGAAACGGGGAGAGGAGAGGGAGGAGAGAGAGAGAGAGAGAAAGAGAGAAGGGAAGGAGGAGCGGGAAAAGAGGGAGGGAGGGGAGGGAGGGTGCGCCGATCGGCGCCGGAGGGAGGGGGAGGGGCGGTGGTCGGCGGCGGCTGGGCAGAGGGAGGAGAGACGGGGCGAGGAGAGGGAGAAGAGAGAAAGAGAGAGAAGAGAGAGAGAGAGAGAAAAAAAAGAGGGAAATGAATTTAAATTAACTTTAGCGACGGAAAGCATTTTCCGTCGCTAAAAAAAGAGAGGGAAATGAAAATTAATTTAACTTTAGCGATGGAAAGCATCTTCCGTCGCTAAAAAAAGGGAGGAAAATGAAATTTAATTTAACTTTAGCGACGGAAAGAATATTCCGTCGCTAAAAAGAGAGGGAAATTAATTTTTTTTATCTTTAACGACGGAAACCATATTCCGTCGCTAAAAATAGCGACGAATTATTCAAACCGTCGCTAATTTTAGCGACGGTTTTTTTACTCCGTCGCTAAAAATACAATTAAGTTTTTTTTTATTATTTTCAGCGACGGAAACTAATTTCCGTTGCTATTTTTAGCGACGGTTTATAAAAACTGTCGCAAATATCGGTCGGCAATTTTGGTTGGAAAACTTGGCGCCATTTTTAGCGACGGAATTTATTTTCTGTCGCTATTTACCGACGGAAATTGAATTCCGTCGCTAATTTAGCGACGGAAATTAAATTCCATCGCTAATTAGCGACGGACAATAAAATCCGTCGCTATTTAGAGACGGAAATTACTCCGTCGCTAAATTTCCGTCGCTATTTTGTCACTTTCTTGTAGTGGATATTGCCAATGAGAACTAGGAATAACAAAAATTAATACTTACAGATTAGGAGACAAATCCAACAGAACCAGGCCTGTACAGCTTGCAAGCAATTATGTTTTCAATTGTTCCAACAATAGCAGGGCCAATAACAACCTGAAACGCCATCATACACTAAATTTAGGAGACACAATCAAACTAGACGAGCAATTGAATCCTCAAGGAAAATGCATTTGTGGTAGCATCATACCATTGAAAATGCAGGATTTCCCTTGTTCAGCTCACCAAACCATAACACTAAACTATCAAAGAATATTTTGTCTTTGGTCTTATATAACTACTTTAATCTAAACTTACCAGAGCTTATGTTGCCAGCAGCACCACAACAGCCACCTAAGAACAACCCCTTAAAAGCAAACCAGAAAAAGAAATGGATAAAAATGCAGCACATAAAGAACACAAAAGGAAAGATTGATTTTTGAAGTTGATGCAAAGTTTAATTGGAGAAAGATCTTAAGGCATCATTCAATTTTACCTTAATCTCAAGGTCTTTACAATATTATTTGCCTTTCTAAACAAGTTAGAGGACAATATCCAAATACAATTCAAGAATACAAGTGTTCAACAAAAATTAAATGCGTATAAGGAAATTACTGTCAACCAAACAACAAATCATACTACTTAATAAAAAGTTTCTATCCACAGTAATTTAAAGGTACAATTAAGACATAAAAACCAAACAAAAACTCATATAATCACCAAAAACATCATCACGTCCTGTAACATCCTCGTGTTTTCATTCTCACCATAATCTTCTTTAAATTCATTGTCATTATTTTCAAAATTCAATAATAATGTGACTAACTTAACTACCTTGCTAAAAGAATAAGAAATCTACTTAATCTATACTCTAAACATCAAATTCCCAAATAAAATTTTCAAATCCCTAACTCTGCCATCCTAAGAATTTCACCCAAATTTAAGATTAATGGTTAAATATACTTACTCTACAACTATCATTGAAAGGGGAAGGACTGGAGGGGATTAACAGTGGCCGACGGTAGAAGAAACGGCGGAGGATGAGGCTAACCCGAAGTAACTCGCGAAGGAGAAGAGGGAGCTCCCGTCGCGCGGAAAGGAGAGGAGGGGAAGAGAGAGCGGCGTCGCTGGCGGCAAGCGGCGGAAACAGAGGCGAGGCGGCTAGGGGCAACGGGGATGGAGGAGCTGATCTGATCGAGGGAGGGGGAAAGGCTGGAACGGGAATGGGGAGAGAGGGAAAGGAAAGAAGAAAAAGAAAGGAAAAAAAAATAAAGAAGAGGGAGGGGACTAAAAACGAGGTAGTTTTGAGTTTTTCAGCCTGAATATTTAAATTTGATAGCAACGGAATCCGATTTTCGTTGCTAAATAGCAATGGAAAAACATTTCCGTTGCTAATTTAGAACTCGATTTTTAGTAAGGCTGAAAAAATCGGTTTCTAAATTAGCAAAGGAACTTATTTTCCGTTGCTAATTTAGCAACGGAAAATTCATTCCGTTGCTATTTAAAAATTTCCGTTGCTATTTTAGAACCACCTCCGAAAATAGCAACGGAAAATTTATTCCGTTGCTATTTAGCAACGGAATGAATTTTCCGTTGCTAAATTAGCAACGGAAAATAAGTTCCGTTGCTAATTTAGCAACGAAATAAATTTTCCGTTGCTATTTTAGGACCTGATTTTTCAGCTCAATATTTAGCAACGGAAAACTTATTCCGTTGCTAAATTAGCAACGGAACAGATTTTCCGTTGCTAATTTAGCAACGGAAAATCTATTCCGTTGCTATTTTTTGTTCCGAAATTTCCCGCCACGTTTTGGCGTATTATTTAGCAACAGAAATATTATACCGTTGCTAAATTTCGTTGCTAAATGTTGGCGCTAAAAATTCCCTCCACTTTTAGCGACAGAATATCACCAATTGTATTTCCGTTGCTAAAGTTTTAAAATTCAACCAATTTTAGCAACGGAATCTAGTTTCCGTTGCTATTTAGCAACGGAAATCAATTTCCGTTGCTAAATTAGCAACGGAATTATTTCCGTTGCTATTTTTCCGTTGCTATTTTCATTTTTTCTTGTAGTGGATCGAGCAGAAGTTTTCTTGCTTTTCATGTCCATTGTTGTAGAAAATTAAAGAGGATTAGATAGCAGACTGCTTGATAATTTAATCTTTTTTGGGTCAACAACGTGTAATGAGAAAATGTTACTACCTCACTAAAAATAATAATTATACCATGAAATTTTACTATAATAACGAGCAACTCACAAGTAAATTTTTTGTACCATTACTACAAGAAATCAGGAGAATAGAAACGGAATTCCGTCTCTAATTAAAAATAGAGACGGAAAAATTCCGCCTCTATTTTGACGGTCTCTAAATTTAGAGACCAAAATTTTCCGTCGCTATTTTTAGAGACGGAAAAATTATTTCCATATCTAAAAATAGAGACGGAAATGATCTTTCCATCTCTATTTTAGAGACGGTCAATATCATCCCGTCTCTAAAAATAGAGATGGAAATGCTTTTCGTCTCTAATTAGAGACGGAAATTTCTAGAGACGGAAAGCCGATCCGTCTTTAAAAATAGAGACGAAAACGGAATTTTCGTCTCTAAATAGAGACCAAAATTTCTTTCCATCTCTAATTTTAGAGATGGATCGTTTTCGTCTCTATTTTTAGAGACGGAAAGAAATTTCCGTCTCTAAATTAAATATATATATTTTTTAATATATTATTAACTATATTTTTTTAATTATATTTAACTATATTTTTCATTTCGAAATCTATTTTTAATACATAATTTTTTTTTAATAATAAAACTACAATTGCCAAAATTTATATAATGAAACAAGTGTTAAATAAAAATTAAGTAAATTAAATAAAAGCATAAATAGTAATGTATTAATATATACATGTAATTTAGTAAGACTACAAACAATATTACATTTACTAATTAAAATTAGTTATGATTAATTTTTTTCTCTCAAAATCACAATGACTAGAAAAATGATAATTTGGTGCCATGTTTTGGCATGGTAGTGGTTTTATTTAGTTTTTTTAAAGTATATCACGTACATATTTATTCTAAAATAGTATATTTTTTTTAATAATATGGAGTTTCATGTCAGTAATTCAACACTTAACTCTTGTTTTTTTTGACCATGACTTCGGATGAAAAAGTTAGAAGTCAAATTATTTTTGTGATACAAAAAAATTATTTATGACTAACTCATTATTAGTGATAAAGTTCAATGCCATGCATATAGTTAACCTATGTTCTCACTTTGCATAAATCTATCCTAACTAAAACAAATTCACACATTGCTTTGTTGTTTGTACATTCATTAGTTATTATTCTAAGTAGACTTGGCAAACAGTTAGGGTTTGTATATTCATTAGTTATTATTCTAAGTAGACTAGCAAACAGATAGAGCAGAGCGTGTTTAGTTTAGGCTCACTTTGGGTAGGTTTCGGGTCAATTCTTTTCGGACTTTAATTTTTCAAGTCACCATTTTTTGGGTCATTTATTTTTCAAGCGGACTCTGGTCGGGTGATTAGAATTGAAAAATTGAATCAAAATCGAAAATCGAACCATAAACAATTCGACATTTGATTTTTCTTTTTGTTTAATCGGTTCAATTTTGACTTTTTTGTTGTCTCGTGTCAACTTTGATTTTTTCGATTTCCCTACTTAAACTAAATAATTAACATCATGTATAACTCATCATATTGTAGGTTTAATTTTTCGGTATTTCGGGTCAACTTTGATCGCGACCAAACATGTCACAATTCATTACGAGTTTAAGTTCTTAACACTTAAATGAACTTATTTTTTGCCTCAATTTCGATAATCGGATTTATCTCAGATGGCACTATTAATAGCCTGAAAAATATAATATTAATGTTTGTATGACACTATTCAGATTAGGATATACTATTAACAGCTTAGAATGTACTATTTATAAACTCAAAAATTTTGAAATATTACACTTTGTCTCATATTTGAGATGTTATGATTTGATGATAGAAAAATCAATAGAGTACAGCTAAGTAGCGGCAACGGAGCAATATAGTGGATGAGCCGTAAGCAATATAATAACGACAAATTAGTACACTGTACGCCACTTAATTATTATTTTCCATTTCACTTTTTTTTTTTAATTTCTTTTACTTGTTATCTTTTGTAGCTTGAATATAATTTAAACAATTAGATATATCTTTTTTCTTTCATTTAAATCTACTTTTTATATAAAATTGGAATGGAAATATTAATAAAAATGTGTAGTGTTAATATATATATATATATATATATATATATGAAGGGAAACAAAAAGAATAAATGGAGGTAACAATAGAATTGATACATACCTCTTGTAGTGCGTAAATCTCGTTGCGGAAGCGACACAAGGATTCCCTTTTATTTGGTCACCGGTTTGACTTTTACCCAATCAAGATAAGTGCAACTAGATCATAATTTAAAAGCTCCTGAAAGTTTAAGACAGAAAACTTGTGAGTGGGAACGAACAGTTTTGTGGCGAATACGTTTTCTCGTTACCAAATAATGAGATCTCTCATCTATTTATAGAGATCAAGAAGGTTAGAGACTTATCCCTAGTCTAACTCAGAATTATTTCTGAGATAGGATTTGGTTATTTTAATCAGATTGAATTACCCATTTCAATCTGGATTGGAACTCAATCCATTATAGAGTTATGGGCGTTTCCCAACTCTATCATCTCCTACTCGCACATGACCGAACACATTCCATTTATAATCTTTAGTTATACAGGCTAATAGATTGTGTGACCAACATACCTCGACAGCACTAGTGCTATACACCTGTTAAGGATATATAGCTTCTCGAAAAAGGCGGTGCTTTTATTTCACGTATGCCTAACCCTAGACGACCTTCTCACAGTCATTGTTTTAATTTGTGATCTCATAAAACATCTTTCATGTTCACTTTTATGTTTCTACTTATAAACACGATAATAGACATGTCGGTCAACCACGAACTCTTATGAATGTGATCAAAAGGTTATCTTCCCCTTTTACTATATGCCATCCATCATGATTCAACTCACTTTTCTAGTTAGATTCTCCAGGCCTAAATTTTTTTCAGACCTCTTGAAAACTAACTAAGCTAGCCACATTGAACCATACTTCAAGGATAATTTAAGGGTTCTAAGGGTCGAATTATATATAGGTCTCACAATAGGGAAAGTTGAGATCAATAGTATTAAATTCCCATCCCTTTGGTCACTTAAGCACACACGGTATAAAAGATGTGTTATGGTGTTCTTTCCTTCCCTTAAAAAAGCACATGTCTCACATTTTGAAAATGTGAATATGAAACACCATACAAAAGTATAAGGTTGCAATGTACTGAAGCACTCAACTTTAGTCCGCTTACTTAAGGACTACTTCTAGCTTTTAAGACAGAACATGGTAGTTACATATAACTGACCATCGGATTTCACACGATCCTTATTTGGATCTTAATCCAAAGCATACAACCTTATGTATGACTTTATCCCGCGTTTTAACAAGACTAATCTTGTAATTTCTGCAAGACGGCACTTTTATTTTGAACAAGCTCTCAGGCATACTCATTTATTCAAAAATTGCCTCACCTTAGTCTTTGCCAACTTATTGATAAAATTAAGGTAAACACCCTTGTGAGTGGGCTACTTCTCTGTCTGACATGCTCAAACTCAAATAAATAATAGTAAGTGTTCACACATTAAATATTTACACTCATGTATTGCCAACAATGAACTTTATTATTATTCATAAATAATAACGTTAAGGGATTACAAAAATAAAGTTAGTACACATCAAATTCTATGCAAACCCTGAAATCTAATGTGTCTCTTAAACACATCTTTCGTTACAGGTTTAGTCAATGGATCTGCAATCATCTCATGCGTAGATATGTACTGTAAGTTCACATCTCCCCGTGCAACAACATTATGCAAATCCTAAAATCTAATGTGCCTCTCAAACACATCTTTCATTACAGGTTTAGTCAACGGATCTGTAATCATCTCATACGTAGATATGTACTGTGAGTTCACATCTCCCCGTGCTACAACATCTCTTATATAATGATACTTAATGTCGATATGCTTAGTCCTACTATGAAATTTTGGATCTTTCGTGTAAGCTATCGACGACTAATTGTCACTATAGACGGTTACTTGTTCCTCTGAGGTAGTTACTTTTAAATGGTCCTTTAACCATTTTAGCCAAACTGCCTCTTGTACTGCAGCTGCAGAAGCTATAAATTCAGCTTCCATTATCGATAAGGCTACACAGATTTGTTTCTTGCTACTCTATGAGATGGCACCCTTGCCAAGCAAGAATATGAAACATGATGTAGATTTTCTCTCATCCACATCTCCAGCCCAATCAGCATCAGTGTATCCTCTCAATTGCAGATCCTTCCCTTGATAACAGAGAGAATAATCTGCTATACCTTTGAGGTATCTAAGTATCCTCTTAACTGCTTTCTAATGTGCTTCACCTGGGTTAAATTGATATCTACTTTCCACGCCCACTGCATAGCAAATATCAGGTCTTGTACACATTATAGCATACATAATACTACCCACGGCACTGGCATATGGAACGTTTCTCATATGTTCCACTTCTTCTAGCGTATTTGGACACATCTCTTTGCTAAAAAACTGATTCTTGGCAATGGGGCAGTCTATGGGTTTGCAGTTCTGTATATTGAATCATTCAAGGACTTTATTGATATATGTCTCTTAAGAAAGAGATAACAACCTTCTCGAATGATCTCTTGAAATCTTAAATTCAAGAATTTAGTATGCATTACCCATATCTTTCATTTCAAAGTTGGACGATAACCAATCTTTGATTTGATTTACGTACTCTTTGTCATTTCCAGCTATTAGTATGTCGTCTACATATAATGTTAAAATGACAAAATTATTTTCAGAGCTCTTGTTATACACACAATGGTCTTCATCAATCATGTTGAACCCATTCAACATGATTGTATCATGAAATCTCAAATACTATTATCATGAAGACTATTTAAGGCCATAGATTGATCTTTTCAATCGGCAAACCTTACGTTCGCTACCTTTTTTGATGAAACCTACAGGTTGATCTATGTAGATTTCTTCATTTAGTTCTATATTGAGAAAAGCAGTCTTCACATCCATTTGATGTAGCTCTAGGTCTAAACTCGCCACTATGGCAAGAATTAACCTTATAGACGTAAATCTCACAACAGGGGAGAAAGTCTCCTTATAGTTAATCCCTTCCTGTTTTGCAAACTCCTTAGCGACAAGCCAAGCTTTAGATCTTTCGATACTTCCATCAGCTTTTCACTTCACCTTGAGAATCCATTTATTCCCAATCGGTTTGCGTCTTTCCGGTAGATCAACCAATTCCCAAACACGGTTTGATCTCATGGATGCCATTTCTTCTTCCATTGCATTTATCCATTTTTCTTTAGCTGGGCATGAGAAGGCCTCTTTAATATTTTTAGGCTCTTTCTCGTCTTGTAACCAAAAGGTCTTCGTTCAAGCCTTCGATCTCAAATCATTGATGAGGAACACTTATCCTTTTAGACTTACGCAGTTCTGAATTTTGATAAATATGTCTCATATATTCATCATAATTCGGAATGCTCCCACTGGGACCATGTTCTATACTCCCATTGGATTCGGGAATACTCCCACTCAAATCAGGGTCTCAACATTCGGATCATGTGTAAGAGAAAAGTCTTGACTTTCTTCCTCTATCTCCCTCCCACCCGGATGGAGTGATCCTGATGTTTATCTTCCTGAGTTTCATAGAAAGTGAAATCTTGATTCATTTCGCCCAACTTTGGAAACTCATTTTCCATTCAAATTCAGTCACTGAACCATTCTCTTGCTCACCCATGAATACGTATCCTTTTGATACTTCAGAATATCTTACAAAGATACTCTTTTTTACCTCTTGGTCCTAATTTACGAAACTTGCTTGAGGTATCATGGACGTAAGTAGCACAACCCCAAGGTCATAAATGGCTTAGGTCAAGCTGTCAATCAGTTCATAACTCATAAGGTGTGAATGTGACAGATTTTGAGGGCAGTCAGTTGAGAACATATGTGGTAGTCAATAAAGCATCTCCCCAATAGGAGATAGGCAAATTTGCCTCTGTCATTATAGATCTAACCATATCAAGGAGAGTCCTATTTCTCCTTTTCGCAACACCATTTTATTGTGGAGTTCTAGGAATGGACAACTGATGTTCAATCCCTTTTTCATCACATAAAGTCTTAAATTCATCTGAACGATATTCTCGACCTCGGTCAGTTCTTAAAGCTTTGATCTTTTTATCTAATTGATTCTCAACTAAGTTCATAAAAGTTTTGAAGCAACTCAATGCTTCTGACTTGTGAGAAATTAGTAGACATGACCATACCTTGTATAGTCATCTATAGTAGTAGGCCCCATGCCTTGCCCTCATATTCATTAGACCACAAACGTCATAATGAATTAATTGCAATGGAAATTCAGCTCTAGTTCCTTTTCTGGACGGTTTTCTCACTAGTTTTTCTTTTAGGCAATGCTCATAGGTAGGTAATTCAACCTCATTCAAATCACCTAGCAAACCAACTTTGGCTAACCGACTCATTTGATCTTGCCTAATATGGTTTAATCTAGCATGCCATAATTTCACATGATTCTCATTATTATGTGAAGTAGAAGAAATTAAAGAAAAACTATTTTTATTCATAAAGTTAGGATCAATATCCAAAACCATAAAATTGTTCAAAATAAAACCAGAACCATAAAAAAATCGTCCAAACTTAAGCAAATATTGTCATCTTTAAAGTGTAAATCAAAACCAAGTTTCAATAACACAAGAACATAAACTAAATTCCGACGAATATCTGGAGCATAAAGCACATCATGTAAGAGCAGGGTTTGGCCTTTGCGTAAGACTAATCTACATGCGCCAATCCCTCGAACTGGCACTCTAGCGTCGTTTCCTACATATATATATTTTTCTCCATTTAGTATTCGCCGGAATTTTACAAAGGTATCTCGATCCTTTGCTACATGGTCCGTTGCTCCTGAATCCAGAGCCCACAAAGGATGAAATTTAGTTAGTAATACAGAACTAGATACAAAAATTTCAGTCACTCTTGAGTTAGAATAGTGTACCTGATTGGGCACAGTGCAGTCTCTTGCATAGTGTCCTTTCTGTTGGCAGTTAAAACATTTTACTTTTGAGATGTTTATCTTTTTCTTGCCTTTGGACCTCTTAGAATTCTGTTCCTTCTTCTGCCTTTTATTCTTCTTGGGATGTTCCTGAACCCGACCTTTGAAACTTTTTCTTTTGTTCTGGTTAGAACTCATTCCACCAGAACGGGACTATGCCACACGCACTTAATCATTGACCTTAATCGATGCCAGTCTGTCCTCTTCTAGCTCCATGTGATGAGCGATATCCTCAAATGTCTTTACACTATCCATATGAGTCAGTTGCATTTTCATATCCTTCCAACTCTTGGGTAAGGAATGGATGACAGATTGGACTTGCTGCTCATCGGTTAACTTATGACCATATTCACTAAGCTCACTCATCATATTTTCCATCTCTCTGAGATGTTTTCGCATTGAAAGATTAGGCTTTTTCTGATAAGTATCAAATTTGATCGTCAAAGATTGGAGTTTAGTCAGAGTCACTCCTCCAAACTTCTCCCGCAAAGCGATCCACAAATCCATTGCGTTCTGATACTTGCGAAATTGCTTAGTTATATCATCCTCCATAGCATTTAGTAGGATGATACGAGTAGTGGAATTCTTTTTCTTCCATGCAAAATAGACATCTCGGTCCCGCCTATGCTAGGCCGTATTGCCATCCTCAGGTTCAGCCATAACTGAACTTAAGGTTTCAAGCGCCTCTTGCTCCTCAAGCACATACTGGATCTTCATGCTCTAGATTTCATAATTGTCGCCATTCAATTTTAAGTCTTTATTTAATTCAGCGATAATTAATTTGAAAGCAGAAGCCATTTGTATCCTCCGATTCAAATGCAACAAAGTTGCACGTTATTATAGGAGATTAGGCAATACATGCAATTTACTATACACCTGAAATAATAACCTAATAAAGTTTTCTATTAGACTCAAATTCAAAAAGGTTACTAAAAGTACCAATTATCTTCTAAGTTCTAATGTCCAACTTTATAGGTTAAGATTTTATGCATAGTAAATCTGAATTATTGGATTACTAAGTTCTTAAACTTATGAGGGAAATCTTATTGGTTTTTATCTTATTAAGTCTCGACTTAATAAATATGCAAATATTTTACTCATAAAATATTGTAAGGCAATTAACATTTAAAATAAACACATTTATTAAAAAATAATTAAATGCCATAAAAAAATAAACTCATTCATTCAACCAATAAATAAATCCAATAATCCTCAAATAAGATACTCATATCAAATATAATAATAGGAAACATAAATCCTATAATAACAAGCGCTAGCTATAATTGACACTCATGTCAACTATTATAGAAAACTAGATCTTCTCAAAATCTTCACAGACACTGGGACTAATTCTTTGACCTGCTTGATTAATTAATCAGGTAACTCATAAGTCCACTGATGAAACCACGGACGATGCACTCTACGTCCACTTCTCAATTTCATCACAGATGGAATTTTGCTCCTCAACACTCCTCTTTTGGCAACTCTGGCCAAAAAATGGATGATAGATTTCCTATAAACTCTATCTCCTATGTACCAAGTAATTTCCAATAGCTCCCTAAGTTTTGGATGATATTCAAAAGAGTTAATCATTGCTTTGATTTGGTCTCTATCATCCCTTCTTAGGCTTAAACCTCCTATCCAAATGCACTCCTGCATTTGTTCCTGCATAGTCAATATATAACGCACTATAGCATCTATATCATTAGCTCGGATATTCCTCCGCATCCTCATGTTGCTTACTAAAGGCACTTTTGCATTTCTTAAAGCAATCACATGCGGGATTTTAGGAATCATAGGTGTCCTTATTAATATTTCTGAAACACATTACAGAAATTTAAATTGTTAATAGACTCGTGTATAAACACATATGATTGAAACACACTTTAATCAATAAATAAGGACAAATAACACATAAAAAAAATTTCAAAATATTTTAAAAATAGAAAACACAATTTACATTATTATTAACATATTTATTTTAAATAAAATAAATAAATATATTTTATGGTCATAAAAAATTTTTGAAAAATTGACAAATAAATCAGAAATATTTTGAAAAAAATATTTGAGAAAAAATGGAGCTGATTTGGAGGCCAGAGCACATCGCACGCGCTGATGAAGGGGAGCAAGATGCACTCACACGCCCTCAAGTGCCACACACTAGACCAGCTACGTGTCACAACCACAGTGTGCTATGTGTCTGATTTCTACTGGTCCACCTAGTGCCCACGTGGCACACCAGTACACGTCACCGCCACGTGGCAGTGTTTTATTGGTCCACGTGTCACGTGTGACACATCAGCACCGATACGTGCCAGACCTCGGTCTTCCACGTGTCGACCTCTGATTGGGCCATGCGGCGCCCGCGTGGCACCAGTGACACGTCGGATCCATGTGGTATGACCACAGTCTGCCACGTGGCTCATGTCTATTGGGCCACCTGTCAATAACACATCACGTTTTTGATAATCATTTGCGCGCGTGTGGGCCACCGCCCATGCGCACGTGCCCAACGTGTGGTGGTGCGTGCAGTCCACGCACCACCTTCTCGGCTAATTTTGCTCTCTGGATTTTAGCTGATCAGGGATTTTTGGGGTCTGTAAATCCAATGGTAAGATCAAAAATAAAAAATCCCAATTTCTTGTTTAGCGTTTTGAATATCCAAATTCATTCCCTCGGGTTTCGGTGTACATATACACGAAATTGAGCCGAAATATACACGCATATATATTTTTCACACAAAAAATAAATATTTGTTGCATTTTATGCTTCCTAAATCTACCAATTTTACTTATAAACTTTTAGATCAACATTAAACCATATGTCAGGATGCAAAAAAATGCAGGCTCTGATACCAATGAAAAGAAATAAAAAGAATAAATTGAGATAACAATAGAATTGATACCTACCTCCTGTAGCGCGTAAATCTCATTGCGGAAGCAACACAAGAATCCCCTTTTATTTGGTGACCGGTCTGGCTTTTATCCACTCGGGATAAGAGCAACTAGATCACAATCTAAAAACACCTGAAAGATTAAGATAGAAAACTTGTAATTGAGAACGAGCAGCCTTGCGGCGAATACGTTTTCTCGTTACCAAATAATAAGATCT